>PVKZ01000102.1:480657-488157 GCA_004027375.1 Macroglossus sobrinus
ACTCTGTGCAGCTGCTAAGAAGCTGCAGAGTGAGCGTGCTCTTCCAAGCCCTCCGAAGGCTACCTGAACCAATCCAAACACTTGCTCACTCCCCATCCTGCCCTCGCAAAATAAGTGGCAGTTTATTATTTATACTAGCTTGAGTCTTGGGTCCCCTTATGAGTAAGAGACGAATGTTCATGTGGAATGGAGTGATATAATGTGTAATGATTTTTTGATATGAGTTTCCACTCTCTGGAGACAACAGCAGCCTCACTGTAGCCACCTGACCAGGGTGGAGAGATATAAAAAGCTAACATGTTATCTCTGCAGTAGTTTCCGAGTTCTTCTCCTCATGGGGAACTGTCACAGAGAAGTGTTAATCCCAAAAATGTCATCTGATGTTTGCTAAGAAAATAATTGGTAATCTCATTTTCTTGTTTTCTGATATTCTAGAGAGGTATACATGTAGGTTAACATTTGTATTTTTAATTTATTGGTTCAACATTTGCCATGTTTCTCTTTCTCTCTCTCTCTCTCTCTCTCTCTTTCTCTTCCTTTCTCTCTCTCTTTCTTTCTCTCTCTCTCACACACACTCACACACACAATCAAGTTGATTTGATTGCTTCCAAAACATAAAAATGAAAAATTTTTTTAAATGTTAACTCTAGAGTTAATTAGTTCTCTGTAATTTCACTCTTTCAGAAAACATACCTTTTGCTAGATAAAATGAAAGCAATGAATCTTAGACAGTGTTGTGAGAGAAATATTATTATACAGAGTATTATCACTGAAGTAAGAAAATAAAGAAGAGAAGAAATTTTAAATTAGATTTAAAAATTGGCTTAATAATATGACAAAATATTTTCAGTGTTTTAAGTGTATATACTTATGTTAAAGCAATAGGACTGTAAAAGATTGATTTTTTTCTTAATATTTTTTCTTTTTTTTCTTTAATGCTATTGCCTAACTTCTTTTTATATTTCTCCCATTCTGTTTTATCTCTTGTTTCTACTACCTACAACCAATTTTTCATTATCTACACTCATGCTTGATAAGCGTGGATAATCTAAAATACTTTATACAAATAATATTTGTAAAAACACCCACATATGGTCATATACTGAAACTATATGTCAACCAATTTTTCATTATCTACACTCATGCTTGATAAGCGTGGATAATCTAAAATACTTTATACAAGTAATATTTATAAAAACACCCACATACGGTCATATACTGAAACTATATGTGTAGATTCTCCAGCCCAAAGTGAGAAGTTTTCTAGGAATGGTTGCTCTAAGATGGTCAGGTAGCAAGGCAACTTTTTCCCAGAGTTCACTCCTTAACAGAAAGAGGCTTTGGGAGTGGGTGGCTACAAAGATATTTATCAGGGATTGAAGAGAGACAGTCTTGGGAAAGAATGTGTGATGAGGAAAAGGTGTTCAGGTCAGAGGTATTATGCACAGTTCAAATAACATGTGAAGATAATCAGGAAGTGACTGCACACTGGCCTCCTTAGGGGCTCATCAGACTAGCACCTATCCCCTGATTAACCTATGAGTTCCATCAGCCATGTAAATTAGCACAGGCCCACTAGCCCTGGGCCTGGAAGAAATCAAGCTGTGGGAATGTACATATTTAAATAAAAATTGAATATAGCATCACTGTAGGACTCACTGAGGTTTATAATTTTTGCTGGCATCTAATGCATTATTGCTAAGTTAGTAAATCTAGTAAATTCAGGAAAGAGCACAGAATATTTTGTGACACAATTTTTGTAGAAATCTATTTGCATGTTTCAGCTACGTGGTAGGAAAAGGTGGAAGTAAGAAACCACGTGGCTTTTGTTCCTTGGGATTTTAATTCAAGTAATTTTAACAGGATATTCGCTTAATAGTGGTGAATTTGTAAGGATGTGTATTGCATATTGCATCCTTGAGTAAGGGTGCATGTATTGCATATTGCATCCTTGATTAAGCTTCGTGATTCATGTTCAAAACTTGGTTCGGATGACTGTGTAACCCAGAAAAGATAGCTGAGACTTTAGGAAAGATTTAGGAGTAAATGGGATACTCTCCTACTAAGAATGGAAATGGAAGTAAAGGAACTCTCTTTCCATTTATATTTGAAATTTTTGTTTAACATGTCAGCTTCCTACACATTCTCTTTCATGTCTTATCTACTCTAAAACGCATTTAGTAATGTCTGTCACCACAGTACCTGGGTGCTTACGTACTAAAAAGTGCTTTAAGAATGCAATTTGAAGACTGATAAATCAAGTCTGTTTAGCTCAGGGGAAAGAAAAGCTAAGTGGGGATTTAGTAGAAGGGAATAATATTCCTAAAAGGAAATCAGTTTGATGCCAGTAAGCTTTTTGAAGCAGAAACTAATTTGAAAGCATAGAGGTCATGACTGAAATGGAGGACTGGTCTGGACTATCACATTTTAGTAGTTTGAAGGGAAGTTTCTTTAAACAAGGTAAATGGAATATAGAATAGCTTGCCAAAGTCAGCAGTGGAAATAGGCTCGGGGAGCTAGATGAGTTTTTGGAAAGTAGTGTCTACTGGGGTAGAGCCACAAGCAGCATTTTAGAAGCTAGTCCTAGGAGGCTTAACAAATTATTTGTTGAGTGTCCATTATAATTTCAGGCCTTCATGGATATGTGGTTTTCACTTCAAACTTTAAATGTTCTAGTAAATCTACATTATCACTCTCTAAATTTGAATATTAATACCAAGAAGCAACGAATGAGCTTTCTTATAAAATTAAATAATGCATGTACCCTTCACCTTGCCCCCTCTACTCGAGAAAAGAACTGCAGGAATCATATGATATGGCGTATGTCAACTTTGGTGCTGCAATACTTGAGGGGAAATAAAGAATGTAACACTATTTATTACAGGGAGACTAATTATAGTTTTTGTTTCATGTGGAAAGTTTAGGGGTGGCAGCTTGACAGTAAATTCCAGCAAAATCTACCCTGCCAGGATGCCAGCATTGTTCTTTGTTCATTTTAGTGTAAGGTTTAATTATTTGCTGATTTTTAATGCCAGTCAGTCATTCTTAGCATCATTGAATTAACTCTGAACCCTATATCAGTAAAGAGCCTTATGTTGCCCCATTTTATTATAACAGTGCAGTACAGATTTAAATTGCATCTGTTAAGATTATATGGTATATTTGGATTTCAGGAGACAGAAACACAATATTCTCATGCATATAATGGTTTGGAGCCAATAACCTGTAACCAATTGCATACTTTTTCTTTTGCAAAATCTGAACTATAAGGATTACATTTTGGAAAAGATTATAAATCTTTCACCACTAATCTAATCTTTAAAGTGGCTTTGTAACCAGTTAAGACTAAAAATCATTACTTCTCTTGCTCTGATTTTAATCATAACACGTTTGATATTTCATAACTTTCTTTTGTTCCATCAGCACGTACATTATAAAGTGTACAACATTAATAAATAGAGGCATAATGAATGTGACTAATTGATTTTGACGGTCAAAGACTGGCACACATTTTATACAATAGGGAATCCGTTCAAAGAAGCTTAACTGCTATTGAGAGCAAGTCTTCGATGCAGTAATGGTTTCTAATTTGGATTCTGTGTGAGGTGAGCCAAAAGCAGTTAGTTATTCATAGTAGTTCACCACTTTTTGTGTGTGTGTTTTGTTTTGTTTTGTTTTGTTTATAACACTCATTTATCAAATTCTTATTCCTCTAAATAAAATTTTATATTTTAATATATATGGATATATATACATGAATTATGTAGCACAATTATGGATACAATTTTTGTAAGTTGCCCATTTTTCAAAACTAGAGACATAGAATACAAACAAGATGCCGTAGTCATTTCCTCTCCCTATTTGAGGACAATCTAGTTTATATTTTCTTGCTGCTGACTTTGCCGTACTGAAATCAGATTATCTCCCCAAAAATATCCACTCAAAGCAACTGACTTATTTGGAGACAAAAAAAGTTTATTAACTTGTAAGCACAAATGCCAAAATACAACTCCTAGTAGATGTTAGTGAAAAATTAATTTCTTGAAACTCCAAGGGAAAAATAGTCCTGAATGGTCTGATCAGTCTTACCTTTAAAAATGGGAATTGCCTTCAAAACTAATTTTACCTCCTTTCTAAAATCTTTGAACATTAAATTATATTACATGGCTACGTTTTAATAGTGGACATGAGACCAAATTGGGTGTCACTGAAGCATCAATCAACCAAGTGTCATTACATATAGTTAACAACTCATGTGTTAAGCTTTGTCATTTGAAACCTGACATAGTGCGTATGCACAGGCTCATTACTTACTGTAGTCAACACTGATTTAGAAGAGATAAAGAGTGACTGCTGTTAATGGTTTACAAGAACTAAAATTTGTATTAAAAATAACTTTTTGCTTTGCCGTCTGGCACCACTGAAGGACGAAGATGTTGTGTTTGACTGCAATTAGGAAAAACTCTAATGGGAAGTCAGTCATTTCCAGGCACAGTGCAATTGATTTTCCACCAATAAGAATAGGGAATGAGATACTCTAAGTCTATTATTATTAAATTATTTATGAAGTCATATATTAAATCTGGTCATTAGTTCTGGCATTTCAGGTTAGTGAAGATTTTTCAATCACTGATGACAAGAGCTAGAAAGGGTAGTTTTGTGACTGAGCATCAAACACTACCTTTGATTGTTGTGATTAAATGAGATAAGTGAGTTTTTCTTTAAAAAAAAATAAAACACTTCTATTAACACCTGTGTCTTAATTGAGGTTTGGCTAGTCCTGCTGATTATGAAGTCTGTTAGCGTTTTGAAATAGAAATAATGTTTATTGAGAAAAATTATACCCTAAGTCAGTATTTATTGTATCATTAATGAAACAGTGGGTAGTGACATATTTTAAGATGCAGAATGATTTTACGATTGCTGTCTGACTGAGGTAATACAGTGAAGATTTAGAAGGACTTTATTAGTAGATTGAGATTAGCCTTGTGATCTCTGACTCAGTTTTTTAAAACTGCTAACTCTGTTACCTTAAACATAGTCCAGCTCTCTCCACACTGCTCCTCATCCTTTCAATACTCTGAAAGCAACTTTAAAACTATTGCATTCCATGACTCATAAAAACTATGATTCTAATTTATTTAAAATATGAGGGATACCAATTTTGCAATCTTAGATGAGTCCTTTAACCTCTGGCCTTTGAATTTTCTTATTTATAAAATAAAAGGACTGGACTTAGTAATTTTAAACTGTTTTTTTTTTCTCTCATGCTGATGGCATATTAACTGTATACTTTTATAAAGAATAGCAAAAGCAAGACAAATCTCAACATGAAAACTACCTGCTTTGTACACAATACCTATGAAATTCTGGACCTATACGAAATCAGGAGGTTTGTAGTCCTGTGACATAGGTTTTACTCCTTATTAGCTGTTCACCCTCAACATAACACTTCCTCTCTCGGTGAGTTATTTTATGTATAAAATATTAACTAAAATACCAGTGCACATCACACAACTGTCATGAAGATCAATTGAGAAGATGTTCAAGTTACTTTAAAAGTATAAAGTAATAGGAAAATGCAAGTTGTCCAAAATAATGTATGTAATGATACCACTCTAGGCTACATAGGCTCCAGTGAGGCTAAATGTAAAACAACTTTATGTTACAGGAATAGGTGAACAGTTAAAGGCCAAGGTCAAACCACCTCAAGGCAGAAAGCAAAGTACGCAGCCTGTTCATGGAATTATATTACAGTGCCAGGAATATTTAGGAGGAATTATTATAGAAGCTGTTGCCTGTCACATTTCCTCATTCACTCCCTCACACAATATGAAGTCTGTATAAATAAATATGGAGAGATTTTACACACACACACAGAAACTAATGAGTGTAGAACTGAGTGGTATCAGTTGTGTGTAGTCTTCCTTATAAACTGCGGCAGACAAGAGAAAGATTAGCCTGAATTCTCAGCTTGCGCATACTTGGTGTTGGTGGGTCACACTGATGTAGTCACAGGATGGTGCATGTGTCGAGGGTAATGCACGTGCCTGGAGGATATCTCAGAGTAATTGGCTTGGTGCTTCTGTCAGGGGTCTAAATATTGGGCATGTGTTCATATTATATTTAGCTGTGGCTCATGCAGTTTAGTGACTTGGGCAGGTTTCAACAATTTCTTTTTGGAGATAATTTTATACATATTTAACTCTCTTCTTCCCTCCTTCTCCCAGATTTAAAATTGAGGTTTTGCTATTGTCTATTGTGGACTGCTTTTTGTTGGGAAGTCTGTGCCTCTCCTGGTATGTGTTTGGGACCGGGTGCACACTACACCTTTTCAGTTCCACAGGGATGGGACCAGATGGAAGAATTTGATTATCTAGCAGTAGAGGACCAACTGTTCAGTTGGATACAGAACCGGGAGAAAAGGGTTGAAGAGATCTAAAATGGCTGTCGTATGTGGAGCCAACAGTTTCCGAAGGGAACCAGGCAGGCACTGAGGTGTAGTAATGCAGAATCTCTTCCAAGTACCAGCTGGGGCTTTCAGGAGCTGCTATCCCCACAGCAGACACTCAGCAGGCTCCAAGCAGCTTGACTTTACCATATGTGGAACTTTTTATTCTCCACCTCACTCCCCAGAGGGATGGGCCACAGGGACACGAGAGGCAGGTGAATTGCTCTTAATGCAGAGCACTAAATCACTGGGTTAACATGAGAAGCCTGGAGAGAGGAAATGGATCTGTAGAAGACTGACTCGGAGTCTCTTAACCTTGGAGCTATTCTGAGCACCAAAAAAGATGCCGCATAATGTTTCATTAGGCTTTCACCTTGTGCATGCCCTCTTTTATGCAAGTGACCTTTTCATCCTTGTACATATTTTTTAAATGCTCTTAAAAGCCATTCAGTATTTCAGAATGCTAACTGTACATTTTTTATTTGCACAGAATCATACCTTTAAAGTAATGAAGGAGCTGAAAAGCACTGCAATCTGTGATTTGTGGGAATTTCTTGCTTTCTCTCCGTTCAGACACCCCAGTTTGACAGATGGGGCACAAAGCCACAGAGCGATCCATAACTCCAGTTTGTATCATAAATTTTTAGTCCTTCCTTCTCCACCAAATGCCTGCTTAATGGTAGCTAGGGTCCTCAGGCAACAGTGTTGGCATGAATTGGTATAATTTAAGACATTTCTTCCTATGGCCTTAGAAAACCATTTTACAATAAAAAGATCAGGAAGGGATGATGAGATTTAAAATTAACACGTACCCACTTGTGTCCAAAAATGATGAAAATACAAATTTACTCATGCTTTTTTTACTGATGCTTTTTCAAAAATTTTGATCAGGTAAGTTTTGTCCAATTTGATTTCCGTTTTGATGGTATTTATTTTATTCATAAAATGCTGGACTGTGTTAACTTTGGAATTAGTACATCTACTTGCCATTAAAGATTCAGCCTATTATTGCAGAAGTACTTAAGATTCTAGTTTTTGTGGGGTTTTTT
>PVKZ01000102.1:1093157-1575958 GCA_004027375.1 Macroglossus sobrinus
AACATTAAATAGTAAAAAAATGGCTGATTTTCCCTTTGATTTTTCTTTTCTGCAGTTTCCAAACATTCCACACACAATTATAATGAAAAAAATATGTAATAGTTATTTTTTGTTTTTAAATAGTTCACTTTCTCTCATTTTTTACAAACTGCACATTCCTAAAATTGTGATGATCACTCACCTGTATGCATATATGTTGTGGGTGGCACTAGCTATTTTCTTATTCTCATACAATTTGGCAAGAACCATTTTCACCTTAAAAACAACATAATACAAATAAATTAATGTATACTTTTTACATATTTTGTATATAAAACTAGAAAAATATCTTAAAACATATTGATATAAATACTGTGGTACCGAAATGGTTATTTAAAGAATCTACACTCTATACAGACCATTTTCAAAGTTTGTTCCTCATTTTAGGAGCAGAAACTGGTGTTTTTCAATTGTTACAACTTCTCAATTGTTACAAAAAGGCGAGACCTCGTATTTTTGAGCACCAATTATCAACAAATATTTGAACATTAAAAACATGCCTAGGGTACCTGAACATAAACATTTTTCCCAGTAGAGAATTTTAAATGTAAATATGAGAATTTCTAAAAATTAATTCTGGAAATTTACCAAATTAATGTATCCAGTATGACAGGTACACAATAATGGTATGTCCCATATGTTATAAAACCAAAATTCACTCTGGGAGTCATATAAGGTTCATAGAGGAGGTAACAAGAGCCAAGTCTTAAAACATAAGTAGCAATGTTTACCTATCAGAGGAGAAGAGAGATATAGGGCAAGAAGCAGCCATTCCATTAACAAGAAATAATAGCATGTGCATATGTACAGATTTAGCAAATAAAAAAAAGAATATTCAGTTAAGTTGGAATTTCAGATAAACCACAAATAACTTTTTATTATAAGTCGCATGTTTATAGGTTCTCTATATTTTACCTGGCAAGCTTGTCAGGGACATAAAAGAAGTTATAAGAAGTAACCAATAGTTTTATGTAACTGTAACACAGAGTATGAATAAGATGCATCAGGAATGATAAAGGTAGGGTCATATCACAAAGGACTTTGTATAATAAGCTTAGATATTTCTTACAGACAATGGAAATCACCAAAGATTGACAGGGAGGAGTGGGGAAGTGACACATGGTCTGATCTTTTAGAAAGGTAATTGGCAACAAGTATAGAGGCAATACCGCAGATAGGGACGACTGAGTTGGAGTCAGGGAGACTGATCTGGATCAGAAATTGTGCAACCTTATGTTTATCATTTTTTAACCTTTCAGGTTCTCAGATTCCTGATCAATAAAATAGACATTGACCACTAAGATTTATCTCAGCTCTCATAAATTATGATCCTATAAGTCTAAGTGACTATAATCAAAAACAGAAAGTGGATCTAGGAAGAAGAGATTCAGAATAGAATATCTAAAAAGGACCTTCACAGCAAATTATGAGCAAGGGCCATGGGCAAAACAGGATTCCTAAGAGAAAAGTCCAGAAGCCTACATCAAAAGCTATCTTGACAACAAGTAAATGCAGAAAAGAACTTCCTCTTTGATAGACTAGCAGAGAGTGAAAAGGCAGCCTGCTAAAAGAATCATATCTCTACAGGTCAATCTTTAGAAGAGCTTAGAGAATAGAGCAAAGGGAAGAAAATAATGTTTAAAACCAAAGGGAAGTAAATAATGCTTAAAACCTATGCTAAGGTAATGAGACTTTATTTTTTGTTAATTTGACTTTATAGGTAGTACTGAAACTGCCTCTTATGTCAATAAAGTTTAAACTAAGCTAGATTACTGTACCAAGGAAAAATAAAATGATTGTGTTGAAAAGAGAGTGAGAAAGACAAAGACCTAGAAATACAGTTTTTGAATGAAAAGTCTTCTATTTGACATCCTTGGGTGGAAATCAGGTCACTTAAGATCAGGCAGCAGCAAGGAAAAGGAATGCAGGTAGGGATGACTGGGCTCAGTCTGTTCACTGTCCCCTTAACTGGGCAACAATGGAATGGACTTGGTTTTCTAAAACTCCCATGCAACAGAAAAATAATTCTTTTTAACAAGCTATTAAACATCATAATTTTCTATAACATCACAAATTTTTCTTGTTTGAAAATGCATTAGAGGGTTAGGCCATAATTAGAGTTTAGATACAATTTTGAAAGCTGTGACAAACAGAAACAAAACAAACCTTTCATGATTCACAGTAATTTGAGGATAGATAAATCAGCAAATATTTCTTATCTTACAAGAAAATTAACTATTAATAATAGTAAAAATAATGATATTATTGCAAAACCACTTACTTAATTACTTTGGTAAAATAACATCAAAGTGAGCTGCACACACTAACTTTACCTGTTTGGGACAAACCACTGGAGCTAAGTGTGCCTGAAAAGTACTTCTTCGGTCTGTAATAGGAATTCCATGATCAATCGGAGGTAATTCTTCTATTTCTATAAATTTAAAAAATTATGTTACTTTTATTTTTAAAATTTATACAGTCAAATGTTAAAAAACTGAAAATGGGGGTGGAGAAAGAGAGTTTGGAAAGAAAACATAAATTATATGGCAAATCAACCCAAATGCCATTAACAGTTATCTAGTAAAATTAAATTATAATTATAAATTATAAAAGTAAAAAGTTTCCAAATATATTGTACAGAACATAAATCTACTTGACTTACAAATCATTTTCATCTGCCAAGGTCACCCAGAGGATCCTGTTTACCGAAAGAAATCTTACACCAAATCCACAAAGATATAAACAAATAAAATGGAAGCTACTTAGATTGAAGCAGGGGTAGGAGTCCTGGATCCTCTCCCTAACTCTTTCACTCCCTCTTTATCCCCTTCCACTAGCCCTGTGACACCATGTAAGAACTTTAAACCTTCATAATACTGTTTAAAAGCTATTGTATAATGGCATAGGAAACTTTACCTTCAAAAAGACTGAATGTTCCCTCTGGCCTATCATGTTTTTGTAAGAGACTTGAGGAAACTGATGATACCATTCAAAATTTTAAAATGCAAAACAGAACATACTTTCTGATAGAAATACAGAGCTGATTTATCATATCAACATTTTAAAAGTTAAACACCACCATTTATGAAAAAATTTGCTTAAGCAAAAGCTAAAATCTTAAAGGTATTGTACTAGCCTTAATTCAATGGTTGTACTTTCAATTATGATATTTATTTTGTAGCACAGACTAAAATTTAACTCTTGGGACATCTGAGAATTTCAAAGAAGAAATATAAAAAAAGGACGTGAAAACATTAAGACAGCTTTTCTTAGTTTCAATTTATCTCATCATTAATTCAAAACTCTAGAAAGTAGCAAAAAAAAATAAATAGATTTATATTTTTTTCTTCACTATGATAGACCTAGCAAAAATGAAAATGGCTAGTAAGCAGAAAAAAAAAGAAAACTAATTCTCTGCAAATTCTTAACTATTTCCTGTCATGTAGGAGTTGACTAAATTTCTACAACACTCCAAAAACAATTTATAATACTACTAGACCACTTTCCTCAAAAGAAATTAGAAACATTATACCTCTTTGATTTTCACTAATATCAAAATCCAATGCTTTAACTGAATTTTCTAGTTGACATGCTAAAATGATATCCTCTTCACAATGAACATCTTCCTCTTCAGTTTTCTTCTTTACGTCCTGGCCTATGTAGATATAAGACATTATGAGTGATCTATGAGACACTTATTCATTAGTCTTGGTCTCTAAATGTTATTCTTCAATAGAAGAAACCAGGGCTTCTACGAGAAGAGGTAGATTATAGGGTTGAAGCAAGGAAAATGCAAGATGAGCCTGAAATATTTGTGATTCTAGAAAGTAAAAAAATGCTCAAAAAAATATGGGAGCTTATCAAAAGAACACAAGTCTACCTGGAGATCCTAAAGGCCAAACCTGCAACAATATGAAAAACAAAATAATGATAGCATGAAATTTTAACCCATGGAATAAAATAATATACATGAGTTCATACTAATATAATCAAATAAATTAATGAAGAGAAATTTCTTCCTCACAATAGAATTCCAATTAATAAATATTGTAATAAATATTGTTGACAAGATATACTAATGAATACTAAAATTAGTGAGTGAAGTTTAAGGAGGAATAAGATATTAAGCATAGCCTCAAAGTATCTCCCTCCTTATGAACTAAAAAGGGAAAGACAGTCACTGTGTTGGTTAATTTCATGTGTCAATTTGATGAGGCCAAATTGTCCCAAATTGTCCCAGATATTTGGTCAAGCACTACTCTAGATGTTTCTGTAAAGGTATTTCTTGATGAAATTCACATTCAAATCAGCTGACTCTGAGTAAAGCAGACTGCCCTCCATAATATGACTGAGCTTCATCCAGTTAAGGTCTTAATAGAAAAAGGACTAACTTCCCCAGAGGAAGAAGGAATTCTACCAGCAGACAGCTTTAAGATTTGAGCTGCAACATCAGTTCTTCTCTAGGTCTTCAGCCGACTGAAGATTTTGAACTTGCCAGCCTCCACAATCTCGTAAGCCAATCAATCACCCTCTCCCTCCCTCCTTTGCTTTCTCTCTCTTTTTCTTTTCTCTCTCTCTCTCTTACACACACACACAAAATACATACACATCCTGCTGGTTCTGTTTCTCTGGAGAACCTTGACTAATACAGTGTCTTTGCAGTGGAGATATCTGGCAGATACCACCTTAACCAAGGAATCAAGATAAACATCACCAATAATAAAGCATATTGATATCAGGAGATCTTTTATATAATGCACTGTGAAGGAAACAATATCATTTTTGTGGTATTCTTGCCAAAATGCCTTGTATTACTCCAATCATGAGAAAACAATGGACAGACCCAAATTGAGAGACATTCTACAAAACAACTGATCAGTTCTCTTCAAAAATGTCAAGTTATAAAAGGTAACAAAAGTCAAAGAAAGATTGAAGAACTGTTTATAGCCTAGAAGAGAGTAAGGAGAAATAACAGCTAATACAACACAGACTCCTAGACAGGATCCTATAACAACAGAAAAGACTTTAATGGAAAAATTATAAAAATTAGAATTCTGAATAAGCTCTTTAGCTTAGTTAATATTATACTAATGTTAGTTTCCTGTTCTTAATAATTATACTATAGTTATGTAAGATGTTACTAAGGGAAGCAGGGATAGAGATGAAAGTTATTTGAATTATTTTAATTTTTTTGTCTAAAATTCAGAAATTTAAAAAATTGTAAATAGTTGTATTTAATTATTTCAAATTTTTCCTATAGTAGAAAAAATATGAAATAATAAAGAATATCTACTTAAGAATAACAGTAAAATCAAAATAAATTATCTGTCAACTAGGTGCCTTAGAGAGGAAAATTCTCATGATACCCTGATCACTAGTTTGTAACTTTTATTAGTTCTTCAGAATTACTAATCCTTCCATTTTAATATGAAATCTACAAAAAGTTTCTTATAAAAAATTTTTTCAAACAAAATTTCTAAAAATTATAAATTGTAACTTTTAAAAAACAAATAACTCTAAAATTTGAAGAATGGTTAAACTAAATTTTGGATATAAGTGGGAAGGGAAAATATCATTTTTAAAATCAATACTTTTTAAAATGTATTGATTTAAAGAGTAAAAAAATCTAAGAGTTAGATGATCCCAAAATTTAAATCTAAAAGTTAAAATCTAACTCTTAAAATCTAAGAGTTAGATGTTCCCAAAATTTAAATTTAGAGTCTCAAATTTTTACTAGCATACATTTAATTTTTGCAATTATCCCCATAGTGTAGAAAGGTGGATGGGTAAAAATCAATATTTTTTTCAATTACACTTGACATTCAATACAATTCTGTTTTGAGACCACTTTTTCATAAAAGCCCTGAAATGCTGCAAAATCAGAACATGGATCATAAAAAGTTAAGGAAAATACTTCAAAGAAGATTATCACATGGACAGAATATCTTCTTTGATTTTAATGGAACCAATAAAAACATTTGCTTCTACAGAAATATAGTAAAATGCTTTGAAAAAATATAAACTATCAACTTTAAATATATACTAACAGAGTCTTAAATAACTGGTTCTGTATAAATAACCTTCTAAAACATTAGCAAATAAACTACTGGGGTTTTTTTACTCCCTCTTTTCCCAAATTGAAACCTATTCTATCAATAATAACAATAAAATTCTATCTGAAAATAAAATCAGGTTAAACAATTATTTTCCTCTCTAAAAGGCTTTTGTGGTTAAGTGGAACAAAATAAATAGAAAATATTAAAAACTTCTGTGTTGTCATATTTAATGATTCAATAAAATAATAACAAGGCCAAATATCAATTTTCCAATGTCCTGAAATTAGTGGTGATGGTTGTAAAACTTTGGAATATATTAAAAAACCACTCAGTTATACACTTTAAAGAGCAAATAATTATAGTATGTGAATTACATCTCAGTTTTAAAAATTAATTTTCAAAGTCGAATTTTATATCCCAAATATTAGTGTGTTTTTCAAAGTTCTTTTTTTATAAACATGACACTTACTGGAAGCTAATATCTAACTTATATAGTCCAATAATTCATGAAGACTGTTGCACAATAATGTTGCATGCATATTACCTTAATAATAATCAAAAAAAGATTTTTTTGATCCAAGTTCTTTAACCATAAAATTCTATTTCTACGAGACTATAATATAAAACCAAAGAGGCTAAACCTTATACAAAGAAATAACTATAATTACATGAGTAAATGAACGTTCCAAAGAAATGTAGGTTTTCATTAAAAATTTCAATTAGAATGTCCATGTGAAAATGTAATTACTGTAAGTTAAAAGAGCACTGATAATATTTTTCAATCCTACCTGGTTCAGTCATCTGAGATTTTTGTATTAGAACATCTCTTATTTTCTCCACCCATAGGTAAAGAATACTTTCACCAATATTCTGTCTAAACAAAATTCAGGGGGAAAATATTTGTTATTTTAAAAAATATCCTTCTCAAATTCAAGAAAATACAGACATAATTACAATCTAAGTCATTCTATGCAATCTAGCCGTGCCTTTAAAAAGTAATTTATAAAAACATGAGATTTACTAACATCTGTAGATGAGTTATTTAATATAGATTGTTTATATCAACATTAAAAATCCCAACTGGCTCCAAAAATAACACTGCTTACTTAAAATAAACAGAAGAGCTGCAATAAAAGAAGGGAAATAAAATTTCTGAACTTGAACTGGATGAATTAGATAGATGTAAATGCGGATATAGTTTCAGTATTGATGTCTGATTATGGCATGGTTTCCTAACATTTTGAACAGTTTCAAACCACTTATTTGGTACAGTTATCATTTGGTATACTTATTTCAACAAAGAAGAATACAAAGCATTTGAGGAACTCCCTCAGAAAGCCAATTTACAAGACTTAAAAAACAATCAACGTAATAATTTTATATTCATATTTTTATTCTATTGCTCAAATTGATTCATTTTGGTTCCAAATAATGACTGGCTGCCTCTAATAACTAAATCTATTTCAAAGGATCATTGAGAAAAGAATATGTCATGGTTTATATCTACAGAATTATGTTGAATAATGGCAACAGCAATAAAATAAAGGCCTCAGTGTTTATTCTTTAGAGAATGACACTAATTTTAGAAAAGTTTTAGTACATGTATTGAAAGAAATCACCACACTACTTCATAAAAACACCTTATCTCCTTCCTCTAAAAGATTCCCTTGAAACCCTTATCTCTCTGTATCACGACTCATAAGCACTCACCAGAGGAAATTTTCAAAACATGCATACAGAAGAAAAGTTTTCAAATAATTCAGTACCTCAAATTTTCCCCATCTCATCCATAACTCCTTAGCACTAAAACAATTCTGTGTTTTTTGGTAACCTTTTTAGAGGTAGCAAGAGTTAACTGGAAAGTTCTTTTTTAAAACAGAATGTTGGTTGAGTTTCTTTTAAACAATTCCCACCCCCATCCTCTCCTAAGTAATACTTAGATACAGAGGCAAAGAAAAGTACAAGGTATTGAGTATATACTAAGCCCAAAGTAAATTGTATGGATCGACACAATTAATACTCATAATTGTCTAATTATGAGAGAGAGAGTTAACTTGTCTAAGAGAGTCTTATAAGCAGTAAGAATTCCATAGCCAGAATGTGAATGCAAACTTACTCCAAAGCTCAGGTTGCCCACTGCAGTTAGCTCTCCCATCAAGCAGCTGTGCCCTTAGGCAAGTAAGCCACTTTAACTCTGAGTCTCAGTTTCCTCATCTATAAAACAGATTTAGAGCATCTTATCTTACTTTACAAAGGTAGTTTATTTTTAAGTGAACTGTCTTAATTCACTCAACAAATCTTTAAGGGCCTAGAAACTGAGGCTACATGCAGTCCTGGGGGTATGGTAGTGAATGAGAAAACTGTGTCCCTTATCAGTGTTTGTAATCATTATCCTTACAAATATGTGATTTTATAATCATTATCCTTACAAATTTATAAAGATGGCGTCTCCCTCTCCTAATCTCATTCTATTGAATTCTTCATATCACCAAAATTAGTAGTATTAATACCTAGTATTTACTGAACACTTACTATATATATATGCTACATAGAAGATATGTAGAAAATGCTTTGTTAATTACTTAATCCATACAACCACCCTTTGAGAAAGAAAAATTATCCCTCTGTGCATATACATTCACATTCAGATTTTGCTGGTGATAGGAGGGAACACTTGGGAAAAATTTTAACAGTAATATTTCCAAATAATAAAGAAGAAATTAAACCTTAATTCCAAATTTCCTCTCTTCTGGACCAGGGCTTCCTGCAGAAAAATATCCAATAGCTCTTCTGTCCAACTCAATGCTTCCTTCTTCTCTAGTATTTAACAAGACTTACTGAAATAAACCCAGTGTAAGGAAGTTACAGTGGGTGTAAAAAGTTTCTTGAAAAAGATAAAAATTATTCTTTCCCTTGGACCCTCAAATCCTATCACTGATGGTAGTTTTTTTTTTTTTAATTTGTTGATATTACTGTATTTGTTTTCTTTTGAGATAATGGTTTGTTATCTTTTTAACTATGCACTAGGATTTGGTGGTTTTCAAACTTTTGCCATTGCTGTAATGAAACCTCTCTCAAAATCAGAAATAAATTAAAAGAGACAAGAGCTGGGAGTTCTCCCTCCTGTACCTCTTCTCCCATCCCCAAAAAGTTTTTGAGGAAATCAGCTAAATACTAAGGACTCTAGTGCAAAATTTGAGAAGTACTCATTATAAGCAAAATGCCAAGTTTGTATTTACAAAATTATGATAAAGTAGATAAATATAAAAAGCCTGGAACAACGTTTGTTTCAATGGAATAAAAGACCAAGCTGGATTAAAAACTGATATTTTAGTTGGGATATTTTGTGAGTAACTATTCTTAAATAACTACTATCCAATCCAGAATGATCAGAACAAAGTTACTTATAACTCTGCTTTTACTTTAATTTTTCTATTTTTAATTTTCCAATATTTTTATTTGTTGGTTTAAGGATAAAGCTACTCACTTAAATGCTTTAAATTGTGCAACCTTAGACATATCATTCCATCTGTCTAAATTCTCATCTCATTTTCAAAATAATGAAATTAGATGAGATGATTCTTAATAAGAACAAAAATGAAAGCTGTTATATACAGTGCTGACTTACAGGAATTGTCATTTAATCCTCACAGTGATATTACTCTATTATCACTTTACAGGTGAGGAAACAGACTCAAAGAGGTCACACTATTTCAAAAATTGACTCCAGAGGCCTAAGACAAAAACTTCAGCTTCACTAAAGTTCAGACAGGCAGAACTTCCTGACTCTAGGCCCTGACCTCCCTTTTCTTAGAGTATTTTCTTTAGAACACTTGTCATTATAAATGCTTTGCCCCTTTGTGTCTTCCTCAAGGACCTGACAGCCATCCTTTTGAAATGGAGTCATCAAGGAAAACAGTGTCCTTATCTGCCAGTCTCTGTAAGGGGGTAGGAGCCTAACTTCAAATGAGCAGTTAGCAAACACAGAGGGCCTAATCAGAGAAACTCATTGCAAACTCAGGAAATAAGAATGTGCTTGACACGTCTCAATGATCAAACTCTTCCCAACATTCCCCAGTACTTTTCTACTAGTTCATCCCACCCCTTAAAAATCCTCCTGCCTTTTGTGTCAGGAAGTTGAGTTCAGACTGAGTTTGGCTTCTTCCTCCTATTACAACAGTCCTGAATAGCCTTCTTTGCCTGTTTAACTTTACCCAGTGTAATTTTTGTTTTGATACGCCTCACTCTTTGACTTTCACATCTAAGACACCAGGATACATCAAAATATGAAGAGCTTTGGGAAATTAAAATAATCATTTTCTTGAATTTTAAATTAAATAATGTTGAAATGGGCCATAATAAATTCAAATAATACAAAAGTTTCATTTTCTCTTAAACAATACCAACTTGTTTGATGTTCTAAGTATTTTAAATCTGTTATTTATCTTTGGTTTTATTAAAATTATTTTCATATAATCAAAATATCCACATGCAAAATATTTCAAATATTAGCAAATTAATCTATAACCAATCAACCACCAAATCCTAGTTTATATTCTTACATTGCTCTTAAACTGACCATTTCTCTCTACCCACATTCTTGATGTCTTAATAAAAGCCTCCACCATCTCCCTCCTGAGTTTCTGATTGATCTTCCTATGGTGTCCCTTCATAAAAAAGTCTTCACGCTATCCTCTACACCATTACACAAATCTGATTAAATCACCACCACCACCCAGCACCACCTAAAAAACACCCAGAGCCTACGAGATAATGCCCAAACTCCTTATTCCAGCTTATAGGTCCTTTCTCCTTATAACTACCTCAATTTATATATCTGGCATCTTAAACTACTTGCTGAACTCTGAAGATGCTTCACACCTACATGATTTTGCTTTTGCAGTTCCTTCTAACAGAAAACCTTTCCCCTTTCATTAACTGGCAAACACTGTTCTCGAAAGTCATTTCAAAGTGAAACCCTCCTTTACAACCTCACCCACATACCCAGATATTGTTTGCTGCTAAAACCTCTAAAAAAAGTTATAACACTTGGTCCAAACCTCTCAGTAATTGTGTTGATATATGTATTGGTACACGTCTACCTTAATTTTTAAATACAAAATGCCTAACAGAGTGTCAGCATATAGGAGACACTCAATACATATTTATGGAAAAACTTCTAGTTTTCTGACTTCTTAATTACCCACGTAAGAGGAAACAAACTATAATTTGTCCTCTACCTTAGAAAAAGTCAAAAATTAGCACTTGAAATGATGCTAAATAAATATGAAAATCTTGATAGTTACAATATTTAGAACATAATGAAATTATAAACATTAACAACTATATTCATACATTTATCTCATGTTTAATCTTCAAAGACCAATAATATCTTCACTTGCTGCCCCCTGCTGGAGTATTGTGGAAAAGTATAATTAAAAGTTGTCAGAAAAACTTTTAAAAACAGAATGTATATTTCTATTTAAATTGTGTGTGTGAAAATACTACCATTGGACGTGGATGATTCAAGCACTCTATTAAAAAAGAAGACAGTATGAACCATATTCTATCTTTAGAACAACTTGCTTTATAATTTCTGATACTTCCAAAATAGCTCAAGTAAACTAGTAACGAGAAACAGTTAAGTTGTGTCCTATGGGAGTATATCTCTTAGTAAAATCAAGGTGGGGAGGGGACTTTTTTGGAAAGAGAAAAGACAGATGGGATGCCATTTCAGAATGCATGACATTGTACATAAGTAGGAGAAAAATTTTACTAATATGATTAACATGATGGAAGGCAAGTATGGTAAGATTTTCAACCCTACCAACTTAATAGAGGTCAAGTAAGAACTGAAAAATAACCAAAAGAAATACAATCACTATGTCACTAGTGAACAAATTTGCAATATATTTACCTTATTCTACTTAAAGAGGGGAGATAAACTGGTAAATAAGCATAAATCCAGGATTACAGAAAGAAGTTTGTTGGAGACACAAAAGTAGAAGTGGCCAGTAAAGTTAGAAAACATTTAATTGAGGAAATGAATACATATATACTGAGGATGATGGAATCACAAAATGGGAGTATTCTCTAATGTTATGTTCTTGGTTACTTCTGAAGTCAAGTTTAAACTTGGGAACTCAAGGAAGACCACACTTCCTCTAGGAAGAACAGAACCAAATCATTTTTTAATTAAATACTTTAGGAGGAAAAGAAACCTGGCCTAGATCCCAGAAATACAAAGAGGGTACTCTCAGTGTACCAAATGGATAGCCACTGAGAATATACGACACAATCCTTACCAATGCATGGATTACAGTAAAACTGATATTCCAAAATATTTGTTTTACTAAATTAATAAATCTCATTAAAATTAATCCAGTCGTATCTTCTCTGGACTATTGCATTAGCCTCATAACTGATGTCCCACACCTATTCTTGCTCCCTTCCAATTAATCTCCACAGAGAAACAGAATGTTGTTTTCAAAAAGAAAATCTTATCACAGCATCGCACTACTTAAAACCCTTCACTGCTTCCCATGGGTATTAGGATAAGGCCAAAAATCTTTTACAGGGCCTGCATGACTTCCCTACCTACCTTGCCAGGTCATGCTGTGGCCTTTCACTGGAATTATCTTCACCTAAGTAACTCAGCTCTAAGTCATACAAACCATCCCTTACCTCCTAAACTACATCAGGTCTTATTTCAAACTTGGTCAGTACTACACATTAATATCTTTCTTTTACAGAACTTATTACAGCTACAGTTTTATATTCACTTTTATGACATTTTCTCTCTCCTACCAGTAAATTCTAAATGCCATGAAAACAAGGACCATTTCTGTTTTTGATAATTATGTGTATCCAGACTCTAGTATTGGGTGCATGATATAGTATTATAATATTTGTTGAATGAATGGAACAGTGAAAAATACAGTATATCAATAGACTCTAAGTCTTAAGGCCTAAGTAAAGAAAATTACCATTACAAGTATACAGTAGTTTAATAAATAATCATGCTTAGAATTCTGTTACCAGTTTCATTCATCACAGCCTATGAAAATATCAAAACAAGAGCCATGTCTCTGAACTTACTTTCACAAGCTGGCTAAATGTTTTTATTGCTACTAGTTCTATATATTACTATATGTTATATCTAAGTAGAAGTCACATAAGTGTATATGTAAAATTATATAATCATTCTTTCAAGGACTCTTCAAGTATATACTTTTTGTTAATGGAAAGGTGGCTTAACAAAAAGTCTGGAAAAGGTCCTAACATACTGACAAAGTCTACAACAGGATCACTAGAATTTTTTAAATCACCTGTTACTTACATATATATTTCCTCAAGGCTATTCGATAAATCCACACGTTCTTGCCCTTTAAGCCAAGGAGCACTGAGATTAAATAAAACACAGGAAAGATTATTTAAGGATTCTGTTTATATCTTAAACAGAAATTACTGATTAAACCACAAATCAGTTTTATTTAACTTTTAAAAATCATCTATTTTCATTAAAATGTTATTTTATATTGTTTAAATATATACAGTTTGAAAATGCTTCTACTGGCATTAACTCATTTAGTTCTCCCAGAAAACCATGATGAAGCCAACATCAATATTATTCAATTAAAATATGGTTTAAAAAATAACAGTGAGTTCATAGGATATTATAAAACCACACAGGTTTACATAAGTGGTAGAACAGGTTCCAGAATCTAAATTTCCAGATTTACAGTGTTTGCCACACTATCAGAAAGTACCAATTTTTGGTATCTCAAAACAATTCTAACAAATAAGCTAGTTGCCACATGATTGTAAAAACAATATTAACTTTTTCTGAAAATGGCATTTATGTTTACAAGCATTCTATAATTACATCATTTTCAATAAATAAAGAATTAAAATTACAGAAAATTTTATTGTTATGGTTTTAAAACAGTCATACTAAAAATCCCACTGCTAGGTAAAAATTTTAGCAATTGACATTCCCTGGAATTCTGTTCACACAGATTTATACAACTCAGGAGAGCACGTAAACGAGGTTGATCTAAGGTTACTTGCAAACAGATCAGGACTCATTAAGATTAAGCTTTGGTGGCTGAGAAAATGGTTCCTCAAACATAATGGGCAGAAAAAAATACCAGAAGCACCATGGGTAATTCCTGGAAGGCAAGCAGTCTTAGGCAGAGGCATGTCAAAAAACCGTTTCAAAACAATTCTGTAGCTATTTTATTCTATGAACCCTGTGATTCTCTTTCATACTAAGTGATATACTTCAGTGTGTTTTTATATAATTTACTTACATGCTCTATGTCATGCCCAAAAGGGATTAATTTCTATATACATCTTTATAAGAAAGGTATTTTATAGCAACACAATGCACAGTATAAACAATCTTTGAAAAGCATGATCTTTTTATAAAAATATAAATGTAGAAATAGAGCTTACTTCAGTTGATAAATAGGTGGAGCTGTACCTGGGTATTCATTCGGTAGCATCACCTACAAAGCAGTTTAAAAACAAATTGGTTTATAATTCATGGCTCAAAATAACAATATTTATAAAGCTAGTCACTGGATAAATTTTTAACTTTCAAAACTAATAAACAAAACCATTGTTTTGTTAAATCTCGAGGGAGAATCCCTTATTTATACTTCTACTTTAAATGTGTTGCTGATGCCAATTTTTTAAGAAGGGCTCTTACTTGCAGAGAAAGTATAAAAGCAATGAAGTTAGGCAATAAGGATGGAGAGGAAAAAGATTTAAAAAAAAAGAAAAACTGAACAGCAGCATTATACTTTAACCCTAAATACATACAGTGGCATTATAACATGTTCCAGGGATTTTTCTGAAAAAATAGTAAGACAAAAATTGTATTATAGTGCTAAATATATCATCAGCTAACACTTAGTAAACCATACAGATTTCTTTTCAAAACAGTATTATTATAAAATACTGATGAAAATGCAATTTAGCATCTCTTATGTTACAAGTATAGGTAATCATTAAGGAATAAGCATTAAAACAGACAGCCATAGTGGTCTTTATTTTTTTTAATCCTAACCACAACTGACTCCTAATAAATAAAGAAATGAGTAACTCCTTTATGAACCATTTAAATTACTATCTATTCCTCCTCTTAAATGTTAGTTATTTTCCCAGGTTTAGACCCTCTCTTATTAAATGGACAGGATAATGAAAGGAAGTGAAACTCGAGTCTGTCAAAGGTACATTAAGAACACTTAAATAACTAAAATAAATGGAATTGGAAAGATTGAGACTATACATTAAAGCGTGATTTGAGTGTGGACTGAGATTTAATTATCCATATGTTTAGGTAATCAATCATTGATAATAGCCAATAAAAAAGACAATTTAGAAAAAATAATGCAACAAAGTCATTAGAGAAATACAAGAGTCAATCATATAGTCAGTTTTAACTGGGAAACAGATATAAGGGGAAAAGAATACCTGCAAGCAAAGTGTCCACTTGGGGTCATCTATATCGTCGCTAATTCTAATACAAAATATTTTGGCACGGTCATCAATGACACACCATTCCTCACCATATATAGCTGCCATTGCTTCAATTTCCTCATTCTGAAAGATGATGGGAAGAAAAAGTCAGTGAATGTGCATACATATCCTAAAAACTTTAGTTTCCTTACTCCTTTATAAGGTAATTTGCTTTAAACATTACTAGCCTGGATGAAGGACTCCTTAATGAACACTGCCAAACTTTCTTAGCAGCAGGTCTACTTTGGATGGTTGCCACACACTATTGCTATGACTGGAGCAGCCTTGCTAAACACACTGTGCTTTTGGCCACTGAGCCAAAACATGTATGCACTCCCATAACCTGTAAAGAGATTCACAAATGAATGTATAAAGTACCTTCTCTGCTCCGCCTTCTCATTTTTAACAGGTAATCTCCATCCCCACTCTCTAGCAGTGTTGATATTTACTAACGATATATTCCTACTCGGTATCTCCTTCTGTTATTTTTGTTTTGGATCTGGGCACAGGCTGAGTGGTTTGTTTTTTTGGTAATCAAAACATTTCAAAAATTTTTTTTGGTTTAGGGTTAAGAAAGAAAATAATTGGAGCTAAAAGTAAAACGGGAAGCAAAGCATGAATTCAACTTTTGTATCAGCTCATTTTGTCCTCACAGCCCCACAGGAAAAGCTTTAAGAGCAGCCACGTGAGCCACGCACAGGGAAAAGCTCAATACCACGAGCAGTAAGAACCGTGGGCCTTCAGAGATCTCCAGTATTTCAAATAACCGCCCGTTTTTCAAAGACAAAAACTGAGGTTATGGGACTTGTCCAAGGTGATGAGGAAGCGACAAGACAAGGGACAGAACCCGGGTTTCTGGCTCCGGCCTGGAACTGCTCAATCACGTGCTGATGGTTTGACCATGACACCCTCTGAGGCAGGCCCAGTCCGCCGACGCCCGGGAGCGGCCGGCCTTAAAGAGCTCAGCCGAGAACGAGCGCCAAGAAAATGGTACGCGACGGAGCAAACGGCGCGGATAGCGGCACAGGCGGTGCAGGCGGGACCAGGATCCGACCCAGGCGGAAGGCCCCTCGGCAGAGGAGGCCCGGGGCGGTGAGACAAGGCCGAGCCAAGCCTGGAGGTCGACGCCGCGCCGGGGCCTCACCTGCCTCTGGTCGCTCCCAGCGTCCCCCTCAGCCATGTGGCCCCGGGAGCGGCACGGCTGCCGCCACCTGCCTAGGTCCGGAGCTCGGGGGCGGGGCGCCGCGACGGCGAGCGAAGCAGAGGCTGTGGTGCAACCCGGAACCGCAACCCGGGCCATGCCGCGCAGGCCGCATCTGCTTCCGGGTTTCCAGCCAGGTGGTGAGAGGGGTTTCCAGCAGCTGCAGCTCCTGGCTC
This sequence comes from Macroglossus sobrinus, assembly GCA_004027375.1. Classification (NCBI taxonomy): domain Eukaryota; kingdom Metazoa; phylum Chordata; class Mammalia; order Chiroptera; family Pteropodidae; genus Macroglossus; species Macroglossus sobrinus. The sequence continues at coordinate 1,110,155 of PVKZ01000102.1, forward strand.
TGGTCTGGAGCGCGTCTTACTCCTCCCACTTAGTGGGGCCTGAGGGAAGCTGTCCTTCCTGAGGAGTGGCCAACACTTTCTTGGCTCCTCCTAGAAACTCGGGGGAGCAGGGGCTCCTACTTGCCCACGGCTGCTTCCGCACCATCAGAACTCCCCAGGAGACGCTGGGGAGTTGGGTTTATCGCCGCCTCCCAGGAAGGGATTGGACCTCAGTCCACAGCCCCAACTCCTTTGCACTTCAGGACAGACGGGTTTTTTTTACGTGTTTTAAGATATTCTGTCTGATTCGATCAAGAATGGGCTTGACTTACCAAAATTTAGAGAGCAGGAGTGGGCTGGCGGCAATTTTGAAAGCGGTGGAGAAAAACTTACCCACCACTCACTGTTTTATTGTGACAGTTTTCTTTAGTGTTCTTGGACATTTTGTCTGGGAGCAACTTCCTACAGGATTCTAATTATGCCAGTCAACATTAGGAACATCGTGTCATCCAAAAAATTTGAATTAGTTCGTATCATATCTCTTCCGTGTCCATGCGTACATTCCAATACATTGGTTATGAATTACATTGGTCACTTTATTGGAGACACCTTAATCAAGCCACTAATTCTCTTACTTGGGAGGTATTCTATCCCCTCTTGTCTTTCTTCACACACATATGCAAACGAAAACTCAAAATAGTACATTATTCCTCCCAGTCTTCCTTAATCCTAGGCATGTTATTTAATTTTTTTTAATTCTGAGTCAAGGATGCACTGCATTAGTACCTGGAAAGAATTCTGCCCGACTTACTTGGAGGAGATCCAGTATGAGTTTGTAAGATTATTAATTCCATAGACATTGTGCTAAGCTTTGGAGATACAGAACCATATGTCATGTATTGCCTTTAAGGAGCTAAGATGCGGGAACAAAAGTAAATCAGCATTCACATGGACTAGAGTTATATCCTTATACTGTGTTAGTAGCACAAAGAAATCCCAGCCATCCAAATTTTATTGAGCATTTTGTTCCAAAGAATGCTTGAGTTATAAAAGAACAGGTAGAGAGGTTAGCTAATTGAAGAAAGGGAGAGACTTTGTTCCAGGAGAGAAAAATATTGGCAGAAAAACTGTGGCTTATTTAAGGAACTTCATGCAGTTCATTGCTTCTGACATTACAGCTATTAACTTCCTCTTGTCACATAGCTTGCGTAGCCCCTTTATGATTGTCTCCATAAATCTACACCTGTGCATTCATTTTGATTTCAAGAGAGGATTTGGAGGGTTTTAGCCCTCTGTGATGTCAGTTATAACCCCTACCTCCAGTTAATTGGTTTGGACAGTGTATTTACTTCTGTCATCTTGAGCAAAAACAGTTTCAAGCCCTAACCAAGCTTCCAACCAAGTAGGGCCCCAGGGTCCACTGTGCAGTCATTCCATTTTGGTATTTCTCTTATTGGTGAAGAATTTGCCTAGAAGTGCTGAGGGGTTTGGCCACAGTTAATCTCCAAGTTGCATGGAACTTTCTTTAGTTATGTTAATCATACCTACCTGTCCATCTATTGTTCAAGAACTTTCCTTCCTTTTTCTGACCTGTCACTGGTTTCTTTATATGCCTTATACCTTCTATTGCATAAAATAATGGTTTTCACACTTAAAAAGCAACAGAATGCTTCTTCAATGAAAGCAGATATAAAACAGATTGGGATGTTTTAGCTAAAATACGGTGATGAGCCTTAAATACCAACTACTCAGCACCCCTTCCTCCCAGTGGCCTTTCAAGAACTGAATTCAAATTTGAAAACTACCACATTAAAATGTAACAAAACAATGCACAGCAAAACTTAACCATCTAAACAAAGCACAGTATATCCAGTTTATTTACACAAAGCATCTCTTACCACATATCATATTATTAGAGAACAAAATTCAACCAAGTAAATTTGAAGGTCTAACTGCTTTATTAAGTGATTCATTAATTGATCAGTATCCCATCTAACAACTAGAAATGTTCTCTAAAGGGTTGTACAAAATGGAAAGTTTTTATAAGCAGAAAGAAAGAGTGTGGGACTAAGAAGTTAGGAGTGGATTATTTCAAGCAGGGACACTTCTCTTGGGGAAAGGTAGGGGATCTTATCAGGCAAATTACCTCACTAGTGTCTGTCAGAAAAATTCCAGACTGATTGGTTTAAAATTCCACTTATGGGAGAGGCTGAAACTGCATTTAAGTTATACATTAAGTTCTGGTTTGGTGACATGGCCTAGCAAAAGTGACCCCATTTTCGTTCCATTGTTATTTTAAACAATATCAACCAAGTCTATCTTACTTTCTACAGTTGACACCAATGGGATTTTGTATTCATATTTCCTCCAGCTAGAGTCTTTTAATCTTCTTTTGAGCTCAGATTCTAAGCAGAAATTAATATAGGGAAGAGGCAAGGGAACTAAAATGTCAAATCAAGCTATATTCAGAGACTGCAATATGCTGCTCAGCCCTACAGCCAGACTACAAGGAAACCTGTAGAACAAAGAAAGATGTCTGTTAAGATTGCTAACAAACTATTTCCCTACACCCTGAAGGGAAAACAAGAAAACCGAGTCTGTAAGTGGCCAAGGGGTTGCTACACAAAATCATTCATTCCCTATGGCTAAAACTATGGGGAACCTATGGATCGAAGGCTGGGAATTGCCAGCAGGCCTTTCATACTACATATTTTACCTCTTCACACTACATACTATTATCCTTCCTCACTGTTTGCTCATATCATCAAAGGAAAATGGGTAAACAAAATCTTCAAACTGTAATTCACAGAAACTAAAGAATGATATATAAACTGAATTCCCCCAACACTCAAGATTCCTCTCAGTGTTTTTACTCTGTCTCCTTCACTGTCTCCATCTCTCTCTATTGTCTCTGTCTCTCTGAGTCTCTTTTAGGCTCTCTTACTCTCTACCTCTGAGAGGAGACCATGTTCTGTGTATGGAGTATTACCCTTTCTCTAATAAACTTTCCTTTTGACTAACTTTGGCAGGTATAGAAGTAGTAACTTTGGCAGGTGTAGAAGTTACTAAAGTAACAAGTGTAGTAAGCAACCTACATTTTGCAGACCATATTGGAAGAAAGTAAGACTTCAGGCAATTCAGTTGAAAAGGCTTTTTATGAACTTTGAGTAGTTGCCTAAGCAGAGGCTGACAATGATCTACAAATAGAAACATAGACCTGGATACAAGAGGGGTCCCTAAGCCAAACACTGCTGATTTCCACATTCATTTATTCAAAGAGTTCCTGGATATCTCCCTGAAACTATGTTCAAAACAGAACTCAGCATATTCTCCCTAAACCTGTTCGTCCTCTCATCTTTCTCATTTCAGAAATTGACAACCCCTGCACTCTTGCATCAATAATTGCCCAAGCTTAAAACTTAGGGCACATATTATGCTCTTCTTTTTCACTCCCTCGATCCCCATACAGCAAGTTCTGATGATTCTGATTCCTTGTGTCAGCATAAAAAATGTCCAAACTTGTAGAGAATTTTTATAAGAATTTATTTGAGCCAAACTAATGACATTGCTAATGTGCTGGCTGGAAAATTACTGTTTGACTATTGCTCATGGGAACATAGGCTGTCACCCATAGGAACATAACATTCTAACAATAAGCTTTCTGCTTCTGTATCCCTAACCTATGGGGCGACAGGAAGTGAATAAAAGAAAAACAGATCTTTGTGTTCAGACAGAATGAAGAATGGGATGTTGGGCTTAAAAACCCTGTACCTCTACATTTCGGGGCTGCTTAATTTGGAATCTACGTACCCCTGGCAGACCCAACTGGCTGAGCATGTTTCCTATAACTCTCTTGAGTTCTGGTGGTTCGTGTGTCTTTCGGGGGCTGGCGGCTACAACACTAGGAAGCAAATCTCAAATGTTCTGGGGACTGACAGTTTTGCAGTTTCTTTTATACATTTGGAATTATACGAAGATGGGAGAAAGGAAGGTACAGGATAGTGAATAAGATTATGTTCTCTCTTAAGAGTGGTTAACATTTGAGGGGTCTAGAAAAGAGAATTACTTCTGGCATTTCAAAGGTGTGTTAACCTAGATGCATAAGAACAATGGATAGAGCTTGCTTAAAAACCCTTTACCAAAGAAATTATAAGCCTGGGACATCACTACCCATGATAAACTGTTCAGTTATGAATTTATAATCTGACCACTCTATGAGGTTACTTTCGGTTAGATTTATTATAGAGCACCTTTTTGTCCTCACTTAATAAGCCTATACTCTTCATATCTTCCTTCATAGTCTTTCTGATTACATCTGTGACCTCTTCAACTTATTCTTCCATTGAGGAAGAAAATTTTCTCTTCTACCCTTTTAGGTTCTTCTGGCTAGTCTAAGAATTAAATTGACAAGAGACAGATTAACAGGAGAAAACCAAATTTAATTTTGTATGTATGGGGGCTCCACAAGGACATGAGGCCCACAGGCAGTCAAGCAATTGAGGCTTATATGTCATACTAAAAAGAAAAGTGTACGGGTTTGGAACATCAAAGGAAAGGAAGGCAATTCACATGGGGATAAAAAAATCAAATTTTTGCTAAACAAATGGTTGCTATACCATACAGACATAATGGGACACAGAGAGGACTTTGATCTCCAAGCCCTGCCCACATCTAGCCAATATTCTTTGTAGATATCTCTGGTGATAGTGCTCTTCCAGGACCAGGTCCTTTATCTAAATTCTTTTAGGTAGTTAAAGGAAGGTAAAACCTCTTCCTACAATCTTTGTTGTTGTTGTTGTTTTTTAAATCAGCTAAAATAATTATTAAGAGACACAGTTTGGAGTGGCAAAATTCCACGCCCTACACTCCTCACCTCTGCCAGAGTAAAGATTCAAAATGCACAAGTCTGGTTGTGTCTTCTTAAAATCCTTTACTTGCTCCTGAATGCTTAAACACTATAATATACAAGTGTTTTATGTTCCTGTCACCTTTCTAATTTTATTTCCCACCGTTTCAGCCAGACCAGCCTACTTTATTTTACTTATGCTTTTTTTCTGATGAAAGAATTCCATGGCTTTAGAAAAAAAAGTATGAAGACTACTATTTATATAAATAGACAGTGTATATAGGGAATTGAGTTAAAATATACAAAAAGGCCAGTGACTAGAGTGAAAGAAAAGAACAGATCTGTTCGATAATAGATGGACAACTACATGGTATTAGGATGATAACTGCAGAAGTCTTCTGGTGACCTAGAGGAGATGCATATGGCCAGATCCCACAGAACTCATGTAGGAAGAAAATATGATGGCTGGCTGCACCAGAATTTCTAAGAAAGATAAACTTTATTATAGATAGTTGGAAAGAGAGTCTTGAAACTCTTTGCTTAAGATTAAGAAACATAAACTGTCTAAACCAGGTGTCCCCAACACCCCCGGGTGTGGACCAGTACCAGTCCATGGCCTGTTAGGGACAGGGTTGCACAGCAGGAGGTAAGCAGCAGGCAAAGGAGCGAAGCTTCATCTGTATTTGCAGCCACTCCCCAGTGATTCTCATAGGAACACTGATCCCTGGTACCGAAAAGGTTGGGGACAGCTGGTTTAAACCAAATAATTGGAGGAGAGAACGAAGATACAATTAGATCATAAAGATCTGAAGCTCTCTCTTGTTACCTAAAATGAATGCATATGTATATATAGAAAGATCATTAAGGAATGTGCAAGCAGTGTGACAAGAGGGAGTCAACAGCTATGATAGTAGAGGCAAGGGGGATGAGTTCTTTGAATGGAAAAAAACCTAACATGGAAGTGTATACATCTCCTGACTGCAACAGAAGATTCTCCATAAACTACTTTGATGGTTTAAATAGGGCTATTCCAAATATTCTCTAGGACTTTGCTACTACTCAAAGTGGGGTCTATGAGCCAACAGCATCATATTATTGAGAGCTTGCTAGAAGTACAGAAACTTAGGCCCCACCCCAGACCTACTAAATCTACATTTTAATAAGACTCCTAGGTGATTTGTATGCACATTAAATTTTGAGAATCTTGTAGATGACCGTTAGTGCCTCTCAGATCTTAGAGAATAGAGACAGGACAGTAATTACTAAGGCCTCCTGCAACTCTGCTCTGAGGTCTGTTATTCCATTTACACCAATGTTATGCTTCCCATGGGCTGCTGTCAGCCAGGAGCATGGCTGTGTTACTCAAACAGGCCATTCCTGGAAGACAAGACACTCCTCAATGTGGGACTTGGGCTCCAGGGGTCTCTGAAGGCCTTGCTGATCTTTCCATAGAACAATTTTTCTCAGCCCTTTCTTTCCTCCATTTATTCAGGGTCACAGCATTAAACCAATAACTCTCTGAGGATCCTGCAGGTTCCCTCTCCATTTTCTGTCACGGGCGTTTGTCCCAACAAATTTCTTGCACATGTGACCTCATCTTGGCATGTGCCTCTCCAGGACCCAGATCAACTTTAGGATACAGGTGAATTCTGCCCACACAGTATAGACTTGTAGTAATATTATCTGCTTCTGAAATATTTTCCTTAGGGAAACGTCCTTAAAATATTTAAGAAACAAAACACAAACAAACTATCTATGCACACTATTAATAATGAGTCTTTCCCTTGTTCTCTGTGTTTATCTTATGCTCTCAGTTAATGAAACCTAATGTGACAGACTACAGGCCAATGAATGCTGAGACTTGAAGTTCCCTTTGTGCAATTTATTTGTGCTCTAGCCAACAGTTTGACCAATTATGGGCAAGAAAAGTGATAGAGGTACAAAGGAAGATTAAAATTTGGACAATAAACTATAAGTTTTATGGCTAAACTGTCAAAAAATAGTCAAGGAAACAGAATAAAGATTAACAAGCCGTTGGGGAAGGGAGGAAATCTTGGAATATTTTAATGTCACCATAAATAACATGCATCCTGGAAAGATTAGTTAGCAATTTTAAAACAATAGCCAGAAAAAAATAATGGTGCCAGGCATTTCCTGACTTCAGGAGATTTGATGGGAATAGAAGGGTGATATATAATATATAATGCCAGAGCTCACCTACAGTGGATTTGTGCAATAAGAACAGGTTATAGCACCAATCCAGTCAGAAGTCCCATTTCAGAAATAGGAACCCCCATCTGCTAGCAAGGTGTGCAACCATTTCAATGACCTCTGTGGCAGTGTTTGATTTTCAAGTAACAATGTCCAAATGTGTATATCTCAGAGTATAAAGTAGTCAAGGGGAGAAGGTGTTCTGTAGTCAATCCAGTTTAACATTACTGTGCTAAACACACTTAATATGGTTATTTTATGTTGAAATTTTCAGAGCCCTTAGCATCAAATGTGCAATAGAAATTTCCAAGAGAAGACAATAGTATGCAGCTTTTAAAAAAGTATTTGACTAAAGAATCTTCCCCCTTCCTTTCACTCTTGGAGCAGTAGAATTTCTAGAATACTCTTTGATAAGCACTACTCTATTTAGTATCATTATACCTCATGTTCCCCTGGTGGTAGCAGTTCAGGGTCACTATTACAACTATTACTGGTTCAATATCCAGAAAAACCTAGTTCCCCACTTGCCAAAAATATTAACTGATTTTTTATTTTAGAGAAGTCTCTTCCTAATTAATATACTTCTAGAAATGATAGTTACCAGTTCTATTCTTAAAACCTTAGGAAGAACTGACTTCTAGCCAATGGAGAACAGAACCCTGGATGGAAATGGGAACGGGATAAGCCATCCTCAGTATTATGCACACTTACTCTATCTTAGAGCAAGTATCTTCCACACTCTATTTCCTTACCTCTTTACATGACACCTCAAATTATTTTTGTTCTAAAAGCTTTCCTTGATTAAAAGTAGAATATTAGAATGAGATCAGCTCCACCTTTACCCCAAAAGCAGTTGTAAAGGGAGATGATATATGTAAATCAAAAATATTAGATAAAAAGAAAGTTATTTGCTTTTCCTGCTTGTTCCTCTCCTGATTTTAAAATGGCTGTCATTACTTTTCAGTTCTCAGCACAATAACATCTATTCATCAGAGACTTCCCTGACCACCCTAACTAAAGCATTTTTTTCCCTCTCCTTGTCGGTGCATAGTAATCAAAGACCACCAACACCACACTAATCCAACAACAGTGGGCACATTGATGTTTCTGGCAGTAAGTGAGACTGCACATTGCACACTTTGGCAAACCATGGAACATCTTGGTAAGAAAGGCTTATGAGGGGCTTGCTAAGGGTTTGAGCTTGTGGTCAAGGAAGTAGGGTTTACTCTGGATTGGGAGCTGTCTGGAAATGGAAGTAATTCTATGATTGTGTATCTTAATGAATTTTATCTTGGAGGCAGAAGGAACAGAGTTAGGCTAAAGCTGCAGTTTATAAAGTAGCAGCATTCACTCATGTTAGTTAGGAGAGGGGGATCTTTGACCATTTTCGTGTATTGCACAGTGTACTTGGTTTTGTCTATGCTCAGACATGATTACAGAATAGTCATTTTTTCCCTCCATCATGGTCACAGGGTGACCTTATCTCATGTTGGTATATCATGAAATTATTATGTTTGGCTACAGTCTAGCTGTGAGTTCCAGGCCAGCTCCCAGCAAACAGAAGAGATTTGGCCCCCACTTCACCACATCATCTTCTGTAATTATCTTCACAGTATGAATCAGTATCCAACAATTATCTAACTTATGTATTTTTAATTGTTTGATCTGTCTAAACACACACACACACACATACACACACATACACACACATACACACACATACACACACATACACACACACTCTCCCTTTCTCTCTCTCTCTCTCTCTCTCTCTCTCTCTCTCTCTCTCTCTCTCTCTCTCTTCCATGATGTCTTCTGTTCATTGGTGTGCCTCCAACATCAAAGCAGCCCCAGCACATGGTAGATACTTGATAAATATTAGATGCTTGGGGAAAGGGCTCATCTGGAGGCGAGAGAGACATTCATGAAGAGAAATGAGGAAGTGCTGAAGTATATGCTTGATGGTATGGCTGTTTCAAATTATCTCTGGGGTTGCCATGCCATCCTGCGATAGGATATTTGATCTAGGAGGTTAGGGAACTACTACTAACCCTAGAATGAATGGCCTTTTGAATTCTAACGAAAAGGTCCTGTGATATTATAAAATGTTAAAATCTGATTTCCTCTGTTCAGATACAAAACGTAATATAGTCCTTTGGTAATTTGGATTGTTTTAGCCCTCAGGAGATAGACCCTGAAAAAACAAGGTTTTTCAATCACCTTCATACAATGGCTATCATAAAGCATCTTCTCAGAGCTTTTGTTTTAATGTCCAGGCCTAAGATTTTCCTCCTTGTGAAAAGAATGTTAATGAATATAGATAACTCTTTTCCTCTCATTAAAATACTATGGTATATTTGGAAATCATTCTGAAGCTTTTAAACGAAGCATTCCAACTAACTATACTTTCAACTGCACTTTAAGACTCTTAGTGACCATTTTAAATAGTGTTCTTAAAAATACTCACTGAGCCATTTTCCCAAGGCTAGTAAAAATTTATATCTAGGATGCAATAATGATGACTTATGTTTATATTTACTAATTCTTTATTTTTACAACCATTGTTTGTTTTTAGTACCTTGTGGTACTTTTCTTAAAAAGCTATTGAAAAGTTACTAGTTTGGTTGAATTCAATAAATATCAAATGCCAATTTTGTGTTATGTACAAGGCAATATGCAATGCATTTCCAAGACGGTTAAAAAAGTATAAAGAAAAAGTTATAACTCTGCCTTTTTTCAATGAGACCTATTTTCAACTATGTGTAACACACTGAATAATCCTAGTTTGTGCTGAAGAGATTCAAAATTTTTAGCTTTAGCCAAGTGCTGTTTAACACCATCTGCAATAACTATATAATTTCTTTGTGTATTTTGGAAGAGCACCAGAGCCAGGACACTTATGTACAAATATTGACTTTACCAATGACTAGTTGTGTGACTTAACAGCTCCGTGCCTCAGTTTCTTGTACATAAATGAGGATGATAATAATAGTATCTATTTCATATGATTATTGTGAAAGCAAAATGATCTAATCTATGTAAATGGCTTAGTATATTGCATGGCACACAGTAAACATTCGATAAATATTATTTTATTATATTACATTATAATATGTTATATTGCTATTATATGTTATTTTTATATTTTATCATAGAGTCTACAGAGCTGTATAATTAATAAACATTTTACAGTAAACATCTCCATAATGTTTTATACAGAAAACAGTATGGAGTCTCACTATCACTTAGTCAATAATTCTTACTGCTTGCTATGTAGAAGCTTCATAATGGTTACTGGAGATATGAATATTAGGATGATGTAGTTCCTACCACTGAGGAGTTTCCATCTAAAAACTCAGCAGCTGCTGTGTGATGGGGTCAAATGTATAAGTGAAACCAATTATTTGTATCTTTCCCATCTCCTGTGAAAACCAATTATGTTGGTTAACTATGTAATTCTTGTCACCAACTGTGTAGCTCTATTAATTATGACCTTTGTACAATGCCAAGCAAATTTCTGGGCAAACTATTTAAAAACCCATCTTTCTCTCCTTCTTACTACTGCTATTTTACAATTATTCACCACTTATTTCTAAGCACATCTCCTAGTTTACGGGCATTTGGGCCCCAGCAAGATAGCATAGAAGAGCCTGGGCTTTAAAAGGAGACTATTTGATTTATATCTTGATTCATGTATTAGCCATGTGATGTTGGACAAGTTATTTGGCTTCTCTAATTGTCCAAGTCTTTTTTTTATAAGTAAGTTTCCTTACTTATAAAATGAAGATGTTAATGTCTATTTTGAGAATTGTTAAAAAATAATGGAATGCCTAGCACATTTCTTTGCATGTAGTAAGCTTTTAAGAAATGGTAGCTAATGTTACTGAAAATACAGCTATAATATTATGTCCTTGGGTACATGACAAATAGAGTTTTGTTCCCACCACGCAGTAGGTCTCCAACAGAAAAAGGAAGAACAAAACTACTGAGAAAAAGAATAGAGTGGTTCAAACACTTTTTGGGGTATCTATAGCTATGGATAAAGACTGGAGTTATCAGACATGACCATTTTCAGGATTAAGCTAATGAAAAGGAAGAATTCTCTCTCAATGTAGAAATGTGGACTTAAAACTTTCAGGATGAAAGTTTGGAAAACTTGGTTGGAAAAATACCAATTGAAGGACCTACATAATGGTGCATTGTAATTAAAATAGAATGAATGTGAATTAGTCAGTGTGTCAGTGTTTCAATGGGAAACAAATGGCATACACTAAGGATTTAACTAAATAGAGACCAAGGAAGAGACAATTTACAGAAAAATGGGCACAATTAAGGGATTCCATGAGGAATAGAAAAGCAGCCAGGGACTATTAACTGTAGGAAGCTGTTAAGACATCCAGGATTGAAGGAACAGTGTTTTTGTAAGATAGCAAGAGCTGGAGCCATAAAACAAGGAGTGCCCAGCAGGGAAGCTGTGTCTGTGGGAAAATGTAGCCACTGTCAGAATTTCTCGACAAAGGGTCAGGGGTAAAGAAGTGAAAGATACCTCAACCTCCTTCTCTTCCTGTTTACACTCTCCTGCTGGTACCTCTCATTCTCTGAACCCAACTAGAAGGCAGAAGGCAAGAAAGCTCAGGTGGTTCAATTCCCAGAGATCAGCCTCCCAAGGTACAGTGTAGAGAAGGTCAGAGAATGGATTGAGAAGGTAAATGAATAGCCCAGAGAAATAATCATTCTGGAGTTTGAAGCCAAGGTGAGAACAAAAATAGATGGGTAGAGTGATATAAACCACTTTCGGTCCCATCTATAAAACCTCCAGTACAATCCTCTATGCTCTCTGTCCTTCTGCTGTGACGCTGGAGGCCATGCGTTAACAGCAGTGATGTTCACAACGAAGGGAACCTGAATCTCTGAATGATTGTTCCAAGCAACACCTCCATCCTGACCACACTGCACTACAGTATGGAGCCACTGAGGCTTCAGTATTGTTTCAGATGTCAGATGGCTGTAGGGTGCTGAGGGGCTGATGCTTAATACTGATGACTCCATAACGTGCCTCTCTCCAGGTTTCTTCTCTCAAATGAACTTCTAAGCACTCACTTTCTCTGTAAATACCTATAAGACATTTCACAAGTGGATATTTATTTATTTTTAAATTTATTGGGGTGACATTGGTTAAGGAAATCATGTAGGTTTCAAGTGTACAATTCAGTAATATATCATATGTGTATTGCATTGTGTGTTCACCACCCAAAGTTTAATTACCTTCCGTCATCATATATTTGACCCCCTCTACCCTTATCTAACTCTCCCTCCCCCTCTTCCCTCTAGTAACCACTAAACTATTGTCCATGTCAATGAGTATCTGCTTGTTTATCATGTTCATTTGTTGCTTTTGGCTTTGTATTCCACACATGAGTGAAATCATATGGTTCTCTACTTTTTCTGTCTGACTTATTTCGCTTAGCACGATAATCTCAACACCCATCCCTGTTGTCACTAATGGTAGTATTTCATCTTTTCTTATGGCTGAGTAATATTCCATTGTATATGTGTACGACATCTTCTTTATTCAAGTGGATATTTTAGATGTCATCTTAAGATCACAGCCAAAACCAAGACCTTCTCAAAACTATTTTGTTTTCATATATACTCTGCCCTTCCAACTTCTTTATTCATTGAATTGGTTATTACAGAATATTTAGACTTGATCTGTCATAATCTGGTCTGTATGTTAAAGATGTAAAAATAAATAGGACATGATCTCTGATCTCAAGAAGCCCATAATCCGACAGAGGTAAACATGTAAACAAACAGAGTCATACACCACTTAACAATGGAGATACATTCTGAGAAGTACATTGTTAGGTGATTTTATAGTTGTGTGAACATCAGAGTGCACTTACACAAATCTAAATGGTATAGCCTACTACATACCTAGACTACTTGGGTTAGCATATTGCTCCTAGGCTAAAAGTCTGTCTGGCATGTTACTGTATAAAAAAATATAAAATCAAATCAAGCACAACAAAAAAAGAAATGCAATCACGAGATGTATGAGGCTACTGCCAGCCTAACATGGTGTACTGTCTTACAGCAAACTTTTTTTTATAAATAGAATGTATACATTGAAAGTAATAAAAAATATGGAATAGTAAATACATAAACCAGTAACATAATGGTTTATTATTATTATCAAATATTATGTACTGTACACAATTAAATATGCTATATTTTTATGACTGGCAGCACAGTAGGTTTGTTTATACCAGCATCACCACAAACTCATGAGTAATGCATTGTGCTACAACATTAAGATGGCCATGATGTCACTAGGTGATTGGAATTTTTCAGCTTCATTTCAGTCTTATGGGAGCACTATCTATATAGTATCTATCATTGATTGAAACCTTAGTATGCATTGCATGACTGCAATTCCTGAAAATGTGTTATGTGCCATGGTGTATGTCATTTAATCCCTCTCCTTTACACCTCACAGTAAATGAGTCACAAGTACCTTAAATTCTTCCTTAGTAATATTCTCTTTTTCAATTATGTTTGAGTGATAACCACAATATCCTTGCTATTCTTCCTTTACTCACTTCTAGCTCTGGTTTCTTCCTTTCCTCATTTCCAGTTCTAGTATAGCTTTGTATACTATTATTAAACTAATATACCTTAAATGTTACTTTGTACAGGAAAAGGTTAAAGTTTTCTTTTTCTCTAATGAGTCAAGTCTCAATTCTTCTTGGCTTTTAGAGACCTTCATATCAGCCCCTCTAACGCAGTTATTTAATAGTATCCTTCAGGACTCTCCATTGTAATTGCCAAACCCTGTCTATTGTTACCTCACCCTTCATTCTATCTTCGCTGTTCACCTTACTTAAGCCCTTCACTTCTCACTGCCAGACGACTGCAGGAACTTCTTAGTTCATTTTCCTGACTCCAGACATTTCCCTCTTCCCATCCTGCTTCCTGCCAACAGAACTCTCTCCTTAAAGCATGACTTCGATAATGTCAGTTCTCTGCTCAAAGCCTTTTCATCTTCTGTATTTCCTATCTCAGTAAGAGGTGTCTATATGCCAATTGTCTGTACCAGAAATTTGGGTGCTATCTTCACTCTTCCTTGTCCCTCACCTCTCTCATGCAATCAATCACCTGTTCTTTCTGTTCTGTCATCTAAATATTTCTTGACTCAGTTAACTAATAATTTTCCCCATCTTCAGAGTTCACACCTCTACTGTCTCTTGAGTGGACTACTGCAGCAGCCTTTTAACTAGTGTTCTTGCCGCTAACATCACTATCTTTCAACTTATCTCCCCCTATATAGAAATCTAAAACCATGACTTTCTTGCTTAAAACTCTTTTTGGTTTTAATTCCATGGTTTTGAAGATGAATCTCAAACTCTATGACACAGTGTAAAGTTCCCTTATCTTTTTTTAGAGAGAAATTAATTACTATTCACAACCAAATTTTCAGAAAAATTATTTTCCTGAAACTTATTTATTTATTTTAAATTTTTTTTAATTTTAATTAGTTTCAAGTATATAGTACATTGGTTAGACATCTATATAGTTAGTAAAATGATCCCCCAATTGCTCCCTGCCTCCCCTGACCCTCTACCTAGCCAATGTATTAATGCTAACTGCATTCCCTATGCCGTGCTCCACATCCCCGTGACCATCCATCAGCTACCAACTTGTACTTCTTTAACCCTTCATTCCATTCTTCCCACCCCCACACCCCCTTCCCTCTGTCCATCACCAAATTGTCCACTATATTTCTTTTTATTCCTTAAATTCTGCATGTAAGTGAAATCATACAGTGTTTATCTTTCTCTGTCTGACTTAAATACCTTCTAGGTTCATCACGGAAATATCTTTTTCCATTCTCTTCCTTTTCATATGTAGGGGTCCTGTTTTCTTATCCTTTCAGCCACTCCATCCCTTGGTTGGAGCACTTAACTTTTTTCTATTTAAGATACTTATTGATAGGAATGTAGTTCTTACTATTCTTTATTTCTGTTTTTGATACATATTTTTTCTTCTTAAAGAAATCCCTCCAACATTTTCTGTAATTCTGGCTTGGTGGTGATAAATTCCTTTAGTTTATTTTTGTCTGGGAAGCTCTTTATCTGTCCTTCAACTCTAAATGATAACTTTGCTGGATAAATTATTCTTGGCTGTAGATACTGGGTCTTCATCCTGCCATATATCTTTTGCCAAGCCCTCTGTCCTGCATAGTCTCTCCTGAGAAATCAGCTGTCAGTCGTATGGGTGTTCCCTTATATGTAATTATTTGTTTTTCTCTAGCTGCTTCTAAAATTCTTCCTTTGTATTTAACCTTTGGCATTTTAATTATGATGTGTCTTGGTGTGGGCCTCTTTAGATTCCTGATTTTTGGAATCCTCTGAGCTTCCTGGGGGTTTATGTCCATTTCCTTCACCAGGTTAGGAAAGTTTTCCATTATTATTTCTTCAAATAGCTGTTCCACATCTTGATTTTCTTCACTTATGCCAATCAGACTAATATTTGGAGCTTTCATAGTGTCCTATATACTCCTTAAATCATCTTTATAGTCTTGGCACCTTTTTTCTTGCCATTCTGTTTGAGTGTTTTGATTGGCTTCCTGTCCACTAGATAGGGCATATGGTCCTCTTCTTTATTCACTTTGTTTATTCCTTTGTTTATTCCATTTAATATACTACTCATCTCAGATAATATATTCTTCATTTCAGACTGGTTCCCTTTTATAATTTCCATTTCCATTTCCATTTTTATGTGTTTTATTTCTTTCTTGAAGTTCTCACTGAATTTATCTACATGTTCCAAAAGTTCATTGAGCATCTTTATATCTAGTGTTTTGTACTCTGCATCTGTTGGATTACTTGACTTCATTATATCTGGATCTCTGTCCTGTTCTGTCATATGGATTCTGCTTCTTTGTCTTTTCAATTTGGCTGCCTTTCCCTGTCTGTTTCTATGTACTAAGCAAAGCTCCTAAGTCTCTCGGTCTTATTAGTATGGATTTGTGAAGTAGGTGTCCAGTGGCACAGTCCTGAGAGGGATTCAGCTGCAGGCCAAACTTAGCCCATGCCTCTACCCCTGTGGGGCCACCTCTAAGATTCAGCAAGAAATCCACAGATGCTATGCTTATAGTTGCCTCAAAAGGCCATGCCAAAAACCAAGGCCAGCTGCCTTCAGTGTGAGCCTATGTGCTGCTCAGCTAAGAGCACCTAACTCTCTGAGGCTATTCCTGGATGTGGCTTGAGTGGGCCCTGAGTGGGGGGAATCCTCTGGGCAGAACAACCTCTGTTATTCAGTTTGGTGACATAACAGCAATGGCTGTGCTATGTCCAGTGCACTGGGAGTGGGGGAGGTTCAACAGGGAACAATGGATACCGCTAGCACTTCTGGACAGTGTGTATCTCACCTTGGCCCTTATTTCGATAATATCTCCCTGTAAGTCCCTTGTGCCCACTGCACACAGCCAAATGGGCACTGGTGCTCAGAGCAAGCAGGTCCATCACTGCAAAAATTTGCTTGTGGAAGCGGCCTTTTTAAGAGCCTCCTGCTGCTCCTGCTGCTGTAGTCTTCATCTCAGTCATTTGGGAACAGGCATCCCAGCCTACCTTCTACCATTGCAGGATGATTTCTTGGATTTCTCTATAGTTGTGTAGCTTGTTCATTTAGATACCAGGCGCTTTTTCCTTGCTGCTGCTCCTTGTTTCTGTCACAACTTTGATTTGGTTGCCAGAGTAAGATCTTAAAAGTAAGGCTGTTATCAGATTCATCTTTAACCTCTCAACCTAAAACAGTGCCTTGCACATGTATTCAAATACAAAATCACATCCTTTACTAAGTTAATATATATTTACTGACTAATGAATGACAAATATTCTGCTCTGGTATATCTTTAAGTGTTATCATTCCAATCTTCTTTCTATTGCTAATCATATAAAATGTCACAGATATTTGTGGATGATTTGTTAATCAGTTTCTACCTCTAATATCTTAAAATATATTCTCACATTTTCATTTTCTTCCTGCAGGTGTCAAATTTACTATATTGAAGGTACTCATTTCCCATTTCCTGGTGTTTCCTATCTAAAGCTGAGGCTAAGTGAGAGTTCTGGTCAAGATGATAGAGGTAAACACTGTGCTTGCCTCCTTTCAAAATTACAACTAAACTACAGAAAAACCATCATGGAAAATCGCCTGAGGCCTAGCTGAACAGAAGTCTTATAACTAAGGATGTACAGAGGAAGCCACTGGGGACTGGTAGAAGGAACGTACATGTAGAAAAGGCTAGTCCCACACCCACATGTGGTGGTTAAAAATAAGCAGTGATATCTTGGTTGTGGAGGTGCCCACTGGGGAACAAAGAGTCCCAGCCTCACACCAGGGTTCCAGTGCCAGGAAGAGGAATCCTCAAAACTTCTGGCTATAAAAACTAAGGGAGATTGTGGGTGAGCAAGTTGGAGTCACAGGTGCTCCTCTTAAAGGGCCTACACACAGACTTACTCACTGATGAACTCACTTGCATGGGGCTCCAGTGCTGGGGTGGCAGCTCCAGTGGCATGAGAGACATACAAGGAGAAGCTGAGTTATCTGGGTTCAGGGCAAGGGCTAGAGGGGCAGCTTTCTCCCAGACAGTGGTGCTGGCAGAAGCCATTGTTCCTTTGTTGAGCTCTCCCTGCTCCCAGTGTGCAGATGCAGGCAGGTGTCATATCTGAGTCTTCATCAACCTGGTTAACACTATTAGCCCTGCCCTGGTGATTCTCTGAAATCCTACCTCGCCTAACTTGTGGGCCCAGTCAAGTTGCTTTCAACAGTTTTTCCAGACAAATAGCCTCTCTTGGTCATGCTGCAGACTTTTCTAAAATCTCTCAAAACCCAAACAAGCAGCATCTGGCCTTGGAATGCCTTGTATAATTCACTAAGTAGCCCCAAGCCTGGCACTAGTGTCCACCAGCCTTGGTTCGCAGCTTGGCCTCTCCCAGGTACCTCCAAGCCCAGCACAAGTGGCAACCACCTACAGGTCACTCTGTAGCTCATACCAACTGGCTCTGGGCAGGGCACAGGCAACAGCTGACTTTGGCCTGCAACAGAGCCTATTCCATAGGCCCCAGAACAAATACACCTGGTGGTCAGCTTCAGACCACACCAGAGCACCATCCAACCACCTTTACAAATGACACACCCAAAGGGCAGACCAAGCAGGCACTAGAGCCCAACTAAAGTAAATACTGCTTCATAGAGTCAGCCCCTGTACAACAGCTCCTCTACCGTAGTCAGGCCAGTCCTCACAACCCATCAACCTGGGGACCAATGCCTTCTGTTGCAAATAGCAACCAAAGCTTAACTGAAATAGGAGGTCACACACAATTCAAACAAGGGACACACCTGGAGCACTCAGCACAAGTGACCAGGGCCCCACAGGACATATACCACGTTAGGCCACTCTACTAAGACCAGGAGACACAGCAACCTACCTAATACATAGAAACAAAAAAATGGAGGCAGCCAAAATGGGGAAATAAAGAAATGTGTTCCAAATGAAAGAACAGAACAACTCAGAAGAAGAACTAAACAAAATGGGGACAAACAATCTGCCAGATGCAGAGTTCAAAACACTGGTTTTAAGGTAAGAACTTCAACAAAGAAATAGGAAATATAAAAAGTGAGATAGAAAACATAAAACAGAACCTGTCAGAAATGAATAATACAATAACCAAAATGAGGAATACATAGAGGGAATCAATAGTAAATTACATGAAATAGAGGATCAAATCATCAATTTGGAAAATAAAGTAGCAGAAAACACCCAATCAGAACAGCAAAAAGAAAAAAGAATCCAAAATAATAACAGTTTAAGGGAGCTCTGGGACAACATCAAGCATACCAACATTTACATCATAGGGTACCAGAAGAAGAAGAGAGAGAGCAAGGAATTGAAAATCTATTTGAAGAAATAATGATGGAAAACTTCCCTAACCTGCTGAATGAAATGGACATACAAACCCAGGAAGCCCAGAGAGTTCCAAACAAGATGAACCCAAACAGGCCCACACCAAGACACGTCATAATTTAAAAGTCAAAGGTTAAAGACAAGGAGATAATCTTAAAAGCAACAAAAGAAAGCGGTTAGTTACCTACAAAGGTGCTCCCATAAGACTTTCAGCTGATTTCTCAACAGAAACTTTGCAGGCCAGAAGGGATTAACATAAAATATTCAAAGTGATATAAAGCAAGAAACTACAATTAAAATTACACTATCCAGCAAAACTATCATTTAGAATCAAGACAAAAAGCTTCCTAAACAAGAAAAAGATAAAGGAATTCATCACTACCAAACCAATATTATAAGAAAATATTAAAGGGACATCTTTAAAAAGAAAAGAAAAGATCAAAAATATGAATAATAAAATGGTAATAACTACATACCTATCAACAATTATTTTAAATGTAAATAGATTAAATGCTCCAATCAAAAGATAAGGTGGTCCAATGGATAAGAAAACAAGACCCTTACATATACTGCCTACAAGAGACTCAATTCAGATTGAAATACACACACACACACACAGACTGAATATAAAGGGACGGAAAAGGATATTTC
Organism: Macroglossus sobrinus; assembly: GCA_004027375.1. Lineage (NCBI taxonomy): Eukaryota > Metazoa > Chordata > Mammalia > Chiroptera > Pteropodidae > Macroglossus > Macroglossus sobrinus. The sequence continues at coordinate 1,129,813 of PVKZ01000102.1, forward strand.
ATGAAAATGGAAAAAGAATTATCAGGGGTAGCAATATTTATGCTAGACAAAATAGACTTTAAAACAAAGGCTAGAACAAGAGACAAAAAAAAGACCCAATAATTCTACTTCTAGGTATTTATCTGAAGAAATTCAAAACATTAATTTGAAAAGACCTATGCATCCCTATGTTTACTGCAGCATTATTTACAATAGCCAAGATATGGAAACAACCTAAGTGTCCATCAAGAAATGAATGGATAAAGAAGAAGTGGTACATCTATACTATAGAATATTACTCAGCTATAAAAACAAATGAAATCTTGCCATCTGGAACAACATGGAGTGACCTTGAGGTTATTATGCTGAGTGAAATAAGTCAGGCAGAGAAAGACAAATGCTATATGATTTCATTTATATGTGGAATCTAAAAGACAAAATAAATAAATGAAACAGAAACAAACTCATAGATACAGAAAGCATTTTGATGGTTGCCAGATGGAAGGAGGGTTGATAGAGTGGGTGAAGGAAAGGAAGAGATTAAAAGGTAAAAATTTGTAGCTACAGAATAGTAATGGGGATGTAAAGTACAGCATAGGAAATATAGTTAATAATATTGTAATAATATTATATATGTTGTTAGATGGTATTAGATTTATTGTGGTGATCACTTTGCAAGTTATATAAATGTGTAATCACTATGTTGTACCTGAAACTAGTATAATATTGTATGTCAACCATAATTTAAAAATAAAAAATTATTGAAAAAATAAAACAGGCTGTGTAAATCCCATTTCTAAATATCTTTTAGAAGCCATTGAAAACTTTTTAGAAGAATAGCCTATGAAAAGGTAGTGTAAATACCATTTCTAAATGTCTTCTCTATTTTAGTCCTGACTATTGTTAGTTTTTATTGTATACTTTGCCTTCCAATTAGATTATAAATTTCATGGGGCCAAAATTTGCACATAAATATATCACTTTTTTGCTGCACTCCCACCCTCCTTTCTCCAATCTCTCTCTGCTCTCCAATTCTCTTATAGTTGAGAAAAGTAGCTACCATCAGAGGGCGTTAGAGAGGTCAGATTATAATTTTGGGGGGATGGGAGGAAAGCCATAGGTTTAGCATAGTTGATTTCTCTACTTTCTTTAGCTTCATAGCAACTGATGTGACTTGCTTAATTCTGGGTGCTACGTATTAAGAGAGAAAAGTACAAACTGTATATCAGAATGCCATGACAAGTTGGAACTGACAACAGATTGGAGCATCTGGGAACACAAGGAAACTAAAATCAAGGCGGCTCATGCTAGTTGCCTTTAACTTTTTAGAAGAATAGCCTATGAAAAGGTAGTTAAAGTTTATATTGAGGACTAACAGGTGAGAGGTGTGTGGAGCCAGCATTTGTCCCAGTAAGAGGAATTTCTAACAGTGATGATGTTGAGGCAGGTGGGGGGAAGTGGTTTGAGTTTGAAGGGGAGAAAAACTTTTCCCTTTTTCCTTTCTAGGTTCTTTGGCTCATCTAATAATTAGATTGACATAAGACAGATTAACAGGAGAATAATAAATGTTGTACATATTGGAGCCCTATAAAAATACAAGCCTTGCCCAGCAGTCAGGTAATTAAGACTTATATACCATCCCGAGCTAAGAAGTGGGTAGTAGTTGGGGCTTCAAAGGGGAGGAAGACAATTCTTAGGAAAATGAGAAAAATAAATTTTTGGTAGACAAGGTCTGCTAGGTCGTGCAGATAAATCTTTCTGATATAAAAAGTTATCTCAATAGCTTTCTTCCTGGTGCAGGCCCTCTATCTAAATTATTTTAGGCAGCTAAGAGGGAGGCAAAAAGTTCTTCCTGAGTCTACTGGACCCCAGTCATCTTCAGCTCAAAATGATTTACATGCCAAAGTGGTGCCACTCTAGGATGGCTTATACTCTCCCTGTCAAGCTGGACTGTGAAGCAGAGTTCTGCCAGTCTAAGAATTTCCCAGCCTCAGGCTGGAAAAGTACCTCTTTAGAATATGGTAGAGAACAATCTGGCTTTAGGTTTTATTAGATGATTTCTGATAATTCTTCCAAATATAAGATCCAGGAGTCTGTGACTTGCCTCCATACTTTCAATTCAGGTCTAAAGACTGGCCCATCAATTCCCCTTGCTTAGATTTTTGTGACTTTAGTTAATAAATTAATATCTCATGCTGTGCAACTCAAGAGTGGGGCCTTTGACCTGACCATGTCAGATGTTGATAGGTGACTCAGGAATAGATAGTGGAGGAAGCTAGTAGAGGTCTGGAAAAGAAATGTATTTTAGGAGGCACGGAAGAGCAAACAGCAGTACAGATCCTGAAAGAAGAGGCGGCTATTGAAGAAAAGGTGATATTGACGTGGTTGTTTGTTAGAGATTAAGAATAAGAGAGCTGAGAGGAAGAAAAGGGATAGTAGTGGTGTGTTAGGCTCTCTCTGAGTTTAAGAAACAGAGAAACACTCAGGTAACATCAGTTAAAGAGTAGGAACTTTTATTTCAACAATACAGAGAGACAAAAGCAGCAACATCTGTACTATTCTGAAAGGTTGTTGAAGATAATGCTGCAGGCACCAGTTATCACCCTTTTAGCATGGATCCTCACCATTTTCTCTACACTCTAGTGTTTCCACACTGAGGTCTTAATCATTCTCTCTCTGCTCTTGTTTCTGCTCTTCCTGATCAGCTTTTCTACTCTCCTTGCTGCCTTATGGTTTCTGCTTTCTGTCTGCCTTCTCTTCCCTCTATATACCACTTTTCATCTACCCTGGCTGCAGAATGTACTTTATATACTTCCTATTCCCAGAGACAATCTAAATGGTTTAATGCTACTTAGCAGAGAGATTTTCTGTTGGGTAAAGAAGATCTTCCAGGCCTTTGGTAAACCTAATAGAAAGGTGCCATTTAGTTAGGTCCTAACTCTATTACACCTTCTGTTGAGCCCAGAATAATTGGTTGCATAAAGAAGCTCTCAAAAGGGGGCTATGAACAGGGCAGTTTCCTTGGGGCTTCCAAGAAAGGGTAGTACAACTGTCAGACACAATGCTTGACTAGATAATTGTGGATGGAAAAGCAGAGTATATTCATTCATGATGAATAGAACTAAGGGCTAAAGGTGGACCAAAAATATTGCCCAAGCTGCATTTGCCTAATGGGAGTGAAGAACTTGATTGAGACAAAAAAAAAAAAAAAAAGACTGCAATGAGTATTTTTGTGATTGTGGCTGATTAATATTTATTACTCCTTCTTCTGTTAATAGCACTACACCAGGATAGTGTGTGTGTGTGTGTGTGTGTGTGTGTGTGTGTGTGTGTGTGTGTGTGTAGGTGGAGAGCTACCTCTCCTGTGGAAGACAGTTTTTTGGGATTATTAGTCAAGCTGTCCTATCCTATAAACCAATAAGTCTCTCTCTCCCTCCCTCTTTCCTTTCCTCTCTCTCTCTCTACTCTTCTGCATCTTCTGAAGAAAGACAAAAGGATAAAAAAACAAAAATAATTGAAGCTTATTCTTTCCAAGTGGTAACACTCTTAAAAAACTGTAGACTAGCTCCTTCTACCCAGATCCCAGGAAGTGTCCTTTTCCCTGCCTTGCTAGGCCAGATTTTCAGCTGTTTCTTTGATCTTGTGCAATACATTCCCTATTTGCTTAAGTTAGCCAGTGTGAATGCTTGCAACCAGGGAACTACAGATAATAGGGGACTTTTCTAAATTTTTTATGTGGGGACCCAACAAAATCAATCATTGGTAGAAGGCAGTTGTTTGGATATCTGTGTGTCACACCCTTAAGAGAGAGAAGCACAGAATTAAATACACATAAAAATTATTTAATATGTGAAAATATACTAACTCATTTATTTCAGTTATTAAAAAAACTGAATGTAATGGCGCAAATGAAAAAAAAATTAGACAGTTTTTAAGAGAGAAAAATCCCCCAATGACCTCATAGCCCTGGTCTGGTATTAATAACAACTACAAAGTGTTGATATGTAGGTATAGGGATGGCTAATTTCCCTCTACTCAACAATTTATCTGGATTTGCCTGATGACATATGACCTACTTTTCAGCATTACAGGCAGTAATTACCCAAAGCCCTCCCCAAAGTCTCAGTCCATAAAATCCTCCTTTTAATAAGATTTAACAAGCCTTTAGTGTGCTCCCACAGCACTTCAAAGTCACACTGGCACCAGGGGAGTGTTTTTAAAACATGCAATGCACGAAGTGCATTCTGGGGTGTTTCAGGCTTAAGATGAAACTACAGGGCCAGAAACATCAGGTACTGTAATCTGGAGGAAATCATATTCTGGAGGGAATTGTTGGGATGTGAAGAGGGGAATAGTGGTAAAGAACTGTGGGCTCCTAAGTTTCCTAAAACAAGCAAACAAAAGAATGGGCAATTCTGGAGAAGTGTATTGTGGTGTAAAGTTAATTAGACCATGGTTAATTTTTCAATTGGGTTAGTCAAGCATGGGAATGGTAGGGAAAAGGGTTAGTTACTCCCAAATCCCATTTCCATCCATCCAGAGTTTCCATTTCTATCCTTACTTACACACGGATTGTAGATAGGGATGACATTGTTACTTTAACATACTCCATCTGCAAAGTTAAAATAGCTACATGCTCATAAGCTCAGAGAAGAGTTTGGAGAAAATATTTATCATTTCTAGAGATTCTATATCTGCAATGACATTTTTTGGGGACAATATAGTAAATACTTTGTAGTTCTAGAACAGCATTGTCCAATATGGTAGCTACTATCCTCATGTGGCTATTTAAAGTAAAATTAATTAAAATTAAATAAAATTAAAAATTCAAATTTTTAATTACACTAGCCAAATTTCAAGAGCTCAGAAGACACATGTGACTAGTGGCTACTGGAAGGGACAAATAGAATTCTAGAACATTTCAGTCATTGCAGAAATTTTCATTGGATAGGAGTATTCTACAATATCTGTACTAGGTTTCAATAAAAGTCCCAGAGATATATCTTCCTAAAGATTATTTACCAAATACCAAAGAGATGCCTATAAAAATACAGTACAGTTAGTTTTTAACCTAAAAATAAAAGGGCTTTTCAAAGAAAGAGGCAAACAAATGTTTATTTGATATCCATAAGAATAGCTATTTGGGAATCATTAGTTTAGGCAGAAGCTCAAATAATTTTCTGATTAAGAGACAAAGGCAATGGGTATTTGTGAGAAAGGAAAGGGGAACCATTACATGAATAGAAGGAAGATGTTTCTATTGGTGCAGATAACATAATGATGTTAATTCTAAGCAGTGTTTTCAATTTCAGTCCAGTAGTCGTAATAACTGCTTTTTTTGTTATCTTTGCAGAGTTCTTTGGGATACGATGTTGTCCTAGGTCCAGTCCAAAAGTTATTTTGCTGTTTTTGACATTCCAAGGTTTGAGACATGATGCTGTGCTGATGATGTGCAAGGCAATTCTTCTGGAACAGCTGCAGCCTCATTTTAAAGTGGTTGTTTATACTATTGTTTACATAGTGTTCTTATGGAGAATGGAACTTTTCTTATTGGTAATCATACCAATTACCTTTTATTACCTTCGCCTTCTTATTGGCTAGGGTCTGTTTTCATTTGAAAATTCAAGAAGAGAGTAAAGTGAATTGCAAAATGAGAGTGGTGAATTTAGGTAATTAAGTCATCGTATTGAGAATAAAGGTTTTTGTGGAATCATATGGAAAATTATTTCAATAGTCAATTTTTATTTTGGCTCTGACTATAATTCAATATCCTTCGAAAATAAGGCTTGAGATTTCTTCTTTGCAAGGCAAATATGACTGCAGTAGTTACTACACATTTCTGCAGTTGAAGTATTGTGCTAGTCAAGTGCCTTTTTTATTAATAAAAGGTAATGCTAGCCTGGGATACAGGCAAGGCTGTGTGTTCTCCAGCCATTCTAAGAGATTTGCCACATGATGTATCACATGTAATGCAATGACCAACTGTTCTCAATACATGTTTCTAAACTTGAATAAAAATCTACAGTCCCATTGCTTACTGGCCTTTTGGCTAAGATAAAGTGTAAAAATTACAGTCCCTTAAAAATAAAACCTCTTTATTAAGTTATCATTACAAAAGAACATATTCATTAAATTTATTGAAAAATACAAGAAAATTGAACAATTTTTTATTTGCACATAATTTCCTTTCTTTTATGCATTTTTAAAGAAAGTTGTATTTATACTAGTTTAAAACTGCACATTATAGACAATTATGTTAACTCCCTGACTAAACCTATAGCGCATTAAATCTGAGGAGGTGGACTCTTTATGAAATATTATTTGATGGGAGGAGAAAGTGAAGGAAATTTTGTAAATCCTTATCTCTTTAAGCATCCCTTACATCTACCCCAGAATAGTTAAACCTGTATGGCATTTAAGATCATCCTTTATCACGTGAAAAGAAAAAGGGCGTAGCTAATTTACACTATCAATTAGTTCCCCCTGGGTAGCCACAACCAGGAGGAAAAGAAAAAATTTAGGAAGTTGGGTTATATATTCGTTTAATAACACATTTCCAGCGCGTTAACCCAGTATTTACATTTGCTTCAGTTTGTGGAACATCTTCTCCCTCACACAGCTCCTCAGTGTCTTCCGGGTAGGGTCCACCCCCTTTTCCCGGTCGGGGTGTGGTGGGACGAGCCCGGAGGCTTTCTCCTCCTCGCAGGTGTTGGCAAAGCCTGGAACCCGCGTCGATGGTCCAGGCGGGACTGGAGCGGGCCAGAGGCGGGGCGTGCGGTGTCGGGGGCGGGCCGAGGGGGCGAGCGCGCGCCGTGAGGCCCGCGCGCGGGTCACGTGCCGCACGGGCCTGGCACAAATAACACTGGCGCGCGTGCTCGCGCGTCCGCGGTACAGAGGGGCGGTGCCAGTACCTCGCAGAAACGCGCCCCGCTGCCTTGCGCTCCGCCCCATTCCTGGTGCCCGGAGCCAGGTGAGACCGTCCTTCCGCGGGGCTGCTTCATCGACGTGGGGCGAGCAGACGGTTAGCCTGCAGTCGCGGCCCCCATCCCGGCAGTTCTGGGAGCCCGGGCGGCCGCATAGGTCAGTTTCCCAGGCCCGGTCAGGTGCGAGCGGGTTCTTCCCTGCGTAGTGCTCGCGGGAGGTCTGCCCGCGCCTGATTGGGAGGATACGTCTCCTCTCCCACGCGTCTCGGAGCGTGGTCAGAGTCGTGGTGTGGCGATGCTGGCCTCCAAGTCCGAGGTCGGTTTCCTGGCCGCTGCTGGCTGCTTCAGAACTGTAAGGAAGTTGTTAAAAGTAGCAAGATGTTGGCATTTATTGCACTTCCACTCGTGATGCCACGACTTCATGCTGGTGCCACATGCATTTCCTACCTAGTCAGCTGCGTGCTTTCTCGGTACTATGATGTGTACATCGTAACTTTGTTTCCTACTAACGGGGAGGATTGATTCACAGGGGAAGTCACGAGCTGTTCATGTGACCATTCTCACAGTGGACAGCGTGGTTAATTCAACAAGCACGAAAGACTCAAAGGGATTTAGAAACTATGAAAGATTGCAACTGCACAGTAGAAATGAGGATTCATTTATCCAGTGGCTCCAATGGCAGGAAGCAATGAAAAGAGTTGTCCTGATTTTGTTAATATTATTAGCTTTTAGTTGTTAAAATCATCGCTTTATACAGACTATATTGTGAAATTGAACTGTTGACATTGTGATAGTAAGTTAACTTAATCAAGGCTGCTTTTCAAGGTTGCAAATTTGGCTGTTAAACTTCTGTGGCTAGTTGGTAATATTAAATTAGCATTAAAGTCAGTGATGTGTTCTCAAAAATTTAAGCCTTACCATTGCAGTTGATGCATTCTGGATATAGAGTTCGGAATACCCTCAGTTCTTTAAGCCAGCATTTGGAATGTACTTTGTTAATTTGTTTTGAGGGCTAGCAGTGTTCCAGTTCTAACTTTGATATGATGAATTTTCTTTCAGTCTGTGTGGTAGGTATAATTTTTGAAATACTTAGCTGAAAATTTACAGCTCTCTATTAACAATTGTTACAAAATAGTTACAAAACACACTTTTCATTTCCTATTTCTAGACTAGGGACTCTACAATATGGGGAAAAATGAGAGAAAACTCAGTAACATTCCTTTTTAAAAGTTAACTATCACCTTTTTCTTTCTCCAAGGTGGAGCAGCTCTTTCACAGCATTGAGCAACTGATATTCAAAATAGGAGTTAACTGCTGCAAACTGAGTAGATTTATCTGAAGCAGTTGTTGGATCTCCATATAGGGTTTTTGCCAAGGTCTGTTTATCAGATGACACGTGTTAAATGTCTCGTTCACCAGCAGAAATTTGTAGTGGGTGGCTAACCCTTGTCTCTGGAGGCAGCTGTCTTGCAGTTATCATTGCAGCAGTATTTACACCTGTAATTCAGAGCAGCTAGATAGTCTTTCCGTAAAAACCTTACTCCTTATTTTTCTCCCTAAAACAAAGGGAAATGATACTGTTTAGAAGCAACAATTAGATCGAAGAATACAGACAACAGTATGGTGGTTACCAAAGGGAAAGGGAATAGGGGACAGGTAGAAAAAGTAAAGGGGGTCAAATATACGGTAACGGAAGGAGATTTGACTTTCATGATGAGCATATGATGCAATATACAGATGATGTATTTATAGGACTGTGCACTTGAAACATTCTATTAACCAGTGTCACTCCAAGAAATTTAATACAATTAAGAAGGGTAATGGAAGTCGAAGCAATTATTTTACTCTTCTCACCAACTTTAAAAAATTAAAATGTAAAATAAAACCAATTTTTTTGAGTAATAACATGGTGCAGTGTCTATTAAATCTTGTTTTTATTTTACTTAGAGATACATCTATATATTTAGTCAGATTTCTAAGTTGGAACTCTTTGGGGCACTTTCTTAACTTTTCACATACCAGAAGCTGAGTTTTTATGCACTTTATGTGTTCACTGAGAAAAGTAGTCATTAGAAATTGGCTTAACTAATAACATATGGAGGAGAAAGAGTAAACGAGTGCATGTAAGAAATTTGAAATGATTCAGTACCTTGTCAGTTTTTTCAAGTCAAGCCTGATGGTATGAACTTTATTGATGACTAGTAAATTCTTCCCAGTTCTAGAAAGAGGGCAAGTGTTAGTGTAGGCACCATCTAATGTCAGTTTACCAGAATTTATTAATGAGGTGTCGAAAAAGATACATTCATGCACTCTGTACAGCATATATTGATTATTTAATGCCATATAATTATAGGTTGTTCTTCATACCTGACTAATAAGGTGGGCAAGCATAACAAATAATATTTTTAGTAAGAGGTTGTACTAGGTAACTTTATCTGAGTTCTTTGATTCATCAGCCAGTAAATAGGAAATTACTATATAGTGAAAGCAGTCCTTAACTGTACATTTTCCTATCATGTGACAATGGCAAGTAACCACATGTTTTTACTTTTTATTTAAGTTTTTGTTTAAAGAGAAACTTCTGGATATATGATGCATAACTGGTCAGTATTATACATTATTTTGGAAGATAATTTTCAAATGTGAAATAATCAAAATAGGAATCATTTAAATACATTTTGTCTAAAATATAAGCATTTTTGTCATTAAAAGGTGACAATCAACCTTCTTGTTAGTATTTTTATTATCTAAAATTGGATTTATCTAATTTGTGGACTTCTCTGCCCTTTGCTTGTATGGATCCAACCAGTTTTAAAGTAGTAGTTAATAACTTTCAGAATCAAGTTAGAATTCAAATCGGGGGAGCATCTAAGGAGTTTTGGTTTTTAAAGTAGATAAAATGTATAGAAACATAAGGAAATTCAAACAATTTCATAAAGGAAGGACATGAAGCTTATTTAATTTTCACCAGTCTTGATAATCATTAAAATTTTCAACTGAATAAAGGTAAAATAAATATCCTGGGAGTAGGATTGTTCTTTTATTATGTTTGCATGGTATCCAAGTCAGTGTGAGTATGTAATGAATATGAATAAGAGAAGGTAATGTAAATATGTCAAATACAAAGTATATAATAATTAGGTATAAACATTTGATATTGATTTCAATGGTTTACAAACTGTGGTAAGAATTGTTACAATGATAGGCAGTTCTCTATCGTTTCTCCTTCAAAAGAGACGATGCTCTTTATCCGAGCACCAAGTCCTATCGAGGAAGTTAGAGAAAAAGCTTCATTGAATTAAAAATTGATTTTTACTTTATATTTTTAAGAGTGAATGCTTCCCGAAATAGATTTTATAATATGTTGTTTCCCTTAAATTGCCATGTTTTGGATATCTAATTTCAATTAGTAAAGTTTCTTAAAATTAGATTAAGCCATAATTCAGAGTCAATTTGCTCAGTGCTCACACATGAATAATAACTAGAATTAGTGGCATTTAAATTTAGAGGCTGATTTGTTTTATGAAATATATAGCAGCATTATTATTTCACCCCCTGATTAAAAGTTCTAGATTCTGGTTGTGGCTTTACTGTCATATAACATTCAGCAAGTAATGTTTGTATTTTTCAGTTTCTTCATCCCTATACTCAGTATTAGATGAAATATGGATCTGTCTACCAATGTTGAGTTTCTAAAACAAAAATGCATTTATTACCATAAATGTCATGGTTTTATATGTACACACATATGTATATATATGATCATATTAGAAAACTTACTGGTTACTAGAAACTAATAATATTGAGAGCAAAATTTATTTTCTTGGTATTACCATGTTTACACAGTTACTTTAATTTTTAATATTTTCCTTATCTTAAAAGAGTATAAATATCACTAGAAAACCACACTGTTGAGCAGCTAGCTTACTTTGGAATGCAGTGCTAAGCACACTATGTATTTTTTGTTTGTTTGTTTTTGAGTTATCAAATTTGAGATTTTATTAATCCCTGGATGGTAGTTGAAATGCTGAATTATCAGAAAAATGATTTGGGCTAATGATTCTTAATTTTTTTTTCTGTTTTTAAGATTTAGTTTGTAAAATGTATATATTTGTTCATAATCACATTTAATTTTTCTCACTATTCAGATCCTGGTATATAATGTATTTTAAATAGTTTAATGTAATACCAATCATAAAATCTGTATCTGAGAATTTAAAAAATAATCAACATAGAGTTGTACCAATTTTTGAATAAGTAGACTCCTTTTGGCTTTTTCAATAGTACAAATACTATTTGGCAATTGAGAACCACTGTTCAGATGCTTCCTGACCTTTTTTTTAAATTGCAATGAAATACACATAACATAAAATTACCTTTTAATCTATTTTTGAGTGCACTAGTTGGTGGCATTAAGTACATTCACATTTTTATGTAACCATCATCACTATCCATCTCCAGAACGTTTTCATCTTCCCAAGCAGAAACTCTTCTCATTAAACTTTTAACTCCCTATTTTCTTCCTCAGCTTCTTCTAGTAACCACCACCCTAGTTTCTGTTGCATGAATTTGTGTACCCTAGGTACCTCATAGAATAGTGGAATAGTATATCTGTCCTTTTGTTTATGGCTTATTTCTCTTAGCACAATGTGTTTGCAGTTCATATTGTAGCATATTTTGTAATTTCATTCCATTTTAAGGATGAATAACATTACACTGTGTGTATATGGGTATATGTGTGTATGTATACATACATATACCGCATTTTGTTTTTCTTTTTATCCATAACTGGACACTTAGATTGCTTCCACCTCTAAGCTATTGTGAAGAATGGGTGTGCAAATATCTCTTTGAGTTCCTGTTTTCAGTTCTTTTGGGCATATACCTAGGAATAGAATTGTATATCATATGATAATTGTATGTTTAATATTTGATCAACTGCTATAATTTGCTGATGTTTTATGAAGTCCAGTCAAGTGTTATATGTATGATTGAATAAAGTTGCCCTGGATTCTTTGAATTTTAACCCATTTCCCATTTGCCCCTAGAATACTTGCCAGTGGTGCTTGTGGCTACAGCATTTACCACTGAAATAACTCTCAGATCACAGTCCTAATCTTACCCCCAAATTTTGCCATGGAATATCTCACTTTTATTATTATTTTTGCATTGCTCTAGTATATCCAGTCTTTGGAAGTAAATGACATCATTCTATTTAGAAAGTTCTATTTTTAGTAGTGGTATTTCCTTTTATAAGATAAGAATTCTCGATGGCTAAAAATGTCAAATCCTAGAAAATGTAGCATTCGTAAGTGTGATGTTAACATTGTTCTCAAACAGTTGTTAGCCAGAGATTGATTTGATGAATCCGATTTATGTGTACATTTGTTACATTAGGATTAGAGAAAAGTTCTGCTTAGAAAAAACTCCAAGAACAGTTTTTATATTTTATTTTCACGTTGGAAACCAATCAGATTTTCTTCAGCCTCAAAGAGTGTGTTTATGTAAAATTAAATTAACGCTCTGCTAAACAGGAAATGGATTAAGAACTCAAAGGACACATTTATTATATTTTGAGTTTAATAGTACTTGAGTGAATTAACTCTGATCGTTGAACTTTATTATCTGTTTTCTCTAGGAATTTTCTCCTTTGACTCTGTAGAAATTAGACTTGAATAGTAAGGTAGCAGTTCAGGTAATAGTAGACCTCTGACCATATTTAACAAGACAGGATTGCCCTTTAAACTACAAGTTATAGGGTCTCTGCCAAAATCTCAAGAGTTGTTAGGGTTACTATTTATCCACTTTTGAGTGGGGATTTAGTGGCATGGACTATCAAGTTTGGACACCACTTTAATTTGCAGTGTTTATAAAACAACAATATAAATTTGCTCTCCACAATATAAAATTAGAAGCCTAGCTTCCTAGTGGACCTTGAAGGAGAGGACATATAAGGCAGAATGGTCTCTAGTGTCCCAGTTCTTGAAGCTCAATTTGTTTTAATTATTTTTTTTATGGTGGCATTGGTTAATGAAATCCAGTAAGTTTCAGCTGTACACTTTAACAGTAAGGCATATATATTTACATCATGTGTTCTCCATAGTTAGATTTCTTTCTGTCTCCACATATTTGACCCCTTTTACCCCATCTGCCTTCCCCCTCCCCCTTACTAGTCTATTGTTCATGTCCATGAGTCTCTTCTCTTTGTCTTGTTTTGTTGTTTTTAGGTTTATATCCTACATATAAGTGGTATCATGTGATTTTAAACATTTTCTGTCTGGCTTTTTTCACTTAGTGTGATTATCTTGAGGTCCATTCATGTTGTTGCAAATGGCAGTATTTCATCTCTTCTTATGGCTGAGTAATATTCTATTGTATATATGTACCACAGCTTCTCCAGTCAATCATCTATCGTAGGATCTTTGGTTGCTTCCATGTCCTGGCTACTGTGAATAATCAGTGTGCAAATATCTTTTTGGATATGGGTTTTCGAGTCTTTGAGGTAAATACCCAGTAGAGGGATTGCTGGATCATATGGTAGTTCAATTCTTAGTTTTTTGAGGAACCTCCATATTTTCCACAGTGGCTGTACCAATTTGCAGTCCCACCAGTGGTGTATGATGATTCATTTTTCTCTGCATCCTCTCCAACATTTGTTATTACTTGTCGTGTTGATTATAGCTATTCTAACAGGTGTGATATGGTATCATTGTGGTTTTGATTTGCATTTTCCTAATAGCTAGCAGTGTTGACCATCTTTTTATATATTTGTTGGCTGTTTGTATGTCATCTAGGGAGAAGTGTCTGTTCAGGTCCTCTGTTCATTTTTTGATTGGATCGTTTGTTTTTTTTTGTTACTGAGTCGTATGAGTTCTTTGTATATTTTGGATATTAGGCCCTTATCGGTGGAGTTGTTTGCAAATATATTTTCCCATTCGATGGTTGTCTCTTTACCTTGTTGATGGTTTCTTTTGCTGTGCAGAAGCATTTTAGTTTGTTATAGTCCCATTCATTTATTTTAGCTTTTACTTCCCTTGTCTTTGAGGTCAAATTAATAAAATCCTCTTTAAGTCCAGGGTCTTTGAGTTTAGCTCTTTTGTTTTTTTCTTTGCATATTATTGATTCTGGTTTTATAATCAGGTCCTTAATCCATCTGAGTTAATTTTGGTGTGTGGTGATAGACAACAGTCTAGTTTCATTCTTTTGCAAGTAGTCTTCCAATTTTCCCAGCACCATTTATTGAAGAGGCTTCCTTTCTCCATTGTATGTTTTTGGCTTTTTTGTCAAAAAATTCCCCATATAAATATGGGTTTACTTCTGGACTCTCGATTCTGTTCCACTGGTCTGTGCCAATATTACGCCGTTTTGATTACAGTCACTTTTTATAATTTGAAGTCAGGCAGAGTGATGCCGTAGCCTCATTCTTTTTACTCAAGATGGCTTTGGCGATTTGGGGGTCTTTTGTGCTTCCATACAAATCTGATGATTTTTTTCTTTTTTTTCTTTAAATCAATGCTGATGGAATTTTGATGAGGACTGCATTAAGTCTGTATAATGCTTTAGATAATATGGTCATTTTAATTATGTTGATTCTTCTAATTCAAGAACATGGAATATCTTTCCATTTCTTTGTATCTTCTTCAATTTCTTTTAATAGGGTCTTATAGTTTAGACCCTATTAGGTCTTTCACATGTTTCATTAGATTTATTCCTAGGAATTTTATTCTTTTTATTGCAATTGCAAAAGAAATTATTTTTCCACTTCTTTTTTTGACACTTCATTGTTAGAGTATAGGAGTGCTATGGATTTTTGAACATTGATTTTGTATCCAGAAACTTTACTGTATTTGCTTATTGTTTCTAGTAGTGTTCTTGTGGAGTCTTTAGGGTTTGCTATATAGAGAATCATGTCATCCACGAATAGTGACAGTTTGACTTCTTTATTTCCTAAATGAATGCCTTTTATATCTTGTCTGATTGCACTTCCTTGAACCTCCAATGTTATATTGAACAACAGTGGCGATAGTGGATAGCCATTTTCCTGATCTAAGAGGGAAGGTTTTTAGTTTTTCACCATTAAGTATAATATTGTTTGAGAGTTTGTCATAGATGGCCTTTATTATATTAAGATACTTTCTTTCTATACCGATTTTGTTAAGTGTTTTGGTCATAAATAGGTACTGTATCTTGTTGAAGGCTTTTTCTGCATCTATTGATATGATTATATGATTCTTATTTTTTAATTTGTTTATGTGGGATATCACATTAATCGATTTGCATCCTTGTGCCTCTGGGACGAAGCCCACTTGATTGTGGTATATAATCTTTAATATGTTGCTGTATTTGATTTGCTAGTATCTTATTTAGGATTTTTGTATCTGTGTTTTGCAACATGAGAGATATTGGTCTGCAGTTTTCTTTTTTTGTGTTATCTTTAGCAGGTTTTGGTATCAGGCCTCATATAATGTATTGGGAAGTATTGCCTCCTCTTCAATTTTTGTGGAAGAGTTTGAGGAGAATAGGTGTTAAATCTTTGGTAGAAGTCACTGGTGAAGTCATCTGGTCCTGGACTTTTACTTTTTGGTAGGTTTTTGATGATTGTTTCAATTTCGATACTTCTGATCAGTCTATTTAGATTTTCCAGTTCTTCTTGGTTCAGTCTAGGAAGATTGTATTTTTCTGATTACTGGTCCATTTCTTCTAGGTTATTAAATTTGGTGTTATACTTTTTCATAGTATTCCTGTATGATCCTTTGTATTTCCGCGATGTCAGTCATAATTTGGACTTTTTCATCCCTGGTTTTGTTTATTTGTGTCCTTCCTCTTTTTTCTTTAGTGAGTCTAGCCAGGGGGTTGTAAATTTTATTAACCTTCCCAAAGAACCAGCTCTTTGTTGCATTTATTTTTTCTATTTTTTTGTTTTGTTTTCAATTTCATTTATTTCTGCTCTAATTTTGATTATTTCTTTGTTTATGAAGACTTGAGGCCTAATTTGTTCTTCCTTTTCTTGTTTTTTAAAATGAAGTATTAGGTTGCTTATTTGGGCTTGTTCTTATTTTTGGAGGTAGGCTTGTAATGATAAGAACTTTCCTCTTATGACCACTTTTGCCTTGTCCCAAAAATTTTGAGACATTGTATATCATTATTATTATTCATTTCTGTGTATCTCTTGATCTCTTTTATTTCTTTCTGACCCAGTTATTCTTCACTAGCACGTTGTTTAATCTCCATGTATTTGTGGTTCTTCCTGCTTTCTTTTTACAGTTGATCAGAGAATATGGTTGGTATGATTTCAACCCTCTATTTGTAGATGCTATCTCTGTGTCCCAGTATGTGGTTGATTCTTGAGAATGTTGCATGTGCACTAGAGAAGAATATATAAGCAGCAGTTTTGGGATGGAAGGGTCTCTAAATGTCAGTTATGTCCAGTTGAACTAATGTGTCATTTAAAGATGTTATTTCCTTATTGATTTTGTTTGGATGATCTGTCCATATCCAACAGTGGGGTATTTGGGTCCCCTCCTATGATAGTGTTCTGGTCTGTTTCTCCCTTTATGAAGTTTAATTTTTTTGTTTAGTTGTTTCTTTGAAAACATTCTTTTGGCCATTAAAATCTCATTAGTTAGCCTTAAAAACAGAGCTTGGAATTGCATGAGTGTAAAAAGAGCAGCTGAAAAAATCCATAAAGTGATTATGAAAAATACTGTGTATGCTGATAGGATATGGCTCAAATCTATTCTGATCAGCTGCATTAGGAGGTTGCTTATCTTTTTCATTTGGCTTAAATATCAGACAAAGCACTTTTCTTAAATAAGCTCTCCTGATTCCAGAGAATGTTTTGAAAAATCTGTTAAGTGTGAATTTGAATTCTTTCATTTTGTATTTTTTTAGAGTTAACTGTTAATTATAGAAATAAAATACTTTATAAATTAGAGATGCATCAAATTAAATAAGTAGCAATAATCTTAAATAATCCTAGAGTGTGTATTTTTAAAATTTCTTTTTTAATATTTATTTCTTGTGGCATATAAGAAAAAAACATTTTTTTTTGTCAGTAGATACAGGTGTACCACTCATAACAAACATGTTCCTTTACATGTTTCTTTACATGTAAAGGTTCCTTTACATGAACCTTCTACAAGGAAAATTTGATTGCTTTGTTCTCGAAGAACCAAGAACCAAGTCCCATCCATTAATCCATCTGCCTTTCTGTCCATTTAATTAATATTTAATTGCCTACGTTGTTTTAGGCACCTTGCTAGGTACTAGGGATATTGTGGGAGAAAATAATACACGTGGGACTCTTTTTCTAATCCAGTTTACAGAGTAGTATAGGAAGAGCCCAAGAAACGACCACAGGCTGACATGTTGTGGCAAAAACAACAACAACAACAAAAAACAGGAACCATCTAGTTGAGGGTGGGGGTGAGAAGGCAAGTTAGGCTCCTTCAGAAATGTGAATAGTAATTTATTTGTACACTCATCTTCCTGACAACATTTATAAGTTCTTCTAGTGGCCTGATTGTATTCATTAGAGTGTCATCAAATTTTAGGACAATAGCTAGAATGTAGTAGGCCCTCAATTAGGTATTGATTAATCTTCTTGCATGATAATAGAGATAGGGAAGGTATTACAGTAGTTCCTGTATTATAATGATGAGATATCTAGGAACTTGTTTTTATCAATTATCCTATGGTAAAATTGTTTTTGTCATATGTTGTCATTTAAAGTCACAGAACCTATCCATGATGCTGAATTAGAACTTCCTTACCTGCATAAGAAACGGCAGCTTCTTGTGGTTGTTACACTGGATACCTTCCCAGCTCATGCTTAGATGCCCACCTAAAGAATAAGGTTTTAGATACTAGTGATACTAAGTGGATGTTCTAAATATTGAGGTCTGCACAGACATTAGTGGGCTTTTAGTAAGAATGGTACTTGGATGAAGAAAGAAATTGTGATGAATATTTCTATGCCTTGGTTTGGAACTTTTTTTTTTGAGAAGTTTTAAAGATTTTATTTGAGCCAGATTGATGACATATGCCAGGGGGCAAGATCTCAAATGCTCCTGGAACATTTTCTTAGTAGATTCTTTGATGTATAGCTGAAAGGAACATAGAGATCATTATATAGTATAATTTTAGACTGTTCACTTGGATTTTAAATTACAGGTATTTTTAGAGTTGTGCTATTTTAACTGGGTGTTAGAACCACTAGGAAATGATTTTGCTATAAAAATGTATTTTTACTATTCTGTGCTCCAAAAAGATGATTTGTTTATGGAAGTATGTTTTAAATATATACATGATTTTATAAATTTGTTTCTAAGGGGAGATAGAAAGTGTCAATCCCTTCCTATTTCTGCCACTCCTTTTCTTAAGTAATAGAAATTGATAAAGGAAAAGTATCAAAAATGCCTGTTTGCATTTTGGAATTTATCCTCAAAGTATGCTTATTTAAGTAAGTCCTAAGTTTTAACAGTTGGCAAACCTTTAGAGTTGGCTCAGTCTGCAGATAGACTAGTTTTGATGGATGAGGTGTTAAATTGCTTTGAAAAGGAGAGAATGTCCAAATTGCTTTAAGAATATTCTGTAATCAAACAGGCACCAGTGTTAAAATGGATACGTATGGGATTTAAGCATAGAGCAACAAGAGTTTTGTGAAATTTAACTGGCCTTGTTCCCCTCTTAATTTCAAAACAATAGATTTTCTTTACCTCTGTTACCTCACTCCCACCCCTTATCCTGCATTATAGTAAGAATCCGATCTTCTGTTCGGGTACCTAAGAATCTGTTTCTTTTCTTAGGAAAATAGCAGCCATCTTGGGCTTTTTATCCTCCTACTTCAGTCTCCTTTAAGATCTTGTTCAGTCCCTCCTTTGTCCCTCCTTTCTCCTATATTTCAAGCTTTCCCTCTCTTTTGGTTATCTTAAAGAAGTCTGGTATATTCCTCCCTGTTATCTCACTTTCACTCCTTAATTTATCCATATGTTTTTTTTTGGTCATTTCCACTGAAAGTATTCTAGAGTTCATCAGTGACCTCCTACTTGCCAAACCAGTTAGCTTTTACAGGTCTTGTCCTTGCCTTTCCTTTGGCATTTCACAGCTTTCATACCCCCATGAAGCATTCTTCTCTCGGTTTCAGTACTATCACCCTCTTCCGTCTTCTCCACCCTTAGTCATTTTTTCCACATCTTAGTCACTGGCTTCTTTCCTTTAAATGTTAGTATTCTCCCAGGGAGGGGTCTTATTTACCACTGAGACTTTAAAGACCATTGATATGCTGATAACTTCTACCATTTGAATTCTAGCCTACCATAGTATTCTCATGTTCAGGCTGTTATTAGCTAATTGCTTATGGGACATCTCTATCTCCATTTTCCTTGGGAACCTCAAACTCTACATGATCAAAATGGAATCACATTCAAGATTGTTTTCTAATAGGTGTCTAAGTTAGAAATCTTTTTCATCCTGCTGGTCTTGGTGAATTCCTCATTCAAGTCCGAGCTTAAATTTCACTTTGTCCGTGATTCCTTCCATAACTAATGTAGGTGAATTGCTAATAACTTCCTTCTCTGTACAGCCACGGATGTATGTATATTACTGTACTTGGCACATGTTGGTATGATTATTTGCATATATGCCCTGTTTCTGAGGGGAAGGGACTGTGTTGTCCATCATGTATCTCTAGTGCCTATAGCAGAACCTGTCATAAGTACTCAAACATTTGTTGAATAAATATTAATCCAAATCCGGCATTTATGAACAGTTGTCATGACTAATATATTACAATGGATTGTTTAAATACATGATAGATGAAATTGCATTTAAAAAAACTTGTATTCTGTAAACCCAGTATGGTGAGAACTCAAGGATAATATTTAAAAAACTTCTAGTATGTTTCAAAGATACTTCAGATATTCTTTGATTCTTAAAAAGCATGAAAAAAGATATTAAGTGAAATCTTTTTGTGAATATGCCAGTAAATCTAGACTCCTTGTTTAATGTATTTGTCCATTTGAAAATATAAAAAGTCACTTGTGAAAAAATGTCTAATTTGACTTGTAGATTTGTCATCTTTAAATAACTTATCTTATTATAAATTAATGCTTTTATGTTGTAAGAAATCTAGAAAATACAACTGTTAAGACATTTAAAACCATAATTTTACTGCAAGGAGTAACCATTGTTATTATCCTGATATAATTTTCTTCTCTTTCTCTGTAACTACATAGAACATATATAGAGATAATGGTATATTGAAACCATGAGACCTAACAATATATTGCAATTCCATAGTTTTAGAAATTCTTTTACAACTTTTTTAGTGGTTTCACAGTATTCAGTTATATGAACAAACATTTAATAATGGCATTCTTTAATTTTTGCTTTATGAAAGTGCTACAATGAGTATAAGTATTGTTAAACTTTTAAAATGATTAGTCAGATGTTTTGTTTTAATAAATATGCAAATAAATTAATGCAGAGGTCATTAGTATAAACGCTGATCAACAAGCTGTGTGAAGAAAGGGTGTTTTGGCCACTCACTACTAGATGAAGGCTCCCAGGAAATATATACTGAAAATAAATAAGACTCTTGGTCAGGTCTGGGTTTGGCTACCTGCTACTTCCCCAGTTTATATGAGCCCTTTCAAGTCAGCATGGTTTTGAGTGAGTGTGCTGGGAACAAGGGCTTACAATTTGCTTATTTAGTAGGCCTTTAAGGAGACCAGCTTTTGGGCCCCTGGCTAGCAGGAGTTTGGAGGGGTGGAGAGCAGGTTGCTTCTGAGAGGAGGCCAACCTCTACTTTCCAGGGACAGGTGGAAGCTGAACACTTCATGGGGTAGAATGAGTTTCCTCAGCTGATCAGGCAGCAGAACATGGGACACAGGAATGGGATTACACAAAATCTAAGCAAACCAGTAATGAATAAGAGCTAGACCAGTCACATGCTAAATTTTGTGTATCTCCTATCACTTTGGGGATCTCCTCTTTTAATATCATGTATCCCACAACTTCCTTTCTTGGTTTATGAATTTTGGTGGACCATATCCTCTAGTACTAGTTTCCTGAGAAATATGTGGGAGGTAAGTTTGCATCCTTGCATGTCTAAAAATGTCTTTATTCTACCCCTAGTTTTGATTGTCCGGTTATAGAATTTTGGTTTGGAATAATTTTTCTCTATAACTTTGGGGTACTCTATTATTGTCTTTTAGCTGTTTATGTTGATTCCTGCTTCTTTGTTTATTTCCTTATTTTTTCTTCTCTGAAAGCTTGTAGGCTCTTCCTTGTCTCCAAAGTTCTAAAATTTTATAATGACATGTGTTGGTAGGGGCTGGAGGTGTCTCTTTTTGTCTATAGTTTCTAGAATTGTTGGGCTTTCATTGGGCCCGTTTGTTCTGTGAAATTTTCTTGCGTTATTTATTTCTTCCCTCTCTATTTTCTGTGTTTTCTTTTTCTAGAATTTCTGTTATTTGGAAGTTCAACCTTCTGGACCAGTCCTCTTAATTCTCTTATATTTTCTCTCATTGTCTTAACTTTATTTTTTAGGATATATTAACCTTATTTTCCAGCTCTTTTATTGAGCTTTTAACTTTTGCTGTCATTTTTAATATCCAAATATCTTTTTTCTACAATTTTATTGTATCTTAATTTTAGTATGACATCTTGTTTTTGCTTCAGGAGATATTTTTTACTCTCTATGGATATTAGTTTTTCTTTTTGAACCATTCCTCTAAATAATTTGTTTTCTGCAGGTTCTTTTTTTTTGCCTTTTTACTTGGTTTTAGTGCCTGCCTTTCATATTTAGAGATTTTATTAGGATGTTCTGCCTTCCTTGGCTCTTGGTTCTTGTTTAAGAATGGAGAACTAGAAAATTGATTAGAAACTGCAAAAGTAGGTTAGCCTTACGACTGCCAACTTCATTATAAGGCTAATCTGGCTTGGCCATTTGTTGGGAGTTTCTAGTATCTTCTTAAAATACATTCACCTTTAGGGAGTATAACTAGTTTTGTCTCCTGCTGGAGGGGAGAGCCTGGATGCCAGCATTAAGAAAGGTGATTAGGGTCTATGGCCATGCCACCCTTAATGTGCCTGATCTCATTTGATCTCAGAAGCTAAGCAGGGTTGGGCCTGGTTAGTACTTGGATGGGAGACCTAGGAATACCAGGTACTGTAGGTGTAAAAAAAAAAAAAGGTAATTAGGGAAGAGGGCTGCAGGTTATGGTGCTCACTATGCATAGATAGCTGTATTTTGAAACCATACTTTTAATTCTATCTTCCATCCTCTAGTCTATAGACCATCTCTCTTAGTCCTTCTAGAGCAGTGGTCCCCAAACTTTCTGGAACCAGGGACCAGTGCTCCTATGAGAATCTAATGCCTGATAATCTGATGTGGAGCTGAGATGGTGAAGCTAGCTCTGGGGACCAGCTTCAAATACAGTTGAAGCTTCGCTCACCCTCTGCTGCTCACCTGCTATGTGGCCTGGTTCCTGGTACCATTCCATAGTCCAGGGGGTTGGAGATTCTCTCTGCTCTAGAGAATATACTTAACCTGACCCCTCTGTGGGACATGGACTTGTTTCTCCTCTTTTCACTATTGTATATAATGCAATCTTTATGAACATGCTTAGAAAATAAACTTGTGTAAACATTTCTGTAGAATAGATTTCTAGAAATAGTGCTATTAGGCAAAAAATTGTGTACATGTGTTTTTTCATTTTTTATTGCAAAATATACACAATGTACAATTTACCATCTTAAACATTTTTAAGCGTACAGTTCAATGGTATTAAATGTGTTGTGCTATCATCACCACCATCCATCTCTATAACTCCATTCATTTGTAAAACGGAAATAAAAGATAAACTCCCCATTTCTCTCTTCCCTAAGCCCCTGGCAACCACCATGTAACTTTCTGGCTCTATAATTTTGACTATTCGTACTATAAATGATACAGTATTTTTTGTTTCTAGCTTATTTCACTTAGAATAATTTCATCATGATTCATTCGTGTTGTAGCATATTGCAGTTTTTCCTGCTTTTTTTAAGGGTAAATAACACTCCATTGTGTGTGTGTGTGTATGTGTGTATTTTGCTTTTCCATCTGTTGATGGATATTACTGGATCACGGTAATATTTTAATTTTTTTTTTAGGAATTACCATATTTTCCACAGTGGCTGTATCATTTTACATTTCGACCAGTAGTGCACAAAGGTTCCATTGTTTTCACATTCTTGCCAACTTACTTTTTTTTTTTTAATAGTAGGTATCCTGATGGGCATGAGGTTGTGGTTTCTCATTGTGGTTTTGATTTGCATTTCCCTAATAATTAGTGATGTTAAGCAGCTTTTCATCTGTTTATTGGCCATTCATATACATCTTTGGAGAAATGTCTGTTCAAGTAATTTTCCCATTTTTGAATCAGGTTGCTTGTTTATTTGTTGTATTTTAGAAGTTCTTTATATATATATATATGTATGTATATATACATATGTGTGTGTGTGTGTGTATATATATATATAAGCATGTGATTTACAAATTTTTTTTCATTTTATGAATTGTCTATTATCTTGGTGTATATAGTGTCTTCTGAATTGCAAAATTTTCAACTGTTCATGATATCCAATTTATCTATTTTGCTTTTGTTACCTATGACTTTGGTGTTGTATTCAAGAAATCATTGTCAAATTCAGTGTCATGAAGATTTTGTCCTATGCTTTTTCCTAAGAGTTTTATTGTTTTAAGGGCTTACATTTAGGTCTTTGATCTGTTTAATTGTCATGTACAGTGTTTGGTAAGTGTCCAGCTTCATTCTTTTGCATGTGAATATCCAGTTTTCTCAATTTTACCATTTGTTGAAGAGATTACCCTTTCCCCCACTGAATGGTCATGGCACCCTTGTCATAATTATATGATCATATATGTGAGGGTTTATTTCGAGCTTCTTTGTTCTAGTCTATTGGTCTATATTTCTATCTTTATGTCAGTACCAAACCATCTTGATTACTATAGCTTCGTGGTAAATTTTGAAATCTGGAAAAGTGAGTCTTCTAGCTTTGTTCTTTTTCAAGATTGTTTTTGGCTATTTGGGGTTCTTTGAGATTCCATATGAATTTTGAGATGGGTTTTTCTATTTTTTTGCAAAACATATTGGAATTTTGATAGGGATTGTAATGAATCTGTAGCTAGCTTTGGGTAATATTGACATTTTAACAATGTTAAGTCTTCCAGTCTATGAATATGGGATGCGTTTCTATTTGTCTTTAATTTCTTTCAGCAGTATTTAGTAGTTTTTATTGTACAAGTCTTTTACCTTCTTGGTTAAATCCTAAGTATTTTATTCTTTTTGATTTTATTGTAAGTGGAGTCATTTTGGCAATTTCCTTTTAGACTGTTAATATATAAAAATGCAACTTACTTTTTTGTATTAACTTTGTGTCCTGCTACTTTGCTGAATTCATTTATTTCAAACAGGTTTGCTTTGTTTTGTTTTTTAATGTGGAATCTTTAGGGTTTTCTACATATAAGATCATATCATCTACAAACAGATAATTTTACCTCTTTCTTTACTGGTAGGTTGCCTTTTTTTCCTTGACTGATTCCTCTGGTTAGAACTTTTAGTATGTTGAATAGAAGTGTTGAAAGCAGGCATTCTTGCCTTATTCCTGATTTTAGAAGAAAAGCTTTTTGTGTTCACCATTGAGTATGATTTTCGGTGTGGGTTTTTTGTATATGAATTCTGTTATATTGATGTAGTTTCCTTATTTTCCTAGTTTTTGAGTATTTTTATCATGAAAAAGTGTTGAATTTTTTCAAATGCTTTTCTGCATTAATTGAAACAATCATATTTTTTTCCCTTTATTAATGTGGTGAAACAATAACTTCCATTTGTTGAACCATACTAGCATTCCAGGAATAAATCTCACTTGGTCATGATGTATAATTCTTTTAATATGCTGCTGAATTTAGTTTGCTCTCATTTTGTTGATAATTTTTGCATCACTGTTTATTAGGAATATTATAGTCTTTAGTTTTCTTTCATATGCTTGTCTGGCTTTGGTATCAGGATAATGCTGGCCACAAGGAATGAGTTGAGAAGTATTTTGTCCAGTTCAGTATTTTGGAAATATTTGAGAAAGATTGGTAATATTTAAATGTTTGGTAGAATTCATCAGTGAACTCATTGGGTCCAGGGCTTTTCTTTGTCAGGAGATTTTTCATTGCTGATTGTCTCCTTACTGGTTATAGGTCTGTTCTGATATTCTCTTTCTTTGTGAGTTGCCCTTAGTAGGTTTTGTGTTTCTAGAAATATGTCCATTTCATCTAGGTTATCCAATTTGTTGGCATATAATTTTTCATAGTGCTCTTTTATAAAGATTTCTATTTCTGTAGAATTGGTAGTAATGTCCTTGCTTTTATTTCTGATTTAAGTACTGAGTCTTTTCTTTTTTTTTCTTAGTCTACCTAAAGTTTTGTCATTTCATTGACCTTTTCAGAGAATTAATTTCTCATTTTATTGATTTTTTTTCTCTTTTTTGTTCTCTATTTTGTTTATCTCTGGTTAAATCTTTATTTTTTCCTTCTACTGTCTTTGCATTTAGTTCTTTTAGTTTCTTTCTCTAGTTCTCTAAGTTGTAAAGTTACATTTGTGATTTAAGAGCTTTGTCTTGTTTGTTGTTGTTGTTTTTTGTTGTTTTTTAATGTAAGCATTTATAGCTATAAATTTTCCCCTTAGCACCACCTTTGCTGTATCTCACAAGTTTTGGTATTTTGTATTTTCATTTTCATTAGTCTCTGAGAATTATTCCTTCATGATTTCTTCTTTAGTCTGTTGGTTGTTTAAAAGTATGTTGTTTAATTTCCACAATTTGGTGGATTTTTCAGTTTTCACTCTGTTATTGATTTCTAATTTAATCCCACTGTAGTTGGAGGACATACTTTATGATATATAAAAATAAATCTATTGAGACTTATCTTTTGTTTAACATATGGTCTTATTTTGGAAGATGGCTCATTTGTATTTGAGAAGGTGTGTATGCTGATGTTGTTGGATAGAGTGCTCTATTAGATCTAATTGTTTATTGTATTGAGTTCTACTTATTCTATTTGCTTGGTTATCTTCTGTCTGGTTATTCTGTTTATTATTGTGAGTGAGGTATTGAAGTTACTAACTATTATTATGGAACTATTCCTTCAATTCTCATTTTTTGCTTTATATATTTTGATGATCTGTTTTAGGTACGTAAATGTATGCAATTGTTATATTTTCCTATTGCATCGAAACTTTTATTAATACAGAATGTCATTCATCTCTTGTAAACTTTAAAACCTCTTTTGTCTGTTGGTGTAGTCATCGCTGCACTCTTGGTTATCTTTGCATGGAATACTTTTTTCCATCTTTTCACTTTCAATATCTGATGTCTTTGAGTCTACAGTGAGTCTATTCTATGTAGCATATAGTTGGATCCTGTGTTTTTATGTATTCTTTTAATTTCTGTCTTTGATTGTAAAGCTTAATCTATTTACATTTAAAATAATTACTGATAAGGAGGGACTTCTGTCCTTTATTATGTTATTTGCCTTATCACTTTTTTGTTTCTCATTCCTTGTATTACTTTCTTTTGTGATTGTTTTTTCTGTACTGAAAAGTCTAAATTCCTTTCTCATTTCCTTTTATGTATGTTCTGTAACTGTTTTCTTTGTGGTTACCATGTGGATTACTTTCAACATCCTAAAATGACACTTTAGTTCAAATTTACATCAGCTAATATACAAACACTCTGCTCCTTTACTGCTCTGTCCTCACCTCTTTTAGTGGTTGGTGTCACAAAATTTTATCTTTGTACATGGTATGCCCCAAACCATAAACCAATAATTTTTAAAAATCCTTTAATCTCTTAAATTATATATAAAACAAGATTTGGAGTTACAAAGCAAAGTTATATAATACTAGCTTCTAGACTGTCAAATGTAAGAAATGCTCATACCTGTAGAGAATATTTATAAGAGTTTGAGCCAAACTGATGACACTGCTAGGAAGCAAGCTTAAATGCTCCAGAAAATGTCAGTTTTGCAGTTTCTTTTATCTTTACATGAAGTGGAGATTGCAAGGTTCAAGATAATTAACAAGATTTTATGCTCCTTTTGGGTGGTTATGCCTTTAAGGGGTCTGAAAAAGAGTATTACTTCTGGCATATCAAAGGTGTGTTAACCTAGAAGCACCAGAACAGTGGACAAGGCTTGCTTAAAAACCTTTTATTGAGAAAGTTAATAGGCATACCATAACCTCCTCAGCTAGGAATACAATCAGATCACTCTGTAAGGTTACTTTAGGTTAGATTTATTAAAATGCCCTTTTTAGTTTTTTGGTCAATAAGACTATTAAGAAACTAATACATTAAAGAAAAAAATTAAGTCATGTAGAAAACAAAAAACTGCAGTTAAAAACTGATATTACAATAATACTGTCTTTATAATTGGCCATGTATTTACCCTTTTGAGATCTTTATTTCTCCATATGGCTTTGAGTTACTGTCTAGTGTCCTCTCATTTTACCTTGCAGGACTCCCTTGAGCATTTCTTTCTGGGGCATGCTTGTGGTAATGAACTCCTTCAGCTTTTGTTTTTCTGGGACTGTCTTAATTTTCTTATTTTGAGAGTTTTGTTGGATATAGAATTCATGGTTCTTTTCTGTTAAGGCTTTTATCAGCCCACTGTCTCCTGGACTCCATAGTTTCTAATGAGCAATCTACTGATAATCTTATTGGGAATCACTTGTTTGTGATGATTTGCTTCTCTCTTGCTGCTTTCCAGATTCTTTGTCTTTGATGTTTGACAATTTCATTATAGTGTGTCTTGGTGTGTATCCCTTTTGAGTTCAACATACTTGAAGTTTGTTGAGATTCTTGGATATATTCATGTTTTGTATCATTTATGAAGTTTTCAGCCATTATTTATCAAAATATTCTCTCTGCTTCTCTCTCTCTCCCTCCCCCTCCTCTTTTCATCTCTCTTCATCAAGGACTCCATAATCCATGTGTTAGTCTTCTTAATGACGTCCCAGAGGTCCCTTTAGGCTTTGTTCACTTTCCTCAAATATTTTCTTTGTTTCTTGGGTTTAATAATTTCTATTGTCCTGTCTTCAATTTTGCTTATTCTTCTGCCTGCTCAAATCTTTGACTTCTTCTAGTGAACTTTTCATTTCAGTTATTGTATTTTCAGCTCCAGAATTTCTTTTTGGTTTCTTTTTAGGTTTTCTTCTTATTAGTAACCCATTTCATACATAATTTTCTTGACTTTCTTCTCATCTTCCTTTAGTTCTTTGAGCATCTTTAAGACAATTGTATTAAATTTGTCTAGTATATCTGCAATCAGGTCTTTTCAGGGACAGTTCTTATTGATTTATTTTTTCCTTTGAATGTAACATGCATTCATGTATCTTTTTTTTTTTTTTTGACTTAAGATTTTTTTTTGTGGGGGAAGTCAAGTACTGGGCATTTGAATCTAATAATATGGTAACTCTGGAAATCATATTTTCTCCTTTCCTCAGGATTTTTTTTTTTTGATGGATATAGTCTGTCTTGTGCCGAGTGTCAGCCTGAAGTATAAATTTAAGATCTACTAAGTTTTTCCTGAGCTTTTCTCTGGGCATGAGCAGTCACATTCTGATTTTCCCTATATATGTAGTTGCTTTGAATGTTCTAGTTTTTAATGTCTGGCTTTTAAAAGTGGAAAAGGAGAAAAAAGGGGGGGGGTAATATAAGAAAGAACTCTAGCCCTTTAACTTCCTTAGAAGTCACTTCAGTGGGAGAGGAAGGGCCTTGCAACAATGACTGCCCACCTCTTTTTCTGCATCTCTGTAACCAGAATCAGCAGTCAGTGATCAGAGCAGAGATCCTTGATATTTGGAAGACAAGGTTCTTTTTGCTAATTCTTGCTCACACAGGCTGCTTCAGGAAAACTATATTTGCTAGCCATGTGGCCGGGATGGAGGATGGATAGTTGTTTCTGAGCCAAGAGCTGAAATGGACCAAAATTAGTTAAATTTTACCTTTCAAGTCTTTCCCTGGTAGTTGTATTAGATTTTGCCCGTGAATTTGTTGCCTAGGTGGGGAGAAAGATTCCTGGTGCTTCTTCCTCTGCTGTCTTCCCAGAATCCTCCTTAGGTGTTTGTGTATTTTGGAATTTATTTGATATTATCAAATTATTGTCTTATCGCTTGCAACATATGAAAACGTGTATGCATTTATATTCATATTAACAGTTTATCAGTGTGTATTTCCTGTCTGTACAACCATTGTGTGTTTTATCTTTTTAAAATTTTTTCTTATCTGGAATGCAAAAAAATTCTTTGAGCTTGATATATTTGTATTTGATTATTAAGAATGAAATTTGTATTTCTTTTGGGGATTGCCATTCATAAAACATTGACATAAATGCTTTAGATTTGTATGTAGTCTTCTATACTTGTTTTGGAGCTTGGTAAGAAAATATGAAAGAGAATTTATAATGATAGTTGCTCCAAGATATTTATCAATATTTTCTATTTAGAATGGTTTTCTTTTTTGCACAAGTTTTGAATGTTAATTTATATGTCAGTCTTTTAATATCTTTTAGAGTGGCCATATTTTAACTTTATATCTCATTATTATTATAATAACTGTTTGCCAAATACTTTGTCTTTGAAAGAATGCTTTTATAGACATAATCTTATAATAGTTCATGATATTGGTTTTATTTTGAAGATGAGGAAACAGAGGCTTTGAGATAATTAAGTATAAATATATATAAGATAAATACAAAGAGTAGGGAGTCTGTCAGGGTCGAGTTTTGGCCCTGTAACTGATTTATTTAATCAGTTCTTGAGGTCTATCTTATTAGCTGCCAAATCAAGTTCATTTTTTCCCTTTTTATATTAGCAGGTAACATCTAATAGCTAATTGTATTCTTAGATAATAGTAATATTAGTGCTTTTTTAAATCTAGAAATGAATACAGAAGCGGAACAGCAGCTTCTCCACCATGCCAGAAATGGCAATGCAGAAGAAGTAAGGCAACTGTTAGAAACTGTGGAAAGGAATGAAGTAATTGCTGACATTAATTGCAAAGGTAAGTTTTGAATGGATTTTTTAGCTTTCTCTTGCTCTGCTTATGCACTTTATCTTATGTACTATATTTATTTAGCACTAATATTTGTGATTTTGCTTGCAGTGTATCTCTATTTCTTATTCTAGAAAGAACCCTCCTCATTCCCTGTAAGTCAGAAAAATTAAGATCTAGTCTTAAAATTGGATGGATCCTAAACCTTATGACACAAGAGTGACCATGAGCCCACAAGACACATGTTATGAAATTTTTTCTTCTCAAAGACATTGTAATTGAACCAGCAGAATTGAATATTTATAGGTTCATGTGAGGTACCTTAGAGATAGGGTAAGTCAGGATCCCTCCCTACTAATTTAGTACCTTAATAGATCAGACTAGTCTTCATTATACATGCTGTAACAATATGGAAGTGCAGGTGATAGTGAAGAGCTCTGTGGGGCAGGAGCTCAAAAATGGACCTCGACCAGAGCTCCAGGGACCAGATTTTTGTCTTATGCTGCAAGAAAGAACACAAGGGCAAAACGAACTGCAAGTGGGAAAGTTCAAGGTTTATTAAAACAAAAGTACACACTCAAGAGGGGAGTATGGGCAAACTCAGAGAGAGGGAGAGGTTGTCTGGATTATGAACTTTTGTTCTTGGAGCCAGGGCCTGGAAATGTGCTACTGACCTAGCCTCGTCTCCTCTCAGTAGGCAGGAAGCTTGGTTTTCTACTCTTCCTTCCTTATATGACAGTTTCTGGAACTGTCATGGCATCCGATGGATGAT
Source organism: Macroglossus sobrinus (assembly GCA_004027375.1). Lineage (NCBI taxonomy): Eukaryota > Metazoa > Chordata > Mammalia > Chiroptera > Pteropodidae > Macroglossus > Macroglossus sobrinus. Next base: position 1,160,587 of record PVKZ01000102.1, read on the forward strand.
GGGAGCTGCAGTATATGCAATACTAATGAGATTACAATGATACTATAATCAGCCAAAGTTCATGACTTAGCCAGAGGTGGTGTCTGAGCTGGAAAAGACCAGTTTTGGCTTGTCTCCTCTTGCCTGGGCTAAAACAGAAGGAGGTCTGAAGAAAGGAAAAACATTTCCAGAGCCATATTCTGGAGGGAGAGGAGCCATCCCTGGGCTATCTATCCTGCCTCACTTCCATAAATCAGTCTTAGTTCTTTAAAGCTGTCTGGTCATGTTTGAGACTATGCATGTCTTTCTCAAACATGACGTTTCTGTCAAAGCCTTGGTAATATAACCAGTGTTTCCAATTGAGTCTTATTATAAAGAGAAAAGATTCTTATTGAACTTATAAATAATGATACAGCCTTGAAAATAAGAATAGTCACTAAGAGTTTCCAAATTCTGAAAAGTTCATGTAGGGAAGAGAAGATAAATGTTTGAATTCTTTTTACAGAGGCATAAATTTCCCAAGTGCTGTAGGTCATAGGTAGCTTAGGAGAAAAACTTACTTATATCTGGAAAACAAAGATAAAAAAGTAGTATTTCAAATAAAAAGCCATGAAAATTATAATCATCCTCATCAGTTCATTCAGTTTCATCTTATGAATTCTTGCTGATCTTGATCTTTTTGTTAGCAGTCTTATGAATCCAGTTTTTCCTTAGATTTCTGCAGATTCTTACATCATTTAATAGTGTGATCTGAAAAGTTTGTTAGAAACCTGTAAAGTAAATGTCAAGAGTTCTCTCCATGAACCTCTTTGAAGACGAATCATATTTGCAAAAAGAAAATCAGTAAGATAGCAACTCTATGTAAATGACAAAAACTTAAAATGCCATGGTTAAAGATCTGATTACAGTGCAATTGACAAAGAAATTTGTTTTTCTCTGTAATGCACAGCTTTTTAAGATAACAGCTAGAATTACAAATGGAAACATCAGGATATTTTACAGGCCTTCCCATGTAATTTTAGCATCTCAAATAGGCCTAATTAGTTTAATTTCTCCTTTTTATAAAGAGAGGTGGAGGGAGGGGCAAGAGAGAGATCTTTTGAAATGTTTCAGAGATCCTTAAAAATCTCAGTTTCATTCAGGTTAAGAAATGGATTATTTAATTTTTTAAATTTTGGGAAACTTGTCTAACATCAAAACTTTTAAAACATTTGGTTAAATAGAATCATAGGTCACTGTGAAGTAATAGTTATCCATTTAGTCATTGTGATAATGAAAGACTTAGCAGGCAAATATAGAAAGTTAAATAGTTGTAAGCAAAATTGAGCTCTTTTAATATTAAGAAGACTCAGTTAACCTAAGCAAAGAACTGATGAAAGAGAACATAGGAAATCACAAAACTTTTGCTTTTCCTTTAAAATCTAAACAGCATACCAATTGTACAGGAAAACTTTGTTCTCTTAGCAGATGAAAGAACACTGTTTTATTTTTATATAAGGACACTGTTGTTATTAAAGCTTATAATAAATTCATTTGCTCTTATCCAGGTTGATCATACACAGAATTTTCTTTCTCAAGATTGTTTTTCACAAACCTTCTTCAGCTTTCCTTGTAAGTCACTAAAAAGTGCATTTCCATATCTTACAACTTCTTTTAGTGAAAACATATCTAACTTTTCTTGCATTCAAGATTGTTTCCCATATTCCTAGTATTTTCAGTTATATAATTGGAATTTTTAACCCTTAAAAGCATTGGTTTTTAATGAAAAATTATTGTGAAGTGTTACATCATTTTTTTTAGACTGGTAAATTTATGAATACGTTTCGTAATTTCAAGGAACATGTGCATGTTTTAATAGTACAGTCTTTCAGTGTGACGCAAGTTTATATTTTAGTTCATAATAATGCAAAAGTAGGTAAGTTTAGGCTTATTTAGCAATTAATGTTTCAGTGCCTTTTTGAAAATGTTCTAAATATTCAGCAGATTGCTGTCATTTATTTTAGCTAGCAAAACTTTAAACTTTAGTTACCAAAAGATATTAGACAATTATTTTAAAGTACATATACTGTAACATAATTATTGCTAAAAAGTTTCACTGAAAAATTTTCTACTTAACATTTATTTAATTATTAACAATTATGTTTTGATTACTTAAGAAAATTGCATCATACTGAGTTATTTTTCTTTTTCATAAATTAGCTTAGGTAGAATAAAAGTATTACAATTTATTTTGATAACTCCAAAGACATGTCTGTTTCAATTAAACCAACAAATTTAAATTAGCTTTAATATCAAATACTTTTTCAGAACCTGAAAACATTTGGGTGAGTTCATTATATTTCTTACTTTATGTAAGTGCTTAATTCCTTTAAGTCAGCTAAACAGAGCTCTTTACAAACCACTTTTATTAATATCATCTGGAGGTAGACAAACACATACATATAGAGAGATGCACTCAGAGACCTGATGGTTTCGTTTTAAAGTTTCAGCCAGATACAATAAGGCAAAAGTCAACTAGTTTATAACAGTTGAAGTAAGTTTTTTTGTTCAAGTGGCTGAGGCTATTATTATTTTTAGAGAAAACTTAACACTTGTATTTGACAATTTTTAGTGAGAGTGAATGAGGGGTAAAGGAGAGGTAAAGGCTGCTTAGCTAAGGAAATCTTTCAGCCACTTGTGCTTGCAAAAGGCTCTCCTTTTTTCCCTTCAGACTGTTGTGGGCTATGTTTACATTCTGTATTATCCACATTGTCTAGGAGACTTTAAAAATTTTTATCAGACTTAATTCTGCCAAATTTCCAATCATAGTTTTTAAGTATCTTGTCAGGTTTCAGGCAGGACAAACAGTAAAATTTTAAAGCACCTGCTCAGATGGCCACGTTTCTTTTAGGATTTTTTTAGAACTGTTTTTTGAAGTGGTTTTGTCTCTTAGAAGTTTCTGCATATCGATCAAAAATGTATTCCATTAACCCTGAGAGGTTTGGAATCCTTTTTTTTTTTTTTTTTTTCCAAGGGGGACCAGGCTTGAGGTGGACTTAAAGGTTTTTCTGAATAGCCATTAGAGTTTAAAATAATTTTGGTTAGGTAGTTCCATTTTATTTAAAAGGAGCAGGTGAAAGAACCACAATGTACATATACTAGCTAGAGTTCTCAAAGAAGGAACTTACAGAGGGTGAAAATCTTGTGGTAAAGACATGTCTCTGAGAGCTGTCATGGCTGGACAAAAAGACAAAAGAGTTGTTAACCTAAAATCCCAGGGAGTTTGACTGGCAAATGCATACTGACACGTGCACTTTTCAAGTGGCAAGGATCAAAAAACCAACACTCAGAATGAGAGAAAAACTCCCATTTTTTAATTACATGAACATTAATGGCTGTAGTTAAGCCTTGGGTCTCTTGGAGCCAGACTAATTAATACCTACAGGGAATGTGCAGTCTAACCCATCCCGTGACCATCTCATCCTGTCACATGGGCCTTCTTCTTTTAAGGCGGTCAGCATCTTAATGACTCTTAAATGCTGGACCCGTGCCCATCAACGTGTGGCTTTGGCTTCCAAGATTCTCTTCACAATAGCTTTTGCCTCATGTGTCCGTAACCCACAGTAAAGTTCGTTTAAATAAATGCTGGTCTGGTGATATCCACAAGCTCATCAGTTTGTGGGGGCTGGCCTGGAGAACAGATGTATAGGATTTATGCCTGTGTCCTTTCCTATGAAATTTCTTTCTTACAATAACAGTACAAGAGACAGTGACAAGGAAAGAAAAAAACATTCCTAAGGTTTGAGGAATAAGATGTGCAAGGCATTTCCTCTGGCATGACAGCTTACTCCATCTTAAAGTGGTTCTGTTTATATTATTTTTTACACAATCAACATAGAAATTGTTTTGGTTGGAAGGAGTCCACTGATGTCAAGTCAAAAGCGAGAGAAGGGAAGTGCTCATATGCAGTTGAAGGTTAAGGTCAACATTTCTAGGCTAGGGACACAAAGGAGAATCTAATCATTTCTGCTTATAGCTGTTAACATGTTATAAGTGTGTTAATGGTTCTGTCTGTTGCTACTAGTGAGACATTCTTGCAAATAAAATATTAATATGATTATATGCATAGTGTACTTCATATAAGTTATAAATGGTGTTCCTAGAAATAATGTTTTGGAAGTGAAATAAGAACTTATATTAGCACATTCTGTGTAATGCTGTCCTGTCACTTTGTTGAAAGATCTGAATATGAAGGTACTTAATTATTACCCATAACATCCCTTTGTGTTCCCCAGTGTTTTAACTTTCTATATAGGGTACAGGTCTTTGTAAATAATCCTAAGCTTGATATTTCTTATTTATTGAATAAAAATTTTTGGCTATGCATGATAAGTAGTAGAGTATAAAGAATGTTGGAATATTTTAAGAATAATTTAGGATTTTGAAAATTTTTATTTTTTCATTCAGAATCCCGTTTGGAAACACTAGATGTGAGTCCAGTTAACAAGCTGTTATAGTAACTTAGGGGGCGCTATTTTGGGAGAGATGGGAGAAGAAGCAGTGGCATTTAGGTGACAGAATCAATAGGACTGATTGAGTATAGTGATAAAAAAGAGAAAGCAGGCAAGAACGATGCTTATTTCTGAAACAAGATGAATGATAGGACAGTTCATTGTGAAGTCAAATGTGGGAGAGGGAACAGGTAAGGTAGTTCTTGTGTGTGAATGTGTATTTGTAAGATGACAGGTGAGTTCAGCTTTGTACTTTTTGAGCGTGAGGTATTGTATCATCCAAATAGAGGGGTCTAGTAGAGAGCTGGAAATGGGAATATGGATTTTGAAGTTAACAGCATGTAAGCAAGGCAGTAGGAAAGGGGCATGAGGTATTGTTAGTGAAGATCCAGCAATGAAAGGCTAAGCTGAGAGCTTCCAGAGCAGCCAGAGAACCCCCACAGATTGCAGGGCTGCAGGAGCCAGGAAGGCACTCAGCGCTGCTATCCAGTGCTGCACAGTGACATAGTACGGTGACCGCTGAAAAGTGCCCCTGGGATTTGGTGACAGCATTTATGTATAAGAATTGAGGACAGTTTTGATGATGTGGTGGAAGGTGAACCTAGTCCGCCGTGGGTGGTGAGGAACTGATGGGATGGAAGCAGTTGGACGGAGTAAGTGAAAACTGGGAGTGGGAAGGGAGAGGGAGGAGGACAGTAGCCGGCAGCGAGCATGGGGTCAGAGAGGCTTTTGGTTGCTTTCGCTTGTTTTATGGAAGAGACATTCTCTTTCCTATTCTCAACTGAAGCAGAAGAAGCTGAAAATAAAGGAGAAAAAAGAGTGCCTGGGAAACAGGAAGGGGTGGGATCCAGAAGACAGGAAGAGTGATTAGTTGTAGACATCAGGAGGAAAGAATGGAAGAATTACTGGAGATAAAAGGGACATTGGTAGATTTGGTGCCAGGAAACTGAGGGAATTCTGCGAAAGCTTCTTTTATTTGTGAAGCTAAGAGATGCAGTTATTTGTTAGGGGATGTATTTGGGTAGGAGGCTTGAGGAGAATAGTGAAGGACTGAAATATATCTTGGAGAATATGAAAGGAATAGGGCATTATAAAAAGAATTTCCCAGCAGTGTTGAGGGTATTGATGCAGGGCAGGACAAATTTCTCTGAGTGGGGTTTTGGGGGAGACCAAGTCCTGCATGGAGAGAAGATTGGGAAAGAATTTAACACATGCCACAGTGAGAGTCAAAAGGAAAGTTTATTAGAAAAAGGTAATGCCCCACAGATGGAGTGTGGTCTCCCCTCAGAGGCAGAGAGTGAGAGGGACCCTGGAATTCAGCTCATATATGATTCTGTAGTTCCTATAAGTTATAATTTAAAAGACTTTGTTAACCCATTTTCTTTGATATGAAAATACAGTGAGGAAGGGGAAGAGTAGCTAAAGTAAAAAGGTAAGAATATGTAGAGTGAAAGGCCTGATGGCAGTTCTAGCCTTTAATCCTTAGGTTCTCCATGGTTTGTTTCAACCATATAGAACGACTCCTGGTTCCTGTTTCCCCTTCACAGATGTGGGGAATGGGTTGTTAGTAATCCCAGCAGAAATCTTTCTTTTTCTGAAGGTGTCCTCCTGGCCTGGCTGCAGGACTGATCAGCATATTGCAGTTTCTGAATGTAGCTTGGTTAATACTTTTAATTCTCTTGCTTCCTCCCTATATTAGTATGAGATCTTGACTTTATAATGCCATGAATCTGCAGGATTTCGTTATTTTTATTTTGCCACTGTGTAGCAACTTGGGTGTAGTTATAGAAAAATTGAGCTTCAGAGTTTTTCTGGGTTGCTGTGACAAAGATAGCCCAGATATGCTGGATTTATTGAAGAAAATAAAGATGGGGGTATTTACATACATGAAAAGTGAGAAGAACTGAAGGGCTGATTAAGTTGTAGCACAAGTCTGGGAATATATCTCTGTGGCAAGCTGGAAAGTGGAGAGTTTGTGGGAAAGTAAGCTTTAAAGATTTGTGAGTTCAGAGATTATAATGACATGCAGGCTCTGTCTCTGGGACTGGATACCTGAAGTTGAACAGAGGCCATTTGTGGGAAATTAGGGAAGTTGAGAGATGGAGACGCCAGGATACTGAATGCTCCTAGGATGGTAGCAGGATTTGCTGTGGGGAGGAAGACTGTATGTTGTTCAGAGTTATTAGGTGAGGAGTGAATCACTGGGAGGCTAGTAGATGGCAGTAGAGAAGGTACTTGAGGGAGCGAGAGCTGTGGCTTGTAGGCAGAAGTCTCGGAGTGATTGTAACGTGAGTGAAGTCAGTGACTGAAGATAGCATCAAGTTTTGATGCAGAGGTTCACTTGCCTTCTTTTCTATGATGACCAGTTGGTGTGCAAATGGGGTGAGGTTCCATTTGAGGGGTAAAGGGGATTTACTGTCAGGATGAGTTAGGTTTTACTTAAGAACAGAAAGTAAAAGAAATGTTCCATGAAATAGACTGAGGCTCTGGGATTTATTGCCTGTGATTCCAGAGGGCACACATTTGAGAGAAAACAGATGCAGGAATTTGGGTAAATGGCAAACAATCTCAGGGACACTGTTGGCAGTGACCACCCCTCAAGGAGATGTCAGAGGCCTGCCTGTTCTGGGTGCACTGAGGTTGGTGGCTGAGGTTTCTGTTGGCTCAAAACCTGAAATGCAAGAGCTTGGGGCAGCAGGTAAACCTTCAGCTGCTCCCAAGGAATGTCTCCCTCGAACCTGAACCCCCACCCCCCACACAGAGGGAGCTCCTGACATTGATAGACCCTCCAGGGTTGAGGGCTTCAGGGATTTGCGAGGCTGTCTCCCTCAAGCCTGATTTGGAATTTGGGTCAGCTTTTGGAGCTCTCAAGTCTAAGCTATAGTTCTACCCCACTCCCCTTTCCTTTTTTACTAAATTTAATTATATAATTTCAACTTTTGCCACACTCAGTTGTTTTATACCTCTCTTCAGCTCTCTACTGCTAGTATCTCACATTTCATTGTTCTGGGTTTGGTTCTTGTTATCTAGTCAGATGCTGTACCACTCTGGTAACCCAATATCCTCATTACCTAAGGTTTTATCTGCAATCAAGACTACATTTCCAGTCGTTATCTGCAGAGCTAACAGTTTTCTAAGTGCTGCAGGAAAGATTCTTTATGAATTCATGTTCCCATGTTATAGGTTTTCAAAGAGAGGGGCTTTTCATGAAATATTGTCTCAAGAGAACCACATCTTTGCTAGATGATGGCAAAGTGGTTAGAGACGTAGAGCTGACAGACAAGGTGAGATTATCTAGTTGGAGTGTAACCCCCTCATTTCTCTTTCCACCCTTTTAGGCATGAAGATATTGACTTAGGAAAGTGGCACCAGAATCAGGGTTCTTATAAGTTTTAATTTATTACACTCATTACACTTCTTGCTCTATCATGTCTCTTACCTCTCACTCATCAGTATAGTGTGAAAGGGAGCCATTGGCCAATGTACTGAAGTAGCCTTTTAGGGAGAAATTAACTTTATTGTAAAATTACCTAAAACCTAAAAATATTTTTTCCTCCATTTTTAGGAACAAGTAAGTCTAATTTAGGCTGGACACCTCTTCATCTGGCATGCTACTTTGGACATAGACAAGTGGTCCAGGATCTGTTACAGGTATATTTATGACTTTAATTTTTAAATGAATATAATAAATATTGCTATTATAGAGATTATTATGTCTTAGAACAGCCAGCTGAGCCATAATGGCTTATTTAAAGCATTAGCTCTGCACTAATGACACTCAATTTTTCTTTATTAAATACATACCTTAGGTTAGTTTGAATAATTAAAATTCAAAATTTTTTAGTCATTTCATTTTTTTACATTATTGTCTTTTTAAAATTGCAAAATGGACATAAGAGTTAATGACGGAGGTATTATTTTCAGTTTTTTAGTGTAACACTGTAAGAGTTAAAGTAACCAAAGTACATTCTAAATAACTTAAAAATAACGTCAGAATCTTTTAATGATAAGCTTACTTTTTTACTGTGACTTGAATTTATTTTTAGTAGTGACAACCAATTATCATTAGCAATTATCTTAATTTTTGAAATAGTTAATATATTTTTAAGAAATTATTTTCACCTTTGTATATATTTCTTGATATCTGAAAGATATTTAAAGTTTTCGTGTTTACTAGGCTGGTGCAGAAGTAAATGTATTAAATGACATGGGAGACACGCCTCTTCATCGAGCTGCCTTTACAGGACGGAAGGTGAACATTCTTTATTCAGTGCTGGCAAGTGAAATGTTTGGAAGAGTATTCATAAATGTTTTTATAACCACATGAATCGCAACTGGGAAAAGCCCCCAACATATATAAACCAACACTTAGGGTCAAAAGGCCACAAACTCAACTTTGGACAGTGAGGTCAAGTGTGAAGGTCATGGACACTTCCACTCTAGGTTCCCTGCTAAGAGCTCATTCAGTCTCTGCTGGTATACTATAGGATGGGGAACTCCTGGTTCTTTTTAAAAAACACTTCATCGAGGAATCATTTACATTGCATAAAACTTAGGCTGTTAGTATGCATTTCAGTGATTTTTAGTGCATTTACAGTTGTGCAACCATCATAGTCCAGTTTCAGAAGATTTCCACCTGCCCTCAAAGTTTCCTCGTGCCTATTCTCATTCATTCCCTGATTCTAGCCCAAGCCTCACTGATTTGCTTTCTGCTTCTAGATATTTGCCTTTTTTAGATTTTTTTTTTTTTTTTTTTTTACAACTGCAATTATACAAACTTTTGTGTCTGGCTTTAAATTAGTATAATACTGTTTAGGTTCATCCAAGATGCAGTGTATACTGGTAATTTGTTCATTTTTATGGCCGAATAATATTCCATTGTATGGATATATCCATTTTAAACTTCACTGTTTGTTGGAAAGACTCTTTTTCTATTGTATTGCCTTGGCGCCTTTGTTGAAAATGAATACAGGGGTTCATTTCAGGACTTTTCTATTCTCTTTAATCTATATGTCTGTTGCTATGCTAGTATCATGCTGTCTTTATTACAGTAGCTTTATAAATAAGTTTTAAAAGTGGGTAGTGCAAGTTCTCCAACTATGATATTTTAAAAATATTTGGCTATTTTCAGTCAAAAGTCTCTTTCCATATAAATTTTAACATCTCATCTATTTCTATAAAAATACCTGTTGGAATCTTGGTAGAGATCGTGTTTTCTTAAGTCTGTAAATAAATTTGGGAAGAAATGAAATATTGACAATATTAAGTCTTCCAATCCATGAATGTGAAATGCCATTCCATTTTAGATTTTTCTTATTTTTCTGTCAGCAATGTTTTGAAGTTTTCAGTATACAGATTTTGTACTTGTTTTGTTAAATTTATTTCTATGCATTCTATTCTTTTTGATGCTATTTTGAATGGAATTTTTTTCTCTTAATTTCCTTTGCTTTCTTATTGCTGCAATATAGAAAGACAATTGATTTTTTTAAATGTTGATCTTGTATCTTGTGTCCTTGCTGAACTTATTTGTTCTAGTAGGTTTTTGTAGATTCCATAGGATATCATCTGCAAATACAGATGTATTTCTTCCATTCCAATCTGTCTCCTTTTACCCCCCTTTGTTTTACTTTATTTACTCTTGAATAAATATGGTGAGAACTGCAATCCTTGCCTTATTTTTTGATATTAGGGGCATAACATCTAGGTTTTTTGTTTGTTTGTTTTTACCAGTAAGTATGATGTTAGTAATAAGTTTCTCTTAGGTGTTCTATTTTTTAGTGAGGAAGTTTTCTTCTATTTCTAGTTTGTTTAGAGTTTTTTTATGAATGGACGTCAGGTGCTTTCCTCTGTCTTTTGAGATGATTATCATCAGTGATTTTGAGGTGATTTTCATCAGTCTGTTAATATGGCATATATCATTAATTGATTTGGGCATGTTAAGCCAACCTTGCATTCTTGTATAAATCCCACTTGGTGTTTTAGTTAATAATTTTTATATGTTGCTGGATCTGTTTGCTAATCCTTTGTTAAAGATTTTTTGTTCATGAGAGATATCTCTCTATTCATTAGAGAGATCACTGTGTAGTTTTCTTTAGATATATTTCTCTGGCTTTGATAACAGGGAAACACTGCCTTCATAAAATGAGTTGGGAAGTGTTCTTTCCTCTATTTTTTGCAATTGTTTGTGAAGGATTGGTATTATTTCTTTTTTAGATATTTGATGGAATTCACCAGCGAGGCCAACTATTTTTAGACTTTCTATGTGGAAAGATTTTAAATTACTAAAATCAACTTAATTATTTTATATAGGTCTGTTCAGATTTTCTTTTTCTTTCTGATTACTTTTGGTTATTTTGTCTGGTATTTTTTAATTTTACCTAAGTTGTGTTAATTTGTTGACGTAAGTTGTTAATAGTCTCCTATAATTCTTTTTGTATCTGCAGTGTTGGTAATGATAGACTCATGTCTCATTCCTGTTTTTACATATTTATTCATTTATTCATTTATTCATTCATTCATTCATTCATTCATTCATTTATTTATTTAGGTCTTGGCTGTTTGGCTAAAGATTTATCAATTTTGTTGACATTTCAAAGATCCAGCATTTGGTTTCATTGATTTTCTTTACTGTTTTTCTCTTTATTTCATTGGTCTATCCTGGAGAAAGTTCCATAAGTGCTTGAAAAGGATGTATATTTTGCTCTTATGGTATGGAATATTCTATAAATGTGTATTAGGTTAAGTTAGTTGATAGGATTGTTTAAATTTTTTTATCCTTATTTTGTTTCATTTACTAAATATTGGGAGTCTAGTATTGAAGTGTCCAACTATAATTCTTGAATTGTGTCTTTAAAATATTTTTGATTCAGGTCTTCATGAATTTTGGGCTTTTAGGTAAATTTCCATTTATAATGTGATTATTTGAAGCATATGAGATGTATTAACCTTTTAAATTTTATTTTTATATTTTTTAAATGTAATTTTTTGGTAACTTTAGTTAATAACATTATGTAAGTTTCAAGTGTGTAATTCTAGTCTCCTTTCATCAGCATATATTTGTCCCCATTTGCCCTCTTTATCCTCTCCCAACCTCCTTCCCCTCTGATAACCACCATACTATTGTCTGTGTCTGAGTTTTTTTTTGTTCGTTAGTTGCTTTCTGTTTTATATCCCACATATGAGTGAAATCTTAAGGTTCTTGTCCTTTTCTGTCTGACTTATCTTAGTAAACATGATACTCTCAAGATCCATATATGTTGTTGCAAATGGCAGTATTTCATCCTTTTTTATGGCTGAGTAATAGTATATATTTATATACCACTTCTTTATCCAGTCATCTATTGAAAAACACTTAGATTGCTTCCATGTCTTGGCTACTGTGAATAACACTGCAATGAAGATAAGGATGTATGTATCTTTATGAATAAATGTTTTTGAATTTTATAGGTAGATACTGGAAGAGGGATTGAAGCATCATATGGTAGCTTTATTCTTAATTTTTTTGAGGAATCTTTATACTGTTTTTCATAGTGGCTGTAAACAATTTACTTCCCACCAGCAGTGTGTGAGAGTTCCTTTTTCTCCACATCCTAACACTGATTTCTTGTCTTATCGATAATAGCTATTCTGACAGATGTGAGATAGTATCTCATTGTGCTTTTAATTTGTATTTCCATTATAGCTAGTGAATTTGACATCTTTTCATACATCTGTTGGCCATTTGTATTAGTAAATGTCTGTTCAGGTTCTCTGCCCATTTTTTAATTGGATGTTTTTTTTTTTTCTGTTGTTGAGTTCATTATGTATTTTGGATATTAGCCCCTTATCAAAGGGACTTTTTCCCATTCACTTCATTGTCTTTTTGGTTGATGATTTCTTTTGCTGTTAATTCATTTTTGCTTTTATCTCCCTTGCCTTTGAGGTCAAATTCATAAAATCCTCTCTAAAACCAAGGTCCATTAGTTTAGTACCTACATTTTCTTCTATGTATTTTGTTTCAGGTCTTAATATTTATGTCTTTAAACAATTTTGAATAAATTTTTGTGTGTGGTGTCAGATAGCTGTCCAGTTTCATTCTTCTCCAGTCTAATTTCATTCTTTCACATGTGGCTTTCTCATTTTCTGAATACCTTTTATTGAAGAGGCTTTTCTTATTCAATTGTTTTTGGTACTTGTGTTGAAAATTAGTTGCCTGACTTTATTATTATTATTATTATTATTATTATGAAATGTTTTTCTTTGTCTTCAGTAATATTTGTTGTAAAGTTTATTTTGTTTTATATTATTATAACCAATCTATCTCTTATGGTTACTGGTTGTATTATATATTTTTTCCTTTCCTTTTACTTTCAAATTTTTTGTCTTTAAATCTAATTTGTTTTTTGTTGATAATATATAATTCAGTTTTATCTAGTCTGAAAATTTCTGCCTTTTGATTTAGGATTTAGTCTTATTTAAGTATTAATAACTTTGGATTTACATCTTTATTTCATATTTATTTTCTATGTCTCAGACTTTTTGTACCTTTGTTTTTCCTTTACTGCTCTTTTCTGTTATACAAATATTCTTTAGTGCACTATTTTAATTCCTGTGAAAGCTAAACATTTTGAACATATTTGTAACAGCAGCTTTGTACACACTGTCTTAACTTCAATATATGGGCCCACTGAAAGTTAGTTTCTCTTACCTGTTTTTTTTTTTTCTGACAATGCGTCATACATTCCTGTTTTTTGAATGTCTAAGTTTATACAGTCATGTGCCACTTAACGACTGGAATACTTTATGAGAAATGTGTTAATTAGGTGATTTGGTTGTTGTGGGCATATCACAGAGGGCACTTAAATCTAGATGTAGCCTACTGCTATAATTGTTTATAGGACTGGCAGTGCAGTAAGTGTGTTTATACTAGCATCACCACAAACACATGAATACTTGTAACATAGACCTGACAGTTGGTGTTTCTTTTTGTAGTGCAAGTGCCTGGCTTAAGTTTTGATTGCCCAGGCATTTATTTCAAAGAGGCATCTACTTCAATGAAGGCTATCTAGAATAAACATATCTATGGCTACTCAAGTAGATAAATAGGCTACCTCCCCACACTGAGGCTCTTTTGTTTTGGGAGATACTGATTTGATAACTGACCTCTTGGGCTACTTGTTTTTTTCTCTTCTCATCTTTTAAATGCTTACTCTTTTGTTTTAAATTCACTAACAAAGGGTGAGCTAGAAACCCTAGGCCCCACCCTTGACCCTAATAAAAGGAGAATCAATCTCTCTCTTTCCCTGCCTTCTTCCATCTTTTCTTCCTTCCCTCCCTCTCTGCATGCCCGACCAATACCTGGCCTCATATTCCCTGGTGTACATCCTATTCTCCAAGGTTTGTAAGTGATAAACTCTTTTTTTCTTCAAAGTTTCCTAATGGTTATTGCTGAAAAGCATATTGCAGTGGTAATAAGAGCCTCAAGGGATGGTCTAGTTTGTAATACTGATTCAGAAAGGGGAGGTGTCTGGGGAAGGTTCACCTGGGTCCAGGTGAAGCCCCAAGGCCTTTCTGTCAGATAGCATTATTTTCTATAGCAGGCTGAAACTGGCACGAAACAGTAATTCTCCCTATGACCTTAGGATGGCTAAGTCACCAAGTGATAGGAATTTTTTAGCTTCATTATAATTTTATGGGACCATCATTATATATGTGGTCCCTTGTTGACGGAAGTATCGACGTGGCTTATGTGGTTTATGACTATTGAAAACTGGACATTCTCTAATAACACATTTTAGCAACTCTGAATTCTGACTTTTCCCTATTAAGGTTTTTCTTTCCTTATTAACTTGTCTGGCCTTTATCTGTGAAATCTGATAACTCTGCCATTTTTTAAAATTGTTTTAATGTTTAACATGATTTTTGTTATGGATTGTTTATATCTCCATGAAGTTTGTGAGTTGAAGTCCTAACCCTCCATGTGATGGCATCTGGAGATGGGGCCTTTAGGAGGTGTTAGGTCATGATGGTAGAGCTTTCATGAATGGGATTAGTTCCCTTATAAAAGAGTGCCCAGAGAGCTCCCTCACCCCTTCTGTCATGTGAGGACACAGCAAGAAGGCAGTCATCTGTGAACGAGGAAAAGGCTCTCATTAGACACTGAATCTGCTTGTGTCTTGATACTTGGACTTCCCAACCTCTAAAACAGAAATAAATGTTTTAAGCCTTCCATCTGTGTTGTTTTTGCTGTATCCCAAGTGGACTAAGACAGTTTCCTACAGTTCACCCCTGCATTTACATAGCTTAGTGGTCAGCCAGTATTTAGGTAGAGGTTGTGCTTGAATACTCAATCCTGTTAGACTTTTCCCCTCTGCCTATGGGTGTGTGTCTAGGTATGGAGAGTGCTGTCAGAATTCAGGCATTTCTCACTTCTGTCTCTGCTTTTACTTTTTGTGGGCCTCCTCCTCTTCCTCCTGCATATGTGTGGAGTTTCCCAGTCAACCAGGAATGTGAGGGCAACTTACCTAGTCCTCTGATTCTCTCACTGCCAGCCTGTTTTGACATTTGCCCTATGTGTGTGGGCATTATAATGGCCCATTCAAATCCCCTGTGGATATGTTAGGTTACATGGCAAGGGGAAAATTAAAGTTGCAGATAGACTTGAGGTTGCTAATCAGCTGACCTTAAAGGAGGAAAATTTTAAGCTGAGTTATCTAGGCAGGCCCCATATAATCATGGAGATCCTTAAAAGTATAAGAAGGAGGCAGATGAGGCAAGAGAGAGAGGGAAATGTGCCTGTGAGAGAATGATTGGAGAGATACCATGCTTTTGGCTTGGAAAATGGGAGAAAGGGGCCATGAGCTAAGGAATGTCGCAGCCTCAGAAGCTGGAAAAGGCAAGGAAATAAATTTCCAAAGCTCTGGAAAGGAATGCAGCCCTGCCTTCTTATTTGCTAGCACCTTGCTGCTAGCCCAGTGAGACCTAATTCTGAAATAAATTTGTGTTGTTTTAAGCTGCCATGTTTGTGCTAATTTGTTATAGCAACAATAGAAAGCTAATATATTTTAATGGGAAAAGCAGCCTCATGTTATCAGACCTGTAAGTTGTCCCATTTGTTTCCTACTGAATTAGCTACTTTTACTAATAGTGCCTCCTGGCCGTTTGCTCCAAATCAAGTTCCCTCTGGGGCAAAGCTACTGGTTTTCACTGCCAGCCATGGCCTGGTCAGATTTCTGAGGGGAAGGAGCGGGGAGACTGGGAATAATAGCCTGTGACTAGAAGGCTAAAGACTGCTGATGTTCATATTTGAAGTTCTAGTTTCTGTTGAATATGCCTCTCAGTTTGTCTTTAGTAGATATCCATTACCATGAAATGATTAGTTTTATAAGTTTGTCTAGTTTTATAACTCATTTTTTAGTATGACAGTTCTCTGATCTCTTTACCATAGCCAAACATTGCTTCACACTTTTTCCTGATAATTTTTTTGATTATTTGAATGATCCAGTAAATTAACTATGATATAGTGTATCTTTCTTGTGTATTCTGATTATTGACCAGAGTCCAAAGTGATCCTGAAAGGTTTTATACACCCATAATTGAAAGATTTATGTGTAATTATCATGAATTAAGAGTGAATTTATTATATAATCATACTTTTCATTTTGATGACTAGATTTAAATAATTTTTAGATAAATTCTTAGCCCTATAAGTATGTGCTAAGCATGTTTGAGTTAGTACATTTTACACCATTCCAGGATGTTTGTTCATATTTTGATACTTGGGAACTAGATATGGAGACATATTAATGCTGAGAATAAAGTACAGTAAAACAGTTAAAAAATTAAGATAGTGGTTAATTGCTGTGCGTCACTCTACAAGGTTTCAAATTTGAGCTGCAAATAAGTTTAATTTGACCAATCACTTGCTGTTTCCCTTTATGGCTCTGCATTTCTTTTCTATGTACCTAAAAAAGTTCTTTGCCATCTATTTCCACATGGCCTAAGTCCGCCACTTCTGGAAAGTGCAGCTCAATTTCTGTCTCCATAAATTTTTTCTTGATTAACTGCAGCCATAAGGAAGCTGTGCTTTTCCAGATTTCCCAAGTGAATTATAGCACTTCTATTCATCTTACTTGTATTATAGTTGTTGTATATGTCTTTACTACTAGATTGCATTAATCTTGCTCTTAAGGAATTAACATTTTTTATTTTTTGTATCATTCATGAGTACAGGTCTTACTGCCCATCTCTGTAATTACCTAGATCAGATCAGTTCATTTATATATACTAGGTTCTTCACTTAATTTGACTATTTCTGCTATTTTCTTGAACTTTGAACATGAGACTATAAGTTGGCCTTAGTTTGAACATTAGCATATATATTGTTATCTCTTGTACTAGAAAATAAAATTTAGCTGAAGCTGAAAGGTTACATCACATAAGAAACATTAAAACTTTATGTGCTCAATATCAAAATGATTGAATTTTGCAAAAAGTTTTAATTTCTAATTGTACTCATGAAAGGAATCAAATTATCTTATTCTGATGTAATCTTTTACTGTGAAGATAATTTAAATTACCTTATGATAGCAGGAGTCTGTGATTTAATAAATAGAATGATGAGTTAAATAGGGGTTTGGTTTATTATAGAGCATGTGAAATTCTTGGAGTATATAAAATACAGCTCCCAAATTTGGGGGACCTTTGGGCTTTTTTTAGTACATTAGCGACCCCTAGTGTTCCTTAATAAAAATTCATATAACAGAATTTTAAATGTATTTAACAGTTCCTTTACTTTTCAAATGCAGTTCAAATTTTATTTTATATCTTTTGTAATCAGTTTAAAATAGGGATATAATCAATATGGTGAATAGTAGGATTATGGTACTGACCTTTATTTTGCTTGCTATTTTCTAGTAGAGCTGAAAATACATTTAAAACAAATGCTTCCTATGTTCTGTTTCTCAGGAATTGTGTATCTTTCACCTGACATATAGAAGATGTGTATAATCCTGGGACTTATATAAGCTTATCTATTTTGAATGCCTATTGGGCACATATACTAAAGTTGAGTGCCTGCTATATGTTAGGCACTGTCAAAACAGCTAGACCTGTAGTTTCATTTAATGGAAAAAGACAGTTGTGAAATATAGGTATAAAGATGCCATTTCTTGTCAATGGGTCTTCCCAGGAAGTTGACTGAGATACAGATTATGATGCAACAGATATATTGGAGTGCTATAGGATCACACTTGGAAGGTGTGGGAGGGAGTGGAGGCAACATGAGTGGGCAGAGGCTGACGACAGGCTGTGATCATTCAGCATCAAGAGTGACCTCAACCAGCTGTGAGGAGTTTTACAGAAGAGATGATCCTTCATCTGATTTGTGGTGACAGGGCTTGACCCTGGTCAGTGGATCCAGGCTGCCCTGTGAGGCGGATATGACTTTGTATGAGGCATCTTTCTTCAGCTAAGACAATATCAGAGGTAGCTAACAGCTAAAGGCTGCTTCCTTGGTATTCTCAGCATTTGGGGTAGTAAGTTTTTTACTTCTTAAGGAAAATCTGGGCAGCACATCACAGCTGTCACCATGGCTTGCCTTTTATTTCTCTCAGATTGACTTTTTTATACATTTGGGAGAGCAGCACCTTCAGGGTTCCAGGGCCTCTTCTTGGGAGAAACTTAGAAGAGGAAGGTTGGTGTGACAGACTGTACCTTCTGTTGCTGTAGTTATTCTGGGGTCACACCCGAATCATTTTCTACCTCTACTATCTATTCTAGATTCCCTCTTCCATTGGCTAGCACATCTGGTCTGCGTGGCTAAACTGGTGGGTGTGACTCAGGCCCATATCTCTAAAGGTCTGAGCCCCTGGTACGTTGCCTTCTTTGCCCAGGGTTGCTACACTTGTCCATTCACTGTCAAAATAGGACGTGGGAATATCAAGAAACACCTAGGTGTATCTTCTGCATGCCAAACACATTCCTTCATATCCCTGTTACGATTAGTTCTACTTTCTTTTGATGTTCAAGTTACCTTCGCCTCAGTGGCAACTCTTCTTGTTTGCTGGTCCTTTGACACAGGAGCCCAGTATTCACGTAGCCTTTCTCATCTCTTAGCATGAGAATCCGATGAAGCCAGCCAGGTATTGTGCTTCCTTCTCTGTTTTTCTGCACTTGAGCTGTATCGAGTTTTTGTATATTTTGGATATTAACTGTTTATCAGATGTATGATATGAAAATATTTCCCCCCATTTTCTGGATTGCCTTTTTACCCTTGATAGTTAGTGCCCCTTGATGTACAAAGTTTTTAATTTTGATATAATCCAGTTTTCCTTTTTTTACTTATGCTTTTGGTGCCATCTTTAAGAAATCATTGCTAAATCCAGTGTTGTGAAGCATTCTTCTTATGTTTTCTTCTAAAATTTTTATTGTATTAGGTCTTACATTTAGATCCTTGATATGTTTTGAGTTATTCTTTTGTGTATGATATAAGGTATGGGTTCAACTTTATTTTTTCACATGTGGATGTCCAGTTTTCCAGGCACTATTTGTTGAAAAGACTCTCCTTTCTTTTTTGAATGGTCTTGGCACCCTTCTCAAAAATCATTTGATCATATATGTGAGAGTTTATTTCTGGGCGCTCTGTTCCTTTGGACTGTTTTATGCCATTGCCACACTGTTTTGATTGCTCTAGCTTTGAGGTAAGTTTTCAAATCAGGAAGTGTGAGATCTTCAATTTTGTTCTTTTTTTCGTACTGTTTCAGTTATTCAGGGTCTCTTGAGATTCTATATGGATTTTAGGATGGATTTACCTATTTCTGGGAAAAAAAGAAGCCATCAGGATTTGATAGGATTTGCATTGAATTTGTAGATTGCTTTGGTTAGTATTTATATCTTAACAATATTAAGTCATCCCATCCATGAACACTGCATGTCTTCTTTATGAAATTCTTTCAGCTGTTTATAGTTTTAGTGTATAAGTCTTTTGTCTCCATATTTGTTTATTGCTAAGCATTTTATTCTTAATTTCCTTTCCTGATTGTTTATTTTAATCTTTGTTCATTTTTAAATTGGGATATTCTTGGATTATTGTTAGAAAAATTTTAAAAATATATTCTGGATATAATTCCCTTATCAAATATGATTTGTAAGTATTTTCTATCATTCTATGGATTGTTCTACTTTACTAATATGAACTCTTTACATAAAGTATGAAAACACTTCCCCCAAAACGTTACCTTTAAAATGATAAGAAATGCTAAGATATTTTATAAGAATACACTTTATTAAAATATTAGGCTTCTTAATTATTTTTCTATTTTTAAAATATTGTAGTACATTATATAGAACAATATTCAGTCATGAAGTGTGTTTATAGATCCCATATAATATCCTGGAAAACAGGTATTAGGTGAAAGGCATATAACATAAGCAGCTATATTATATAAATAAAATTATGTTTAAAATATCTCATACTTATGCATAGGAAGATGATTAGAAAGAAATACACCAAAATGTTTATAGTGGTCATATAATGACTAGGACAATCAGTCTTTTGTTTTCTTTATTATCTGTGTTTTTTAGATTGTATTTAAGCATTTTTTACTACAAATTTTTAAAAAGAATGTAGGGAATTTTATGGCCCCAAAGAAAAATGAAACTCATGGGAAAATATAACATGTAATGACATAGGATATCACTTCATATGTATCATTGCACCACCAATCTAGAAGTGAGACTAGTACTGTATTTCATCCTGTATTAGTGTAGAACTAAAGAGCAGAATGGAGTGGTAGTAACAGCTCAGTAAAATTAAGCATCAGATTTCTAATATTCTCCTGCAAATCACCTTCATTCTTCTCCATTTCTACTGTCCTGTTAAGTTGTATAATTGAACTGAACCAGTGCTACTAGACTTGTATGCATTACCAATTAGTTTGAAATTCCTAGGACAGTTAGCCACTCATAAATATGAGTTATGCATTTTATTCTCCATTGTTGAATATTGACTTTAAGAGATAAGTTTGCTTCATTATAAACTATTCCTTTAATAGTGGTGTAGTCTATCAGTCTACATCATTTTAGAAAATAATGTTCTATTTCTTATAAACATATAAATTCTTTAAAAATCTAGGTTTGTTGGGGAAGTTATTTTCTGTAAGTTTGGAGGAATAATATTAAGTGAATGTCCTATTTGCTGTAATTCATACAATGGCTTTGTTAACATACACATTTAGTTCGGTTACATGAATCAATTTGGTAAAACAACCAGATAATTTATTTAAAAAATCAATTATAAAAGTTCCTACATATACTTTTTTTTCTGCTGTGAAAACTCCATAACAATTAGTAATTTGTAAAAGGGCTATAATACAGTAGTCTTAGTTTAATAATAATAGCTAAAGTAATTTCTCTGCCTTTTCAGGAGTTGGTAATGCTTCTTTTAGAATATAATGCTGATACTACTGTTGTTAATGGGAGTGGACAGACACCAAAAGAAGTCACTCATGACAAAGAAATCAGAAACATGCTTGAAGGTAAATATTATGGATCTTAACATAAATAGTACTTACGTAATTATAGGCAAAGTCCAAAATATAAAAAGAAATGGTTTCTAAGATGACAAAGTAGATGACACTGAGCATGCACTCTAAAGGTAATGTGATTTGGGAGTCATTGATTAGATACAGAATTATCTGTGAGAGATTCCTCATAGCTTTTAAACTGTTACTTTGTGCAACATAATGGCAAATTATCAAATCTCCAACAGAATTAAAAGTAGAAAACTAGAGACATGAGAGAGTAAGGGTGAGAGGCTAAAGAGGCGCAGTGATGGAATACAGAAGTGCAGGACAAAACCTGTAAGAGACACAGCTATCGGGAGTCACTAGCTGTGGGGGAAGATAATGGCCAGCTCCATTATCCTCAGGACTTCATTGTGGATAGTAATTTCTTGATGGATCAGCTTCATTGCTATGAACTTCAAAGATTAAATTGCACTTGAGACTTATGAATCTGTGGTAACTTAGAGGGATTTCTCTAAAATAGTTTAAACCAAAAATATTTTGATTCTTACATTGGGAGGCCTTCATGCTTTAGGATTATCTTCTGAAAGTCCAGACATTTGCTGTAATTACCTTTTGGTAGTATTTCTATGGTAGAGAAGAGAGGTTTTTAAATTACTATTTTATTAAAAAAGATTGAATTAGAATGGCAGTTTTACACATATCCTGTGTTTCTTTGGAATTCAGAGAGGGGCAAGATAATTTTATATTTAAAGGGTGTTGATTTTTTAATCTTTAGTACTTTTATCTATATAAAAACCAAGGTCTTGCTTTTTATTACTTTCCAGTTGGTCTTAAGAACTAAAATCTTTTTTTTCTCCAATATAATGTATACTTGTCAGACATCTTTAGATCAGAGTCTAAGCTTGTTCTTGCATTTTAAATGAACCCTCATTTTCAATAAACAAATCAACATGTAACATCTTCTATAAGGCTGTGTATTATGTGAATTTAGGGAGAATGAACATATTAGAAGTGATTCCTGCCCATAATATATTGTAACCTAATTCAGATGATGAGGTACTTTGATCTTGTTCTGTCATTTTAATTGTAATAAGATAAGAACACAGAACTGAAATACTCCCCCAACAGACTGCAAAGTTAGGTTAGCCTGACAAGTTGACACTTAATGTAGCCAGTTGTAAAGACATACTCAACACCTACCCCACACCCTAACACAGATTACACTAAAGATGAGGGCTTAGTTGACTTTACAGCACTATGATTTATCACATGATATGGTCCTAGCCAGGAAAATAGAAGTAGAAACTTAATTGTGTGATTATGCTTTGAGACCATCTTAGCCAGATATAATATCATTTGTGGATAGCATGTCAGACTGCAAGGAGAACATCTACAGCCCACCAAGACCACAGGTACACCAGAAACTGTCATAGGGCAAAGTATGTAGAGACAGGAAATGTTTCATCCCAGAAAGACATCAGTAGACACAACAAAATCAAACTCAAGTATATGAGGAGCTATTGAAGGAGGGAAAATCTTCTTTGTGTCAGACCAGGGCTAGTTGACGTCCCAGTTGAGGGAGTTCCAGGGAGTTCTCTTTGACTTGAGTGTATTGTGATAATAGCTTGGGTCATCTTGGAAGGTTTAGTGAGTTTCCCATGATTTGAGGTATTTGGGGGAGAATAGATTACTAGTTGGAGATTCCACTGGAGAGGAATACCTTCTTTTTATCATTTGGCTTTATATTTTGAGAAAGTTCCAGCTTCTGGGAAAATTTCAAGACTGGTACAATGAAAACTTTATGCCTCCTTCATTTAACTTCACCAGTCATTAGCATTTTGCCACATGTGGTTTATACTTTTATATATGAATGTCATTTTTCACTTAAAAATTTTTTTTTTGGCTGAACTATTTGGGAGTAATTTGCAAGCATCGTGATATTTTGCACTAAATACTTAAGCATGTGTCTCCTGAGAACAAAGATATTTTCTTATATAATATATCAATTTCAGGAAATTTCACATTACTATAATAATAATATTGTATAATACACAGTTTATATTCCAGTTTTGCCAGTTGTTTTTTTGTTGTTGTTTTTCCCCCCTCAAACCAAGATCCAATCCTGAATCCCACATTGCATTTAATTGTCACATCTCTTTAGTTTTTTATCTGGAATAATTTTTTTATGATTTGCCTTTCATGATCTTAACCTTTTAGACGAGGATGGCAATTATAGAATTGTATGTAGGATTCCCCTCAGTTTGTTTGTTTGTTTTTTTCACATAATTAGATTTAGGATGATAATTTTTGGCAGGAATAGTGTGTAGGTGAGGTTTTATTCTTTATGAATATATCATATAGGAGGTAGATGATGTAATTTTGTTCCATTGCTGTTAATTCTAATCCCTTGGTGGTCCACTGCAAAGGTTCCTTCCCCCTTTTGTAATAACTGATCTGTGGAGAGAAAAGTTGAGACCATATAAATCTCCTTTTTTACCAATAAAATCTTAATCACTGGCTTTAGCATTCGTTAATAGTTCTTGCCTGAAGTACTTATTACTGTAGAGATTGCAAAATGCTGATTTTCTGTTCTCAGTGAAGTACATTTGCCCAGTTCTTGCCTGCATTTCAAGTGCACTGTTATTTAACCTACTTGTGCTTGTATAGGAGTGTCTCATCAGGATAGAGTTATCCTTCATGATCTCTATGATCCCTACTAACTATAGATTCTGACTGAAAAGAAAGATATTAAGAGTTAGCCTATCGTCATTAAATTTAAAATTCATAGAGCAAACGATTTTTTGGATGGAGTATTTGCTTTAAAAACATTTATTGAGGTATAAAATATGTGGATAAAAGTGTGCATCTTAATGTACATCTTGCTGTTTTAGCAAATGGAACACATCCATGTAAACGGCACCCACATCAAGGAACAGAACTTCACCAGCACTCGAGAAGCCTCACCTCCCCAAACTGAAATATTTGTTTTTCATTGGCTGCATCAAGTCTTTTTTTTAAAGTATCCTGAATAAATGTAGGACAGGAACATATGCAGGATTTTCAACTCTAAATCTCTATTCCTTCATTTATCAGCCTAGACAATCTATAAGGAAACTTAGGGTACCTTTTACTTCCCTAAAGTCTAGAACCAACATTATTAAGCATAATTTGATTATTCAATAAATATTTATTGGCCAAATATGCATTACATCAGGCACTGTCATAGATGTCATATATCCTCAGGAGAGTAAGAACAGAGAGCTGACTTCAAGAATGAATGACGGGATGAATGACATTCCGAGTAATACATGCAGCAGTAGAGGTCTGTACAAAAGGGATAAGGACATAACTGTTCTCAAAGAACTCACTGTCCAGTAGCCTTAGAACCAGTGAGAGGAAAGATTGAAGAGCACGAATCCCAGCAAAAGAAGAAGGCATTGAGAGCCTGTGTAGAGACTCGGCCACCTTTCTCCGAGGTAGAGAGTCTGGGTGTGAAAATGTGAGAGTAGAAGATGATGGTATATAGTAATGTTAGTAATTTCTTAAGACAAAGCTAAACTAGTTCAGCTGTTTCTGTATTCAAAAGATATGTTCCTTGTAGTTGAAATGCGATGGCATGCATTGTTTCTGGAACAACAGCGCATAGTAATTACTAACTATATCATAAATGCCTTCTACTTGGCTGTGTGACCTTGGTCTTGGTTAACTACTTGGTGTCTCAGTTTCTTATAAAATTGGGATAATAGGAACACTTACTTAATAGGGTAGTTATGAGGATTTAATACTTTTAAAATGCTTTAAATACCACTTGGCACATAGTACATGCTATAGTATTTGTTAAAGAGATATATATTCTTATGTGGAAGTATATAAGTGTATGTAAATTAAATACATTTATATGGTTTGCACATCTTTCTACCAATGCTGTTTCTTACTACTTTTAACATTCTAAGGTCCTGAAAGAGATGAACCTCTCTCCCCACTTATCTGCCTTCTGTCCTCACTTATCTACCTTTCCAAGGCAGTGACGGTATTTCAGCATAAAAAAGTAATTCAGAAGTATTTGTGATGGGTATTTTTATAATATACTTAAATTGAAAGCATGAATTTATCTAAACCTCAGATAAGTTGAAGTCTGTAATCTAAAATGTAAAGCAACGAATAACAATAGTCTATATTTGAATTGCAGTTCAAAACCTGTAGCTTTCCTCACCATGATACTTTATTCTTTATACACGTTTGTAATGAATTTGCTAATAGGATCCTGACCAGAAGTAGAGTAACATATATGTATTTTCCTTTTGTAGCTGTAGAAAGGACTCAACAAAGAAAGCTTGAAGAATTACTTTTAGCAGCAGCAAGAGAAGGCAAAACAGCAGAACTTACAGCTCTGGTAAAAAAAAAAAAATTTTTTTTCTCTACATTTCAGGAAAATTTTTGCATAATGTTAACTTTATAATTTAGTAGAATTGTGGTACAAAAATACTTGAGATCATAATAATAGAAGAAAAGTCTTTAAATATCTAAAAACACTTAGCATGGTATTAGTTTATACAGACTACATTTTAAATAGTGATGTTTTTCTCTGACTTTCTGATTTACATCTCCACCCCCTACTGAAAATGTGATGGATTAAGAATCTGATTTTTCAAGGCACATACTTAATATAAGGAAAACTGAAAGTATAAAATCAAAGTATAATGTATAGGATTCTATAAAGAAATAAGGTTCTCTAATTTTGATGTATAATAACTTCTGAAAGGTATCTATATTTCTAGAAAGTAACATACAGAGAAGGGACAGTATTTTGGAATATTTATATCATGTTAGACTGAAAGCTTTACTCATTTATATTCTTAGGAGACCTACTTTCTAGTTTCCATTTCCTGCATGGTCTCATTAAACATGAGACTCTAAATTTGTTGAACTTCACAACAAGCATTGTCATTTGCTTTAAAGTTATTTCAGCTCATTTGAAAGGCCTTTCCAAATATAGTGCCTAAAACATTTTTTAACTTTGTAAAATGGAGTCTATCTAAAGAAGTTTTTAAAGCAATGAGTTGGTAATAACAATTCAATTGAACTTCCAACATTTACACATTTAATATTTATGGTTTTAACTCTTTTGAGGGACTGTCTCTGGTTGACTGATTGTAATTTTTCTGTCACAAATGTGAATTGCAAGACTGGCAGGAATGAGCAATCTCAGTGAAATCTTAATGTGGGTGGAGTGGGTAGGGGGCACTGGTGTGTTGTGTGGTGTCTGTTGTCAGCGGAGTGTGGAACCTGAGATTTTATGGCATAAAAAATCGAGGAAAAGCATGGGGAGTAATATGGGTTGACTGGTTTAGTGAGCAAGAAGCCACTGCCAGTCCAGATATCAAGGGGCCCAGCCGTATGTCAGGCTTTGTAGTATGAGGGTTCACCTGAACATTGTTATACCTTCATGTGTTTTATGGGAGAAAGTCTAACTTTGATATATAATTCTGCATTGCATTTCTTGTTAGCTCAACAGGCCCAATCCTCCTGATGTTAATTGTTCGGATCAATTAGGAAATACACCCTTGCATTGTGCAGCTTACCGGGCTCATAAGCAATGTGCCTTAAAGCTTCTAAAAAGTGGAGCAGACCCTAATCTGAAGAACAGAAATGGTAAGCATGTTGGCGAAGCCATTGTTGATCATTCTGAAGTTATAAAAAGAAGTCAGTGCAATATAAAATTAAGTGTTTTGTTTTACTCTCCAACTATTGTTAAATTGTATGGTTCTTGCTTAATTTTGAAGTCAAGGCATTAATAAACTTATTAATTTACTTCCCAGTTAAAAACCTAAATGTTTAATGATGCCTCCTCCATAGGAGGCCCTCAGGATGACTAAGCTTTCTACCCTCAAGGGAAAGAAAGTACAATTGTTTCTCATTATTTGCACTACTTTTGTTCTATATAGTTGTCACAAACACTGAATTAGTGAATACTGATCCACTGTTCCTCGGGGAAGTACAGAGTTAGGTTCCTGCAAGCCCCTGGATACAATATGTTTGTCTACCGATCATTACATAACCTCATTTTATGTGTGTTTCTGTTTACACACCTTATTTAATGTATATTATTGATTCATTATCACTGAGCTCACTGCCAACAGCTCTATAACTTATGTCTGAACAAAGCCTTTGTAACACATATTCTCTATATGACTCATCATAGCCTCCTGTGCTTACAAACTAGATAGCACTTGACAGTATGCTTGGCAGCTAGTTTCAACAGCAAAATTATGAATAAAAAGCCAAAAATGTGAAAAATGTGTCATTAGATAGACTGTGATGAGGATATTTGTTTACAGTATGAAAGCTGAAAAAAGGTAGAGATCACCTTGTTCTGCCTCAGCCAGAAGACTCAAATGTTTCTCCACTCTGTGCTTGCCTGGGAATGACTGAGAAATTTCCATGAGTATGGATTTTTGGAGTTATAAATAAATCTCAGCAATAGGTGAATTTGCAAATGAATCTACAGATAATGGCTGTCAACTGTACATACATAATAATATCAAAGATGGAATTAAATAATCATAAGAGAAGCTGCAAAAGGGGTCTTGCATATCCAGAGGGTGAACATCCCATTAGGGCCTTCACACATCACTTTTTAGGGTACTTCCCTCTGCCTGTCGTCAACCTAGATTAGGACTTGTCAGTGGTCCCAAAGGACCTTGTGTTCATCTCTATAATAGCCTAAATCATACTCCATGGTAACTGTTGGCTTATGTAGCTGTCTCCATGAGACTGAACTCTTAAGGGCAGGGCTAATATTTCACTGTCTAGTTTCCCCAGCATCTAGAGTAATGTTTATAGCACGTGACATATACATGTTGCATGTTTATCGAAGGTTTGGGTAATTAGAAATACCTTCATGAAGAAGTACATATTTGATACAGACCCTGAAGTCCTAGTAGGACTTAAAAAAATCATCTCTAAATACTTCAGTTGGTATCTTTAACAAAGCCCTCTCCCAAAATGTATTCTCTTTTATAATATAAACAATACCATTATTATCTAGTAAGACTGATCAACATAAATTTGAGAAAGGGCATTCCAAGCAGAGAGATGATGATGAGCAAAGGCAATAAGGTGAAAATGTAAGTCGATTTTAGGTGATAGCCCCAGCTTTGTGCATCCAAGCATATGAATGGAATAGTATCCTATAAATGCAGGATTAGGCTTGTATAGTGGAAAGCCTTGAAATGCCAGACTGTTTACCCCTTAATTTGGAAAGTCGGGAGACCATGAAGAAGAAATAGGTGAGTAGTGGAGGGATGAGGTGCTTTAAAAAGATTAATATAGTTAAATATCTAACATAGGTTGTGACAGGCCCATGACTATAAGGAGGGATCAGTAGGACCACTGAGGTGGTCTTAGATGAGAGGTAATTTGTACTTGAATTGTATTGACATCAATGAGAGTAGAAAGAAGAAAGAAAATTAATAATAGAATCTCTTTCTCTGACTAGCTCTTATGCTCTGAACTGACACTGTCCAGTAGATATATAATGAGCCACATATGTAATTTTGAGTTTTCTAGTAGCCACATTAACAAAAGAAAAACAGATTAAATGAATTTTAATAATGAATTTTATTTAAATATATCAAAAATACCATGTCAACTTGTAATCAATAAAAAAATACTATCGGAGATTTTATATTCCTTTCTGGTACCATGTCTTTGAAATCTGGTATGTATTTTATACTTAACAGCACATCTCAGTTTGGACTAGCCACTTTTCATGTACTAAACAGTGTGATTAGTGTCACTGTATTGGACAGTGCAGCTCTAGACATACCCAACTACTTGAGGCTCTCTGGTTAACCATGCAGCCCTCACCCTGCGTATGCTCTTCTCTCTGTCTGACCTGGTGTACCCTAGTCTCACTTCAGGAGTTAGCTCAAACTCTTACCTAGAGATTCTTTTCCTGTATCTCTTAGATATAGGATCTTCATGGAATAAAGAAAGAGAAATTGAGGGATGGAGAAGCACTTAGGAGACATGAGGGAAATACCAGGTCCATGGAAGCCAAAGGAAGAGACAAAATACAGAGTAAGGAGTAGGATGTTTTCATTGTAATGTACAATTTAGACTAAAGAAGATAAACATTAAGAAAAGGCTGTGGAAACCAGTCATACAGTACTAAGTGGTCCTTTCTGAAAGCAATTTTCATTGGTTGGGGGTTAAGGATTGAGTAGGAAAGGAAAAAACTGAGGCAATATTACTTACCTTCTACTTTATTGAATTTAAGAACAGAGGGACTGGCTCATTGGCCAAGTGGAAGATGTTTTAGGGAAAGAGAAATTTCAGCATGTTTAGGATAAAGAGGACCAAGGCAATAGATAAAGAGCTTGATGATTTTATGGTGACAAAAATGTAATTTTTGAAAAGGTAATGCTTTGGTAATAGCAGAAAAAGTAGAAACATATTTGATAAAATATGTTTAATTTTTTATGGGAGCAATTATACTTATAACTGAAAGACAAAAAAGTTCTAAAAAACGGAGCGACCAACCATGGTTTTGGTGGGAAAAACTTAGCACTGAAAAGCTAATAGTTCTCCTCAAATTAATTTGTAAATTCAAAGCAATTTCCCCCAGAATCCTCAAAGGGTTTTCACAGAACTTAACTAGCTGATTGTACATTTATACAGAAAAGCCCAGGGCAGATAATTTTAAAGAAGAGAAGCAGTGGGGCTTGTTCTGCTGCATAAAAAGACTAATTCTGAATTTATAGTAAGTAAAACACATATTCAGCAAATATTTATTGAGTGCTTATGTGCCTAATACCATTCTTGGATGTGAATCGGGGTCAGCGAAGAACAAAACCAAAAACCGGCAAAGTCCCACTTTCATGGAGTTTACATCTTAATAGAGGAGGGCCAGTGAAAAGCAAATATTTAATATGTCAGATGTGATAAGTGCTATGAGGGGAGAAAAGGCAGGACAAGGGGTTCGATCAGGAGTGTGATGGGTGTATAGAGGGTTGCTAGTTCATAAAGGGTGACAGGAAGCTCTCTGGTACTCTATTTAAGACTCGGAGTTGGGGAGCAAGGCCTGCCAATATGTGGGAGATGATCATGGTTTCAGACAGAGGAAACAGGTTGGAGTGTACATGTGCCAGAAAAAGCAAAGGGGCTGGTCTGTCCAGAGCAGAGTGAGAGATGGGAAATGGTTGGAGGAGGAGGTTAGAGAAGCGATGGGAACTGAATCATGAAAGACTTCGTGGGCTGTTTTAAGAATTTTGGCCTTGCTAACTGTTAGATGGGAAGATGTGGCAGGGTTTAGAGTGGAGCAATGGTAGGATCTGACTTATGTTATAAAAAGTGATCACTCTGGTTATTGTGAGGAGAATAGATTCTAGAAGGGCAAGGAGGAAAAATGGATAGCAGTTAAGAGACTACTGGAATAATCAGGGTGAGAGCTGATATTGATTTGGGTCAGGATAGTGGCAAAGTCTCTGTACATGAGAGAAAGTTTTTATTGGTGTTCAAATATATTTTTACACTGTAGTTTGTATAAGTAACCAAAGTTGAATATTCCTGTTGAAGTGTCCTTGAAAAAAAGTCAAGATGGCACCTTTTGAAAAAGTATGTATATATTTTAAATCATAAGAGTAATATCTCATTATAGAAAGTTTTAAAAATAGAGGAAAAAACAGTGTCTAGTACTCCTTTTAGTCTATGGCTTGTAAGTAGAGTCGACATATTAAAATCCTGCTTTTTATGAAGCATTGACAGTTTTTCCACATTGTCTCTGGAAGCATAGTCTTCATGGCTCACCTTCTGGATAGTAGTATTTCACATGTATATAATATTTTTTCCCAAAAACTCCAGTGATAAGGACAACAGTTATTTCTATATTTTTTTCTATGATTGAATTTTTTTAGTCTTTTTTTTAAAACAAGGATGTTTAAAATTTTTTAATTAAATTTGTTGACTCTCTTTGATTTCTTCAAACACTTCTAAGCTTAGAGATTTGGTAAATATGTATTTGATTCTGTTTTTTTTTTCTAATTTATCTTAATCACATTTCATTTATTTGTCAAATTTTGAGACTTGTATGCCAAGAACTGTTGTATGCACTAGATGTCCAATAGTGAACAAAACCTAATAGTCCCATGCTCTTGGAGCTTATATTCTGATGGGAGGAGATAGACAAAACATAAATGCATGTGTAATGTCAGGTGATAAGGTGCAGAAAAATACAATAGGATGAAGGGGAGAGAGAGTGATGGCAGTGGGAAGCTACTGTTCTGGGTGGGAAGGCCTCTCTGAAGTGACAGAGGGAAGTGCTGACTTGAGTAAAGAAGTGGCCCTGAGGATACTCAGCAGAAGAGCATTGAAAGCAAAGGACAAGCTAGTGTGAAAGCTCTGGGTTAGGCGAGCACTTGGAATATTTGAAGAAGAAACCTGCCAGGGTGCCCAGAGCAGGGTAGATGGGGGAGATAGGTAACTTTAGAAAAGTAGCTAGAGGCCTAGCCCTGTTTGTGTGCGTGGTTGGAGGGTTTGAACAGGAAAAGATATGAGAGTGTATGTTAGGATGTGAGACATTTGCTAATCATTTATCTTTACACTTATCCTTTATCAAGCAATCTTTCCCCTTCCGTTGTTTGTTGTGCCCTGCTCATACATTCGAAGAATTTTCTTTTTGTGTTTTCAGATCTCTTGCATTGCCTCATCTTTTTTTTTTTTTGCCAGTATTGCACTTTTAATGATTATTTTTGTAATGTTTTAATGTCTGATAAGGTTTCCCCTTACCACTCTTCTTTTTTGAGGCTATTTTGGACCTTTTTATCTGTTTATTCTTCTAGATGGCATCTAAAATTTTTGTACATTTTTTAGTAAACCACTGTTGGTATTTAATTGGAGTTACATTCTATGTAAATTAATTTGAGGATTGTTGACAGTTTTATTTATTTTTTTCATGAAAGAACAAATTTATATTATGCAAAGTATTGACTCATTCCTGTTTTTTATTTTGTTGTGGTTGATAGAAGGTGTAGTGCAATTTTGAAATGACTAGTTATGATGACCATCCAAGTAGGGAGCTATTTCATTCAGATCAAAAGCATTTTGTTGAATTTTTACTGTGTGACAGGCACTTTTGGCATTGAATTCAGAAATGAGGGCTCTTTATTGGGAATTCAGCCAGTTGGCAGGAGTTCAGAATTTATTTTTGGTATTAGGGCAGAATTCTATGAAAGAAATCTTATTGTCTTCTTCTCTGCTTAAAGGAATAATTTCTCAAATGCCCTCTAGATAGAATAAAAATAACAGAGTTGGCAAGCCTTTTTATAAGATATCTTCCTATGTCCTAGTACAAAAACCTAAAACAATAATTTATTTCTCAGTTAACATTTTAAAAGGTTTTTTTCCCACTAAAAAAAAAATAGTCAGCCTTAGTTTCACCCATCAGCAGTTCTGAAAATCTGCTTTTGAAATCTCAAACTCATGAACTTCTCTCCATATTTTTACTGTATCCATTTTACTCTCTAGTATAATCTACCAGTATTTGCCACCTAGACAGTTATTGTTGCTTTATGACTAAGTGTTGCTTTTCTCTTGCCCACTGTTGCATGCCATTTTCTACATAGTAGGCACAGTGATCTTTTTAAAAAAGAATTTTGAAATTATCCAAGCTTAAAAAAATAATTGATGTACTCATCACTCTCAGGAATTATCAATAATAATCACTATCTGAGTATCATGTTATTTCATCTGTAAATACTTTCTTATATTTATAAAAGATAAAGATTCCTTTAAGAAAACCATAACCACATGTGATAATTGCAGAACTCTGAATATATACTTAAAAGCAGGAGTCCCCCAAACCCCAGGCTGTTGGCCAGTACTGGTCTGCGGCCTGTTAGGAACTGGCCATAGAGTAAGAGGTGAGCGTCAGGCAAGCAAGCATCTGTATTTGTAGCTGCTCCCCAGCGCTAGCATCACCACCTCAGCTCTACCTCAGATTATCAGGCTTTAGATTCTCATAGGGGCACTGGTTCCTGGTGCCAAAAGGTTGGGGACCACTTCTTAAAAGATATTGAATTGTACACTTTAAATGGGGGAATTGTATGTTATGTGAATTATATCAATAGAGCTGTTAAACATAGCCATGCTAATGTTATCCTATTATTACATTAAAATATCTCAAAGTCATCAAATAGCCAAAGTTTACATTTCCTCAGTTATTCTTATAAAAAAATTTTAAATGCATTGACAACTCCTTATATGGGCTCGCAAAGGTCTGACCTACAAGCCCTTACATAGTGTGGCTCTCTCTACTTCTCTATCTGTATCTCTTGCCCACTAAATTGTTCCGACAGGGCCTTTGTGTTAGCTGTTCCCTCTGCTGGAATGCCCTTCTCCTATATTTTCATGAGGCCGAACATTCTTCCTTTCAAATTTTTAAACATCCCTTCCTCACAGGCTTACTCCGATTAGTTTCCCAACCTACGATCTAAAGTGGTATTGCAGTCATTCTGTTGTTAATTTACTTAATATAGGCATATTTGCAAAATATTGTAAGGGTTTATTATCTGCTCTGTATTCTTCTTTGTTAATTTATTGTTGGTCTTTCCCTTTTTCCGTCAGGCCCCGCTTTGTTTCTGAAAGGTTCACTGCTGAATCCTGAGTGCCCAAAATGTTAATTAGTGTGTAATAGACTCTCATTAGGAGATATTTATACAAAAAAATTGCCAACACATATTATCAAGTGTTTGGTATGTATAAAACAGTTATGTGTACATTGAAGCCTGCTCAGGTCCCAACCTGTCTGTGGTTTGGGGTTGCTGTCTGCCTCATTTTATCAAAGCAAAGACAGTTGTCTTCTGGGAAGACAAAGTTGTCTTCTCTGAAAAAGCTTCCTCTGTTGATGGCCTTGAACTCTTCCAGGAATAGGATGGCAAGGAGTGAGGCCTCATGAGTCTGGTCTTCAGTTGAGGTAGAGAGAGAAGACAGTGGTTATAACCAGAAAGTCCAGAATGAGGTATAGTTATCTCCAAAACAGGTCACTGGAGAAGCCCTGCCTGGGCTTCATGGCAGTCACAGAAGTGGACTCTTTAATAATAAAATAATATGGTTTTTTTAAAAAAAGGTAGTTTGTAGAATATATCACCTTACTGCATAAACAGGGTTTCAGTCTGATATGCTATTTTGGAAGGGCTACTTTTTGTTTTAAATTTTTATATGTGGCTTTTGTTTTCTCTAGCAATTAGAAGCTACCCAAGGTTAAGAGATGATGATTTTTTTTCGCTTTATGTCCTTCATATAGTGGCCTGCTCACTTCAGAACTCAATAAGTAACTTTGATATAAACAAATTCTGCTTTTGTTGTCACTTGGCAAAACATACAGTGCTTGCACATATAAACTTGAGAAAGTTACCATAATATCTTGGTGGTTTCATTTTTCATTGTCATGTTTTTTTTTTTTTTTATCCTCAATGGTGGGCCATCACACCCTTAGCTTCTGAGTTGTCTCTACTACCTGTCCTCCAGCGAAGTAACTTAAGAGTGGCTGTGCTAGGCTGAATAATGGTCCCGAAAGATAAGATTAGTTCAGGTAGGGTAGGGTAATAATTCTTACTTATTCAGGTGGGCTCAGTATAATAACAAGAGTCCTTACAGGGAGGAGGCAGGAGGATCAGAATATGTCAAGAGAGAATGTAAATATAGAAGCAGAGGCTGGAACGATGCACTTTGCAGATGGAGGGAGGAACCACAAATCAAAAGATGTATGTAGATGGCCTTTAGAAGCTGGAAAAGGCAAGGAAACATTCTCCCCTAGAGTCTCCAAAAGAATTGCAGTCCTGCTGACACCTTGACTGTACCCCCATGAGACCTATTTCTGACTTCCGACCTTTAGAACTGTAAGAAAAGTATGTGTTCTTTTAAGCCAGTAAGGTGTGACAATTTGTTACAGCAGCCATAGGAAACTAACACAGTGACTTAAGGCAAGAAAGCTTAAATGATCACAGAACCTGTACAGAGTGTTCTGTGGTTAATCTGATTAGTTGGTTTAATAGTTAGCTACTGAAAAGGAAGCTGTAAATGACTGAGATGGCAGTTTTAGGTAGGTAATTTTGGGAGAGAAGAAAAAGGTGTAGTTGATGGAATAATGGAAGAATATTATAATGCAATTACAGTGTCAATTAAGCTCTCAGTGGCTTTTTTCCTTATATTTTACGTAGATCAGAAGCCCGTTGACCTTGCCCAAGCCGCTGAAGTGAAACACATTCTTGTTGGTAATAAGGTATGTAGTAATTAATGGATTACATTTATATAGTAATTTTTAGGGAAAATTTTGAATTCTTAAAATGTATAGATGCATTTTTAATGAAAATATGTTTTTTAATAGATCCTCTACAAAGCATTGAAACGGTATGAAGGCCCTCTCTGGAAGGTAGGTTTCGATGGCTTTTTAATTATAAACTGGAAAGAAGAATCCTCAGGTGTTCCATTTCTGTTAAAATTTTAAAAAAATTATTTCTGAAGTACATGTAATTTAATCTTTCTTGGATTTTTAGTGCAGCCAGTTGTGTACTGCTGGACTTTATTATGTGTCCACTTGCAGCAGTTACTGTCTAACACTTTTAGGTGACCAAGTTTACACAGAACAGAGTAGGAGAAACCACATTTTTTCTTAATCATAGATTTATAGTATTATTTTTGTTATGAACATTGAACCTTAGAGGACGTAGGAAGAATTTAATATTTGGATTGTTACAGAGCTCATTCTACAAATTTCTGTTTTAGAGTTATTTTCCATAATTAACTATTTTAGAGCACGTAATCTCTTCTGTACTTTCAAGAACTCCCTCTATATATTTTTATACATGTATGCTTATATTGTATAAAATAAATATAGGATAATTATTTTTTTAAAAAAGTTCATTCAGGACTTTAAGGAAATTGTCTTTGAAGCCCACAACTGATATATTTCCTATAAATATCCCTGAACAGTATTGTCAGAACTATAAACTGTGTTCATCTTTGATCTTATCAGTGTAGCATTTCTTTTGTTCCTGTCACCCTGTAGTGGTATGTTTTCATTACTGCACCTGGTACCTAAGTTCATGTTTGATCATTTTTTAATGTTCAGTATTACTGTTTAGTTGAAAGACTCAGATAGAACTATTATAACTTAATTACTTCTCATCAATCAAGTATTTGAATCTAGATGTGTCAGCTTGGAAAAATCTTTGTCATTTTTTTCTTAGAGTTCAAGATTTTTTGGCTGGAGATTATTCTGGATAGTGTTAGAACATGGAGTCCTTTCGTGGTATAGGAAACAGTAAGTTTTATGATCCTCATTAAATTTCGACATCTAAATTTTGAAAGATGAAATGTTTTCACTTATCTCTTTTCCTTTTACCTTGATAATTTAATATTTATTTTGAAGGCCTGATGCAGTCCGTAATATTTATCGCCAGGGATGCAAACACCTAACTCAAGCAGTGTGCACGGTAGGATGACACACGCATATTTTGCTCAAACCCTGAAATCAGTTCTGCAAGTGATTGCCTTAAATCATTTGTATAATCTGCCTTGTAAATCTTGGGGTAGAAAGTACTTATATATGTTTTTATTTGATGAATCTTTGTTTTAAAACTACAATTACCTTTTGTTTATCTTCACATATTGTGGGATGAGAGATGAGTGATCGGAAAACATTTACACAGAGCTTTAAACATTTCATGTGTGTGTATGTGTATAGTCATGTATGTGTGTGTATATGTGTATTTGTACGTGAGTAAATCAATACAGTGGGAGATTTTCTGGTACTAACTTTAAAGCCTATGTCAAAATTGGATTCTTAGGCTCTCCGTATTCACTTCAGGTTATTTTATGTTACTTTTACCAACCAGGAGAAAAGGCAAGTTTTTCCTCTTTAGAGATTAGTCTAAGACCAGAGCAAGACACACTTTGTTTCCTTCTTAAAGTCCAGTTGTCAGCATGCCATGGCTGTCCATCCACGTTTAAGAGCTCAGTATCTGCCTTTTCTCAGTATGAACACTGTCAGACCAGTCGAATTCTCCTTGGGGAGTCACAGACGTAGTCACATTCTCCAGTAGGACAGACTAATGACACAAGCTGTTCCCTTCAGTATCTTCACACCCCTTCGTCCTTTCACATTAGACCAGGCCAGGGAACCTCTTTTTAATGTTACTCATTTAATCTTTTTGTTGTTTCTTTTGATGTAATCCTGGCCATTCTTTTCTGTTCCCATTCTTGATTCTTCTATTTAATGCCAAGGTGTTTCCTCAGTTTCTTCAGCTTTATCTAATTCTTGTCTACCATAAAACAAAAAACAAACAAGTTGCTCCCACTGCCCTTTTAAAATATTTTGATCTTTAACTTCTCTGGAATTGATTAGCTCCTGCTATGTTATGCCTCACTTTGTTTTATAATTTTTATTTCTTATATAAATGTCTACTTAAATGCTGCTTTTATGAATATCAGTACATATCTATGCATATCAATACAAACTAACGGGCATTCATTGATTGATCACTATAAGGCAGGCCCTGTTCAAGGTCTAGTCTCTTTAGAGTGAAGCTTAGGTTATTGATTTGAGATCTTTTTTCTAATATAGGTGTTTATAGCTATAAGGTTTTTATGTTTTAAGTAAAATGTGGTAAAATACATGTAACATAAAACTTACCATCTTAATTTTTTTTTTTTAAGAGAGACAACCCTTGGTTGACCTCACAGATTGCAAGGACCTTGTTGGCTTACAATTCCTTATTTTTTATTTTTTTTTTTTTACACTTACAGTACCTGGTCTTCCTAGGTGGTCTCTTATCCAATACTAACCAGGCCCAACCCTGCTTAGCTTCTGAGTTCAGATGGGATTGGGCTTGTTCAGAGTGGCATGGCTATAGACACCATCTTAATTTTTAATGTACAATTCAGTGACATTAAGTACATTCACATTATTTTGCAGCCATCACCACCATCCATCTCCAGAACTCTTCTCATCTTCCCAAACTGAAACTTTGTACTCATTAAACAACTCCCCATTTCTTTTTTCTCCCCTATCCAATGGCAGCCACCATTTTACTTGTATCTATGACATAATTTGACTACTCTAGATATCTCATATAAGTGAAATAATATAGTATTTGGCCCTCTGTGAATAGCTTATTTCACTTAGTTTTATAGTATAAGCTAGGACCTCCAGTACAATTTTAAATAGAATTGATGAAAATCAACATCCTTGTTTTGTTTCTTATGTTAGGTACAAAGCATTGAGCCTTTTATCGTTGAGTTATCAGCTGTAGGTTTTTCATAGATGCCCTAAATCTGGTTTAGGAAGTTCTTTTCATTTCCTGGTTTACTGAAAGCTCTCATCCTAGAAAGCTGTTGAATTTCAATAAGTGTTTTTTTCATATTATTGAAATGATCACGGGGTTTTACTCATTTATACTATTAATGGTTAATTTCATTGACTTTAAGGTGTTAATAAAACAATGTCATATTGCTGGGATGAATTTTATTTGGTCATGATATATTATTTTAATTGTTTGCTAATATTTTGTTAAGAATTCTTCTGCGTTCACAATGGATATTGGTTTATATTCTCTTGGTGATATTTTTCTGGGTTTGGAATCAAAATAATACTAGTCTCATATAATGAATTAGAAAAGGTTCCTTTTCAGTTTTCTGGTAGAGGTTGTTTAGAATTATTTCTTTCTTTCTTAAATGCTTGATAGAATTTACCTGTGAAGTCACATGGGCCAGAGGTGTGTGTGTATGTGTGTGTGTGTGTGTGTGTGTGTGTGTGTGTGTGTGTGTAGGATTATAATTACAAATTTAATTTCTTTAATTGCTATAGGACTTTTTTTTGCCTTAAAGAAATTTGTCCATTTTCTTTAGGGTACAAATGTATTGTTAATATATCCATTATGTTTTTCATGTTTGTATGGTTGGTAGTCTTTGCCTTCTTTCATTTTTTATATTGGTAATTTGTGTCTTTATTTTCTTAGATCTGTCTGGCTAGCAGATCAGTTTCCTTGATCTTTTAAAGGGAACAGCTCTTGATTTTATTTTTTTCTAATTTTTTTGTTTTTATTTCATTGATTTTTGTTCTTTTAAAAAAATTCTCCATGCTTTGGGTTTAATTTACTCTCTTTTATAGTTTTCATAATTTGAAAACTTAGATTATTGGTTGAGATCTACATTCTTTTCTAATACAGCCATTTAAAGCTATACTTTCCCCTTCGTTGCTATTTTAGCTTCATCCTACTAATTTTGATAGATTTCATTTTTATTATTAGATCAAAATATTTTCTAATTTATATTGTGATGCCTTCTTTGAACCAATGAATATTTAGACGTGTGTTCTTTAATTTCCAAATAATTGGAATTTTCCTGATTATTTTGTTTTGATTTTTAATTTAATTCTATTTCAGTCACTGAACGTATCCTATATGATTTCTATCCTGTCAAATTTATTGAGACTTGCTTGATGGTTCTACTTATGTATTATCTTAGTAAATGCACTTGAAAATAATGCGTATTTTGCTGTTATTGAATGCAGTGTCATATTCAGTCATGGTGGTTGTTAATATTGTTCTGATCTTATGTGTCTTTGCTGATTTGGGCTAATTGTATCAGTTGCTGAGAGAAGGATGTTTATGTTTGTGAAATTATTTCTTGCTCTATTATTGATCACATACATATGACTTATTAACCCTTTTATCATGTGGTGGCTCTCTTTATCTCCTATAATACATTTTGTTTTGAAATCTATTCTGCCTGATACTAATATAACCACTCAGGCCTTCTTATACTTACTGTTTGCAGTGTCTTCTATATATGTGTTTTCAGCCTATCTAAAATTTTATATTTATTTTCTGTCTTTGTAGATATCATATATACATATATAGAGGTCCTTAGCAACCATTCTGACAATTTTTGCCTTTTAATTAGATTTCTTTTCAAAATGTGTTCCATTTTCTTCTTCATGTGTCAGGTAATTATGGATCATATCTTTAATATTTTGAAAGTTAAGTTCTGTAGATTCTTGATTCTGCTATTTTTCCCTATTAAATGTTGTTTCCTTTGGTTTAGCAGGTCATTTTTCTTAGTTGGGTTTGGATTGTAAACTCTGTTTCTTGGACATTCAGAAAGCTTGTATTTAAAAGACTGCTTTGAATCTTTTCTGTGCATCAGTTATGGATGTGAATAGACAGAATTTGGGGATCCCTCCTCTGTCTCTTTCCCTTGAAGATTCCCCTACTCTACAATATTTATGGCTCCCCAGCTTTCTCAAAATAGAAAGACTGGATTTTTTAAGGTATGCCCTTGCTGCAGTGTCACCATGTGCACTGTACTTAGTCCTAGGTGAAAAACGTTGAGGATGGGCACTTACTCGCAAAGCTCCTTTGTTTCCTTTCCTCCAAGAGAATGTGCATGCTGCCTGCCTCCCCTACCACTCCCCTCCCCC
Organism: Macroglossus sobrinus; assembly: GCA_004027375.1. Classification (NCBI taxonomy): domain Eukaryota; kingdom Metazoa; phylum Chordata; class Mammalia; order Chiroptera; family Pteropodidae; genus Macroglossus; species Macroglossus sobrinus. Next base: position 1,201,041 of record PVKZ01000102.1, read on the forward strand.
TTCCAACTCCACCCGATCAGTCTGTCAACTTTTGCTCCTTTCCAGTTCCTTCAAGTAGTTTCTATTTGCTTTGTGTGTCGATTTTATAGTCGTTTTCTGCAAGGGGTGGGGAGATCCTCTTGTAGGGCCTTGAAGCAGAAGTCTTTTTTTTTAGTTATTTAATCCCTTTACTTTCTAAATTTATATTTTAAAAAGATAATTTTTAAAATCTTTTCTCCCTTCTGTATCAATCTTATTTACTCCTTGTTCTTTTATACTCAGTTCAAACATTTTTCTACACTCAACTCAGATTTAGGAGAGTGGTATGAATAAGAAATTGGAACTGCGGTTGTTAAAGGATTTTACAGCCTAAGTGCATACTAAGTTGTTTTAATTGAAAGGATAAACTAACTGCATACCTAGTGGACTATTAGTATTTCACTCTGAGTAAGTAAGACTATGAAAGCTAGATTTAACATAGATAAGCTACAATGCATTTGATACTTCCAGAGTATCAATTTTGTCCCAGTTCTTGTCAGTTGGTATTTTAAATGTTAGTTGGGTATAATTAAGTCAAGTTAATACCTTTAATTTTATGTATAAATAATTTAAGGTTCCATTTTATGTGCATGAATGGTATTGTCTTACTGACTTTTTTATATCCAAGGTAAAATCCACTGATAGCTGCCTCTTCTTTATTAAATGTTTTGATGACACTATTCATGGCTTCAGGGTTCCTAAGAATAGCCTTCAACAGTCAAGAGAGGTAATTTTTATGGATTTTTTTATCTTTCAGAAAACTTAAAGAACATTTAGAAACAAAGAATATAAGATAGGTTTAATATTACCATCTAAAATCTTGTTGATTGTACCTTCTTAATGGGGGCATTTCTTTGAAGCTTCTGAAATTTGGCTTATGAATTTGTTTTTTATCAGTATATGCCTGTAGGGATTTTCTAGTCATAATTTTTTTCATTTTGATTTTGTTAATGTAAAGAGCCCTTACTGGTTTTAGAAAAAAACCTAAATGATTGTTTAGTTTGTCCCTTAATTTGTAGGCAAAGGAACTGAAGACGGTTTAGATTGAAGAGATCTCCCAAGGTCACACAGCTTGCAAGTGACAACCTGGACTCCAATCCAGGTGTTCTGATTTATTACAGTTTAGGCTCAGACTTCTTTTAGGAAAACTGAACAATAGCAGCAAGAAAATTAGGATTCATGTAATAGAAAATCACAATGCAGTTATTTAATGACGAATCCTTTAGATCAAAGTGATATTTATAGACCTCTTGTTTTTTGTAAATTATGTAAGGGATTGAAAGACTCTATCTTCCAAAGTGGTTAACTTTAGCTTGTAAAAAACCCTAAACAATCCAAATCATGACTGTCTCAACATTTCATAAAATGGTAAGATTTGACCCTGAGTAATACTATAAGAAATGAGGAAGTAATAAGACAGGTATTTTTAGGATAAATATTCCATCTTTTTTTTTAAAAAAAAAAAAAACATAGTAAAAGTTAAAGCATTAAGGCAATTGTAGGCTCTCTTAAAGTGATTGGAATTTCTGGTGCTTATAATTGATTGCAAGTAAGTAAAATTGTTTCTGGATACATTATTATACAATAACTTATTCAATAGTTTTGAGAACCTGTAATATTAAGTGAAAAATTCTCCACCCATTATTTAGTTATTACAATGCATTTAAGGATTAATGTTAATGAAAATATAAACTTGTAGATGATATATTTTAAGTACTGGGAAACTTTTTTATATAGACATGTCATGGACAAGAGATCTGCATCATTTCATTGTTTGTTTTTTTTTTTTAGGCCATATTTTTTTCCCCATGTAAACTTTATGCTTTTCAGATCATTATCATATCACCTCTTTTGAGTAAAAATACATTTCATTTTATTGAAATCCTGGGGTTTTTTCAGGACTGGCTGGAAGCAATAGAAGAGCATTCTGCTTATAGCACTCACTACTGTTCTCAGGACCAGGTAACTGATGATGAAGAGGAAGATGCAGTTTCTGCTGTAGACTTGAAGGAATCCTTAGAGGTAAACGGGAAAACTTAATCTGACCTTTATAGCTAATTCTGTTATTCAGATTTTACTGTGAAATATTTTAATTTTTTTTAATGTGAGGTTTTGGAATTAAGATTTCTGACCATGGAAAGAGGATTGCTTTTTGTCAAGTAATATTCTATTGCTACTTATAATATATGTCTATGTAGATGGGCTCTAAAGATGTAGGCATATGCCTTTTTGTTAAAGTTTTTACATTGTTGTATTCAGATTATCCTTCTATTTGAAAACTTCTGCCAGTAGGGGGAGCATCCATGACTTGCTGCCGTTTACGACTTCACTGCATATTTCAGAGTTTAAATAATGCAACCACAGAGATATATTTCCTGGTCAGTAGTTTCATTTAAAACCACTTATAATCTATAAACTTCATTGATAAGGCAAAGCGGTAGTAATGAATGGAGATGCCCTTATTGGAAGTGACAGCATATTGGAAGTATTGCAATTGAAATGAAATAGATATTTTTTTCTTGGCATAAATTTTTTGGCAGTACCTTTTAAGTGGTAATTGGGTTTAGAAGAATTAGAACTATGAAAGGATGATGAATTTCAATCCAAATAATTATGTCAGTTTTGTCAGAGCATATGAATTTGTCTACTAAATTTAATAGTTTTTTTAAATAAGATGAATCACTTGTAGAATTTGAGTGTTTTTAAACAAAAACTTTAATGAAATTAAGTTTGCTAATAGCTAAGGAGTTATAGTAAGGGGCTATACATTTAAGTTAGAAAGAGATTTTTACTCTTTTTTGATCCTAGTCGTAATTTACAGTGTAACATTAAAGAATTTGAGAGGTCTTTCATGTTCTGTAGAAGATATTCTTCAAATTGATTGATGGTGGCTTTACCAATATTTCTCTTTTAAAGTCTAATGTGTAATTGTGTAATGTGACAGCCATACACATAACTTTCAAATCAGTGAACTTTGTAAAAATTAATCTACAAAAGCATCAAAGGCCATTAAAACTGTTTGGATAAATAAAGAAGGCTTAAATATCTATGGCCAAAGTCATGTCAAACAAGGTAAATATTTTAACCTTCAGTTTATCTTCCCTAAGTGAAAAGAAATCCTTCCATATTTAACTACCCTCAATATAAGGTAAATGATAAAACCTGGAAAAACCTACAAAATATACCATACAGTATCTTTCCAGGATTATGGTAATTTAAAAACCTTTTTAACAGAAGCTACAGATAAAAATGTACTAATATGCATATCATTAAAAACTTTCTTGAAGAGATGTTTCTTCTTTAGCCTAGTTTTCAAATTTTCGTGTTCTCAGCCTCAACTATGCCTTTCATTTTACTTATTTGAATATTGTGTTTCTGTGTTCACTTGAAAACCATGAAGTTTCTGCTGTCTAGATTTTATAGCACCTGAAGTCAGTGAAAATTTTAGCCAGCGTGAAGCTCTTTCAGGTTTTGCTAGTTTAGACATATTTCTGTCCAAGAGAATTTGAATGCTAATTTTGTGCACCTTAACTCTGTCTCAACTTCTGAGGGTTGGTCCAACATAGGTCAAATCTGAAATGAGCTTTGAAGTATGTTGAAATGTAGCTGGTGCAATTCTGGCTCCAGAATGCCCTTGATCCTTGGGTCTTAAGATGCCAGAAAATTCTGGAACCAATTTGTTTATAGACTTTCTAAAGGAAATTAGGAATTCTAGGACTGGAATACTCTCAAACCATCTGAATTAATAATGAACCTTATTTTCTAAATATGCTTTTGTACTTGTAAGCAGACCTCTAAGAAATTAGGGGTAAAAATGTCCTTACTCAGAAAGTCAACCATATTGTATAATACTTTTGATTTCGATTTACTTCCACCCCAAATGAAGGCCTCCAAAAACTTAACATTTTCTCTCAGCTCTGTCACTGACTGGAGGTTAGGCCTCCAGGGAGAAAAGCATTAGACAAATTATATAACTGTTGGCCTCGTGGTCATTGCCTTAATGACAACTTTAAAATATTTCAGAAATAAAAATGGGAAGATAAATTCAAACACCATTTTGATATAGGACAATATGATGGCTATTAGATACTCATAGCTAGTCACATTTGTTTGTTTGTTTGTTCATTCATTCATTTAATTTTTCACCTACAGCACCTGGTCTTCCTAGGTGGTCTCCCATCCAAGTACTAACCAGGCCCAACCCTGCTTAGCTTCTGAGATCAGACGAAATCGGGCACATTCAGGGTGGCATAGCTGTAGACTAGCTATTTACATTTAAATAAATTAGAATCCAATGAAAAATTCATTTCCTCATTTTAACCAGCCATATTTAAGTGCTCAGTAAGTAGTCACATGTGGCTACTGCCTTTGGACAGTGCAGATAAAATATTTCCACCATCACAGAAAGTTCTGTTGGATACAACTGGGATATGCTTAGATTTGGCATGGTACTGGTAAAGTGGGGGTTTTATTTGTTGAATATATCTTGATTCTATAGAATCAGAACTCCTTTTTGCAAAAACTCATTAGAAATAATGACCAGATGATGCTAAATTTTAACCAAATGAGGAAATAATATTAAACTTTACTGATTTCTAATGAACGTGCAAAAAGATGAATGATTCCTAATTACAATGAATGTGCAGAAAGATGGATGGGTGGATGTCAACACAGGGCTGGTAAAGATTGGTATATCCATATAAGAATGAGGCAGATGTATATATATTGACATATTTAAGATTTATATTTAAGTGAAAAGAACAAGGTATAAAATGTGACATCTAATTTGCTATTACTTGGTAGAAAAAAAGTAAAGATGTATACACACAGATTTGTGCAGGCTTAGGTCATCCCTGGAAAGGTGAGAAATGATTAGCAGTTTTTGCTTTGAGACTGGTAAAGGGCAAAAACAGGACCTCTACGGCTGATAGGTATGTGAGGAAGAACTGCTTTTCTTTGGATATCCTTTTTTTTTTTTTTTAACTTTATGTAAATACCTATTGCAAAATAAAACAAGAAGATTATGGAGCAGGACCATCATAATCACCAGGTACCAAAACCAATAAATGTGTTATAGGTTAGCTTAGATTGAGGAAGGATGTAATATGATCTTTACAGTGGATTTGGCTAGAGTTGGGAAGATTTTGAGATGGGTAATGGAGTACCAGTACTCACAGTACTGGCAATTTTCTGCAAGGAGAGTTATCAGAGTTCTGTAGTCTATTAGTAAAAGTTTAATATATTGAGGCATAATTTTTAAACAATAAGATGAATGCATTTTATGTTTTCAGTTTGATGTTTCAAAAAATGTATATACCCTGTGTAACCACTACTCCTGTCAAGATACACAACTTTTAATCTCCTCACAGTTCCATTGTGCTCCTTTCCAGACAGTGCCCTCCACCTCCATCTCAGACGACCACTGATGTGCTTTCTGTCATTACAGGCATTGTCAGTTTTGCCTGTTCTAGAATTTCATGTAAATGGAATCATACCATATATGCCATTTGGTGCCTTTCTCCTTTCTCTCGCTACTAATTAGTAGTTTGACTGCTGAGTAGAAGGTGGTCTAACTGTTCTCAATGAACCAAATGTGGATTATGCACAGTAAATAACCTGGAATTAACAACCCCTCTCCTACCCTGTCTACCCCTCCCTAGATGCCCATCCCATTGATGCACATTTTTAAGCTGTCCCGTAGACAGAGATCATACAGCAGTTTAACATCAGCGTAAAACCAAAAGCTAAAATCTGGGCTCCCAAGGTAGGAGCAGATCTGGGTTGTGAATGTGGCTCAGCTACTCACCTGGGAGCCTCTGGGCCCTCTGTCTGTGGGTATGATCTTGTTCTTATGTTCTGTGCCTAGTGATGTGGGTTTGAAATACATTTTGGGTATTAGAACATTGCTCATAGTGGGATTCCATATATGTAGAGTAAAAATGAAAACCTAAAGATAGTCCTTTATTTACCCTGAGGTTAATGGGATAGAAGTCAAGAATGAGATAGCATGTTGGGCTTTGCAAAAACTCATAAGCATTAATCTTCATAAATAGATTTTTAGGTTTTCATGATATAATCAATAGCTAAGAAGAAGTTTTAGCAAATAAGAGAATATCTTATATTTATTGTTCCTTTTTGTTCTTTTAGTAGTAGTTAAATGATACTAATTGTTTAGAACAAAAGACACATACCCAACTATAATATAATATGTCTTGGAGATTGAACTGTATCCAGCTGACCTATTGTGTACCTTTTAAAACAAGTAAATCATCAGTTAAGGAAACTCTCTTTAGTAGATATGCTAAGGGAAGATGAATAGATTCAGGCGTTTGAGGATGATGCTATGGAGAGTGATTCTTGTCTTTAATTATAACCTCAGAACTATCATATTTATTACAGATTTGCAGTCTGTAAATGAAGCCAGTGCTTGCTTTTATGCATTCAGCTAACTATCACCATGAAAAGAAAAACTATAGTCTTGAACATGGGTAGGAGTATTAAATATGTATAGAGTGAAAATGATGATTTTGTATTAATAAATTATGAGCGTTACATTTGGTTGCAGTGCATGTTTTCAGTGCCCTCAGATGGACTTCTTTCCAGCCTTCAACCTGTATTCACTGGCTGTATCTGAAAAAATTATCCAGCATACCATTTCACTTTCAATGAGGTTTTAAATTGCATAGTGTAGATATTCTCTCTCCAAAAAAAAAAAAAAAAAATTGAATTACATTTTTATGTTGTTAGAGCTCTCAAAACAGTAATTAGATTTTCAAGAGAACATTGCCTGACAATAATGTGGTCACATGAATAATTCTGTGGTTGAGTTGAGCTTCATAAGTAATAAAAAATTTATAAGGTAAAAGAAGAGAAAAGAGTGCTTACCTATGTCACCTTGGCATGTAGATCTGATTTGGGGGCATCAAAAGTGTTTAGTGATGGGCCAGCTGAGATTAGAAATACAAAGCAGGGAAGATTCATAAGGCTAACTATATTATTCTTTCTACAACAATATGATTCTAATATTAATAAGTTAGGTTCTCAGAGTAAATATTTTTTATTACCGTAATCTACCAATTTTACAATAATTATATTCTTTACTCTTTGAAGGGAAAGTATAAATGTTTTGCTTTTAGGGGTCTATGTATGGAGAAACTTCGAATTATAAGGAATGATGCTTTCTATAATTGACTTTATTTTTATAAGATTTTTCTTACTAGAAAATGTTCTTATTTGTCTAATTATATTGGGACTGTATCCACTTAGATTGCTGAATGAAAAAGCAGCTTGTGATTTCCAGATGATAGTGCCATCTGGGTTTTTTTTTTTAAAGCAGTTTTAAAATATATTCTTAAGGAATGTATTTTATATCTCAGTGAATTTAATCTAGTCCACTAAAAGTGTCAATAAATCAGAGTAATATTACTCCCAGGTATAAGTAGGTTAATGAATTATTAGAAGTAATTAATGCAGTTTTATGGTATCAACACAGCAGATGTTGAATGTATTAGAAATATTTATTTTTATTAATCTATAAGTGAATAAACATATTCAGTTTTTAGAGAAATTTTCTCATATCATTTTCTCTGTTAGGAATATGTCTCAATTATTATAGTGTACCAACCTATGAACTGAAAGTTTTGATAGAAATATTAAAGCATCTGTAATATAAAAATTCTTTGTCTTTAAGGGTTTTTTTGCTTTTCCAGAAAGCACAAAGATGCCAACAGAGACTAGATAAAGAAATTTCCAGCTTTCTCAAAATGATTAAAGACTGTGACATGGATGAAGGTAAAAAAAAAAAAAGTACCCCCACCATTCTTTGAAGCAACCCATTGTCATAAATATTGACCTTTGTAGTTTCGTTTTACTATACATTTTAGATAATTTTTTATTTTGAATTCAGCTATTTTAAATTTCTATTCATGTGCAGGCTTGCATTATAGATTAAAAATGGTTTTATTCTTTAAGAAAAGCAAAGTTAATATCTTAGGGCTGTATAGTCATTTTAGCTGTGTAATGAAAATTCTGCTTATGAATCTCAGAAGATGGAATTTGGAGCCAAACTGTTCTAGATTTGAATCCTTGCTCTGTCGCTTAATAGCTGTTACTTTGAACAGTACATTTAACTTCTCTGAGCCTCAGTTTCCTCATCTATAAATAAAGGTTTTGGTTGTTTCCAGGTCTTGACCTTTTATGAATCTATTTATGTATACATGAACTTATCTAGCTAATGGTTAGTCTACTGTTAAACTTTTTATGTCTTCACTCTCCATTAGCTATGAATTATCATGAGTTGAGTATGAATACTTCAAAAATCAAAATACAATCCAGTACAAAATCCAATTCAAAAATTAAGTATTGAGAAAAAATTGTTTTATTTTGTTAATTAAAAAATTGTTTCTTAGATTTTATCTCTGATGTCTTTATAAATAACTCCACTAAAATATAATTGGTTTAGTTGTCTAAGAGCTTATTATTAACTGCCAGTTTTAATCATGAACTAGTTTCCCTCAGTGAACACCTAGTTCAGTTTCTATGTGCTCATAGAATGTGTAGAAGTCTTAGAATAGCTGAGCATTAATATTCTGTATCTGTCCAAATGTACTTTGGGCATTCCTTTACTGCAGTTCAACAAACATTTGTATCAGCAATGATAGCTTTGGGAAGGACAGCAGTTAAATCATTTTGATATTTAATTTCAGGTTGAATTATATTACTTAGCACGGTTCATTCTCAATAGGCTTTTTAAGTAATAACAGATTTATAGATGTAATTTACAGAACCTAAAATTCACTCATGCAAAATGTAGACTTTGGTGCTATTTTAAAAGTATATTCACAGTTATGCAACTAAGGCCATCAGTGAGCTTTTAAAACACCATCTTTACCAAGAACCGTCAAAAATAAGAAGAGATACTAACAACATCTAAAAGGTGTAGAAGATGTCCAGAGTGAGGTGAAATATAAAGATTAATTTTTTTAACCTGGGTTAAAGAAAAATTATATCACAAATCTAACCAGATTAAGAATTTTTAAAGCTTGCCTCAAATCTCTTGGTTGAGATTAATCTATGTGCCATGTTACTCATGATGTTGGCATGCATCATTAGTGCTCTTGGAGATATATATAACATTCAGTACCACAGAAGAGGTATTTCCTTTTGGACAGGGCCATCTGGGATCTTTGAGATGCTTGACTGTGATCTGACAGCCCTATTTCATGTTTATGATAAAATTTAACAGACTTATACAAAAACAATTATAAACATTATTTTTTGAAAGATTTTTATAGATAAATATATAAATAGTAATTAAATAGGGTTAAGATATTTTTATGAATGGAATTGGAGAGTTGAAGGTAACAGTCACTCAATGTGTAGGATGATTCTTACACCATGTGCTTTATTAAAGGAAGCTGATAGATACACATCCCACTACATAGTTTGCCATTGAGGGCTCATGATAAAAAAGTAAAATGTTTGTGGACAGAATCCAGATCTTATGGTTGAAATTGTTTGTTGTCTTACAATTTAGTATAAAATTATATGAACTTTAAGACTCAGTTCTCTTCCTTCTTTTTCAAATTCTACCATTATAGTTCAGCTCCATATCACCTCAAATCCTGATTTCTGCAGAAGCCTTCCCTTTAGTCTCCCTGCCCTCTGTGATCCCCCTGAATTCCATCCTTAAAGGGAATTGAATCAGATGACTTTCAGGAACTCTTACAACTTAAAATCTGTGTAATAATGCATTATTGCCTGCCAGATTAATTTTAGAAATATACTTTATAAACATAATTTTTTTTTCTGTTGAAAAAATATTTCCATAAGTTCTTGAAACTATAGAATAAATGCACTCTTTATCCTGGCATTTAAAGACTTTCATAGCCTTATCTCAACCAGATTTTTTAGCTTTATTTACAATTATTCTCTCACATGGTCCCTGTGAACATTTTTGATCAAACATTTTGCCTTTGGTCTGAAATGTCCTCTACTGAAATACTACTTTTATTTTCATGAGTGGACCTTAAACATAATTTCTCTCTGGATGAATGCCAAAATTTATGTATTTGGCATTGACAGTACATCATTCAAGGTTCAAAGAATGCTGTACTGAAATCTCAACTATTTTATATTTACCAAAGCCTGGTAGCAGAAATAAATAAATCACCCAAACTAATAAAACTTTGAAAAGACTTCCTGAAGGCTAGGAGTCAATTTCTTCTTCCATACAAGCCTAAATTTTCCATTAAGTAGTAGCCAGTTTTTTACTATTATAAATAATATTGTATTGTGCATTCAAATTTGATCACATGACTTTATTACTGTAAGATTTTTGGAAGTGGGATTAGTGAGTGAAAGTTTATTGATATTTTTTTAGCGTATTGATACATATTTCTAAATTACTCTCCAGAAAAGATATATTACTTTTTGTGCCATCTTTAATGCATATACTTTATTGCATGTTACTAGATGTACATAAGTGAATCCCTGGTAAAAGAAAATAGAAACATTTCACTTATCTAAAAGAAAAAAGTATAAAGGAAAGCACTTTTGATAAACTCACTTAAAACTCTTTCATTAAAATTCTAGGCTTCAATTAAACATACTTATCACTACCTTCATTCACTGTTGCCACCATCGTCTCCCACATGGACTGTTAAAACAGCCTCCTAAATTGGCCCTCAAAGTCTCCTCTTGCCCCTACAGTCCCTCCCTGCCCAGGGATCCTTCTCAAACACCAGTTTATGATGTCCTTTGCTCAAAACATCTATTAGTTTCCAGATCACCTCAGAATGAGAGACAGTTCCTTCTAATGACTCACTAACTTTTCCAGCCCCTTTTCCCTCTTTGCCTTCATCTCCTAGGTCCCCTTGCTTGCTCCTCTCTAGCCTCACCAGCCTCCCTTTGCTGTTCCTCAAAGAAGCGTGGCTGACTCCTACCTCAGGCCTGGGCTCTGCTGGTCCCTCTGTGTAGAAGGCTTTTCTCTAGGGTACTCATTTTCTTACCTCCCCAGGTCCTTACTCAAACAGAACCGGATTCCCTTTCCACCTGCACAAGTTTGCTCTTCCATATTTGTTTTCTGTCCTGCTTGGTGCCTTGGATTACTATAGACTTGATTGCTGGGGTTTCCTTGCCCTTGGACTTCTAATGGGATTCAGCAAAAACCAGAGCTCCTGTCAGGAGATTGGTGAGGGGGTGGTGTGAGGATATTTAGGTCAGGGGGTGTCCCCGCTCTCTCTAGCGGGCCTGTGGTATAACAGTGCTGCTGTGTTCCTCCACCTGTCCCGTGGCCCCATTTTAATAATGCCAGTTCCTGCTGGCCTTAGCCGCACTGTCCCCTTGCTTCCCTCCTCTGTTTCAGCGTGGTAACTGCCTTTATGCCTGTCTGTTAGTTTACTGACCCCCACCCACTAAGTGAATAATCTCTCTTTAAGATTCTTCTCAGCTCCTGTATGAGTTTGCCAGCAATTTCCTCCCAGGACCCTTACTGATACTCATCCTGTTTAAACTTCAGCTCCTCTGAACACTTTCTGTCCTCTGCTTTACTTTGTTAATGATCAGACTTCTATATATGTACGTGTTGCTGATTATCTGCCTCTTCTGTTAGAATATAAACCACAAGGCCATGAATTTTTGTCTGTTTTATTTGCTGATTCTCTTCTGCATCTTAACTGTTCATGGCACACATGGGCATTTGATATATATGTGTGTGTGTATCTATATGTTTTGAATGAATGAGTGGATGAAAATGAGTGACCCACTTCTCTAGCTTATAAATGTATGATTTATTTCTCTTGAACTCAGGGAGTAATAAGTACTAAATTTGTTCTGTCAAGTTAGTAAGTATAAAGATTGTACAAGGCAATGAGACTTTATGGAGAGAACCAAAACCGAGAAGAAGTGAGCAGCTCTGTGGAATGTTTTGCATTTTTCACCAGTCAGTAGGGTTTCATAGTTAATGCCATTGGCTTTCATATCTTGCTTCTCTCCTCCCGATTCAGTTTTTTTTCTGAGGTAAATCTTTGACTAATTGTTTCATTCCAGGTCCGTGAGTAGTAAAATCTGCCTTATCTAAACCTTTATTTCATTCTTACTAGGTTGTAGGTGTCATCCATCAGCATTTTGAAGATATGATTCCAGCTTCTGGCTTCTAATATTCTAATGACGATTCTTTGGTAGACAATCTGGTGTGTGTATTTTGGGGTTTTTTGTTTGTTTGTTTTTTGTTTGTTTAGTGTTCTCATTGCTTCAGAGATCCTTACATTGTCTTTGGTGTTCTGCAGTTTTATTCTGTCTCTGGTATTCACTTTTGTTGTTTTATATATATATATATATATATATATATATATATATATATATATATACACTTCTTGAGACTTTAATTTCAGACATCGTTTATTATCTTACTTCAGACTAAGAAGGTTCTTATTTCTTCAAATTGTGCTTCTTTATTCTTTCTATCAGAACTCCTCATAGACATGTTTTATTTTACCTCCCACTTCTTAGCTTTTCATTCCATTTCTATTTTCCCGTGTTACATTCTGAGTAATTTCTCAGATCTGTTTTCTAGGTTTATTTTCTTTCTAAATTGGATCTATTTTTGTTTAATCCTTTGCCTTTCTAATTTTTGTGACTGTATTTTATAATTCCAGAAATTTTAGGTGGTGATTTTTAAAGTTTTTATGTTTTCTATAGAGACATGTTCTTGCATAGAACATATATTTCTAATTTTATCTCAAATATTTTAAACATATACATTTTTAAAAGCCTCTTTCAAAATGTGTTTATATCTCAGGTAATTGTGTAGCTGATTCTGTTGTTTTGTCTGCTAAATGTCCCTAGATATGGATTATAAATATCCCTCACTATGGATTATAACTTTTTATTCAGAGCTCATCTTCAGGAGGGCTTGTTTTTTCTGCCTCCTGGATAATGGTTCCTCCTGCCTTCTGGTTCCAGGCTAATGGTTTTAAAATTAGATTTCATACTTAGGTGTGATACAAGCTAGGAATTTCTATTTCTTATGATTCCTACTCAGTGATAGGCAGACAGTGCCATTTTCCACTGCTTACCTGAGCCCAAGGGCAGTTGTTTTATTCTTGCTTTCACTGGGGATCTAGTCCTAAACAAGGCCTTGCCCTTAGCCTCTGGTGACCAGAGCCACACCTCTTCCCCTCAGGTGGGTGGGAAAACTCTCAGTCCTCTGGGTTTGTATTCCAGTTGACATCCACTTCTGTCCTTGGTCTTACCCCCTGCCTTCACTGGCTTATGCCTGTTTTAGCAGTTTTGATCATCTTTCTTTTGGTTTCTAGCGTATCAGGGACTTTGTTCTTTCAAACTCTGCTATATATTATTTTATTCAACATCTTTATGGGATGGGGTTGAAAAATGGATTCCCATCAACTTAGTCTGCCAGGTACCACAAGTATCCCATTTTCTTTCTAATGTAAAACATATTGGTAATTCACAAATTGTATTATCTAGATTAATAGCAAACACAAACAGCTTTTTTTTGTGCATTGTTCTGTTTCTTACATATATTAACTTATTTATTTCTTATAACTACCCTTGCAGTACATACACCTATTATGTCCATTTCTGAGATAAGCTAACTGAGATGCAGAGGGCTTAGGTAACATGTCTTGCATCACACAGCTAGTAACCTAAGTTGGGGTTTGATTCTAGGCAGCCTGGCTCCAGAGTTTGTTCTTAACCAATAAAGAGTCTGAAATAAATAAAAACATTTGATGTTTACCCCTAAACTTTGATGTGTGTACTAGAAAAGTTTACAGATTTATTTCTGGATCGACAGTGAAAGGCAGAATTTGTTGAAGACAATCACATGAGCTTGGCACCTGTAGTCATCGTGTTGTTCAAATCTTCATAGTCTTCTATTTGGAAATTCAAGGGTAGAGTGGGATTGATATATAGAAGTTTCCAAGTCACAACAAAGAAATCTTGTTTTTCCTATTAGTTTTTTTCTTCTCTTTTCTTGTCCTGATATTTATTCTTCATCTCATAGAATGTATCTCTGATTCACACAGAAGCTCAAACCTTGGAATCATCTTAAAGTTTTGCTCAACTGTATGTGTTCTATCTCTGATATAGGCCTCTACATTGTTCCCTTCTCTGTGTTTCCCTACCAGTACACTAAAATTGGCCACAGCCATCTTTCCTGTAAGTTATAGCAACAACTTCTTGTCTGGACATGCCACACTCGCTCTGGTTTTAGATTCCTCTATTTCCCTCCATGGAATGTACCAGTGTCTAGTTAGGTGAGGTTCAGTGGAGAAACTTCTGAAAATGATGATTATTTCCAGTATTCAAGGAAGAGGAAACATCTTGAACAAATGTTTTGAGACAGTAAAATAGAAGAATATTTCAAGGAAAACATATTTCCAGAAAAAGTCTGGCTGAAACTGATTGAGTTTGTGGAGTGTCTTAAATGTTAGGCTAAGGAGTGTGGACGTTTTCTATATTAGAACAATGGAGGTCATCTGTATTAGGGTTTAGTTTGTTAACAAGAAACGAGTATTTCTTTAATGATTTCAAAAATTGTACAGTATAGCATGAAAATGACAGATTGTGAGCTTTTTACACGTCTCTAAAGATAAGCGTTTTACATGTGATCTTCTAGCATCTTTCCTGAGTTTGAAAAATAATTTTAGTACAAAAAAATAACATTTTCCTCAAAATTAAGTGTTCAATTTGTATAGTAGGCCAAATATGGTAACATATCAGCTATTTTGCATTTATTCATGACAGCTTGGTCTCTAAATATTAATTGGCTAAAACATATCTGCAGTGATTTCCAGTTGGTAACTTTTCTAGAAGCTTATCAGTTTTATTTTTATATAACCATATGCAAACATCGTTATATAAAAAGCATGCCTGCATGAACCACCTCGCCCCAATACACTGCACTAGAGTGCCTGTCGAAGTCTGTCAGTTCTTCCACTATGCCACTGTGCAAGTTAACAGTAATCTCAACATCTTGTTTAAACACTAGATTGTCAGAGAAATTAAGTAATTTTTTACTTGGTTTTGGACAAAAGAATTTGGCACTCTTAATAATGGATTCTTATAAAAACTTAAGTCTTAATATTTCTTGGAATGTCTTTTAAAAGCTCACAGAAGCAGTTTTGTTTATAAAATTGTTTCTCAATTTTTTTGACATTTAATGCTTGTTTTATGCTAGTATATCTAAAGTGTGAAATATCTAAAACAGACAAAATTGGAGATGATAAAGCATGTGATGGTATTTAATAAAAGCAATACATCCATAAATTACTATGCTTCCATCTTCCTATCATTGGTGCCATGAAAGTGGAAAATTACTAGATTACTCAGAACATTTATGGAATACAGAGGCTGTGTCTGTTTTTTTCCTGTACATCTCTTAGTACTCAGTCCACAGCTCCGTATGAGACATCTGTTGAGATACTATTTAAGTCTTATGGCATCTAGCATATGGTATTCTCATTTGCTATTTAGCAACTGAGTACAAAATAAATCTTCACAATGTATGTCAAAGATCTGAAATGAAAAACATGTAAAGTCAAATTTGTTTTAGAATATAGTAGTTTTCAGTCGTTTGGGCGTTATTAAAAATAGGTAACACTAGGAAAATACATTCCATAAGATGAAAAATATGATAAAATATCACTTGGTCTTTATATCCAAATATTAATGGAAGGCTGTTTATACCTTCATTCACTCTGAACTTTTTCTTTTGTTGCCCACTTCTGCATTAGGAATTTTGAGAAATAATTTTTTCCAAGAAAAGGACCTTTCTTTGCTAAAATAAATCACATTTATTTGGAAATTTGGAAAATGAAAAAAATAAGAATATTCACAATTTTATCACCTAGAAATTTTGACCAAAAATAATTTGTTATAATAGTTTGAAAGTTTGTTTCTTGATGGGCTCCTACTGTTTTATGGCCTAATTAATTGCAAATTGCTCATATTTGGATTTACTTGATTGCTTTTGTTTATTGACCTTGTTTACCGTGTTTTCAGAACAGTGTTTTATGTAAGTCAAGGTTATTTAAAATATGAAGAATGCTACCAATTTAATTGTTCTTTTATTTTTTGGTGAAAAGCTTCCTTAATGTTATGATTTTTATTGATGGAAGGGACTGATTTATAGGATCTTAATGTATAATTAACATAAAGTCCAAAACTATTTCAACTAAGTGTATTTCTCTCGAATTTTTTGGACAGGATATGACATTCTACTCGATTTTCAAGTGATGTGTGTGTGTTGCAGCTTTCTCCTGCCAACATTCTGTTTTTTCTTTTTGTAGTAGTAAATGGATTAAGATTTTCTTTAGGGGACCTGGGAAGATACTGATAGAGTAGTCTCTCAGAACTGGGACTGGTTCCAGCATCTTGAGGATACCAAAATCTGCAGATACTCAAGTTCCTTATATAAATGACTTAGTATTTGTATATAACACACACATATCTTCCTGTATACTTTAAATCATCTCTTGGTTACTTATAATACCTAATACGATGCAAATGCTATGTAAGCAGTTGTTATATTGTATTGTTCAGGGAATAATGACAAGAAAGTCTGTACACACAACCATTGTAGACTTAACTACATCTTACATGTCAGCAATGTATCGGCATCATACATGTAACTTTTTTCTCCTGAATATTTTCAGCCTACAGTTGGTCAAATCCCTGGATGTGGAAGCTGTGGACGTGGAAGGCCATCTGTACTGCCATTTCTTTGTTCTCAATTTTAACATATACTGAAAGATACTGAAATTCTACAGGGACACATTTTTGAGAGTGAAAAGACTTATTATGCCAAACATTTATCCACATAAGAACTGGAGGAAGTTGAGTTAATGCCACCTTCAGATATTTTAACCATTATGTCAACTACAGAGTTATTTTTGTCTCTTTTTAGCACTTTGCTTTTGAATAAAATTACTTATCTAATATAGAATATAATGAAAGGAAATGTTAATGCTTTATAATTAGTGCTATCAGTCCTTCTTGTTAGCTGCTTTTCTTAAACATTGTATTATTTAGTTTTTAAACATTTTTAGTCCTGGCTCTTCTTGAAGAAAAAGTTCTTTCTAGAACATGGCTTCATCTTTTTTTTTTTTCTATACCAATTCATGTGCCCTGCATACAGTCGGTGCCTAATAATGATGCTCAAGGAACATACTGTATATTTTCAGACAGCTGGAAGGAAGCATGAAGGTAGTGGCTATAAAAATATGTTTGTGGTCTTAGTTTACATTGATTACTTAAAATCCCACTCATTTGATTTACCTTTTTTTTTCTTATTTATAGAGATACTTCCATCATTTCTTCAGAAAGTTGAAGTTGTCTCTGAAGCTTCTAGAGAAACTTGTGTAGCTTTGAGTGATTGCCTTAATCTCTTCACTAAACAAGAAGGGGTAGGTAGTATGGATTTGAATTTTTTAACAATTGTTTGTATGTCATATACTGGATCATCCAATAAGTCATTGCTTTCAGAATGTCCAAAGGTAAGAGAAGATAGTCTTAATCTTAACAAAGGAAATGAAAACTTCATTCTTCATCAAAATTGAGCTTATTCATTCTTGATTAAGCAGGATGATTCTAAAATAACTTCTGTTCATGCCATCTAATTCATTTAGATAGCCGTATTTAACAAGTATGTTTTAAAGTTGTTCTACTCAGGGTTGTTGTGGTATTTCAATAAGAAGGTTGTAAAAATACTCTAGAAACCAAAAGTCGTTACATGAAATGTACATCATACTTTTATTTAGAAAATAGAGTGTTATACTTACCTATTTGAACTGAGCTCAGTGGGTTAAATGTTTTTTTGTGCTCTTTCCCCTCGGTCTCTCCCATGCAGAAATTTGCTATTTGCTTTTCCAAATGTGAGTAAGAGCTGTTTACTTATTCATTAGCAATTCTTTTTCTAAAGACTGAAAAATTATAAAGCTATATTTTGTTTTCCAGAACTAGAATTTTTGTTTTATGCTTTTCTTTTCCTTATTTTCATGATTTTAATGCAAGCCAAGTAGCAATAGAATATTTTTCCATTTTGTTAATTTCTACATATATGTACAATCTTCAACTTTTTAGATTAAAACACCAAATTTCTTCTTACAATTTGTACTTTTTGGTTAGAAATTAGGTTTTGGCAAAACTAGATAGATCAAAATGGTTTTATTATGTTTCTTTTATATGTAAAGATCTAAAATTTTACTTTACCATAATTACAGTGGAAGCCTTGTGAATTCATATAAAAAAATTCAATGCTGTGTTTGCTAACCACAAATTTTATATATTTTTTTGAGGATAAGAACAAATTTGTGAATAATATTAATTCATTTAAAACAAACTTACAGAAAGTCTTTCAGCAGAATTTTATTAGTGTAGGAAAACATGTAATTTTTCAAACATTTTAAATGGTTGATTCTTCTAATATTGTTTGAAAATATCCCTTCTTGGCATTTCTGTTTTTGATGGTATTCAGATTTCATATTCTAGCTTATTTAAATGAGGAGTGATTTAGCTATCTTAATAAATAGCTTTGAAATGCACAAATTATGATGTCGTGGGATTCAAGTAGTATTTAGTGCATTATAAAACCAAATTTCATTTACATGTGGTACTTAATAGATGTGTTGATAACTTTTTGTTGTTGTTTTAGAGAGGTATAGATTTAATGGGTACACTAGATTAGAAGTCAGTTAATTTCTGGAGATGCTAACCTATGCTAATTTTTAAACTATTTACTTAAAAAAAAAGTAGCCTAGGTAATCATCGCTCTGAAAATTGCGATGTGCAAGAGTATTGCCTAAAATTTAGATTAATTAACCTCTTTTAGCCTTTTAAATTTGTCATAAGGATTAAGTAAGATAGTATAAGCAAAATGCTTAGTATGGTTTCTGACACATAGTCAGCTCTGAGTAAGTCAGCAATTACTATAGTAGGATGTGATCCCTTTTCTCTGATGGTATCCTGGAGCTTTTGTGTCTTTAACATTGGATTTATTTCATTCTGAGTGGAGGTGTTGGTATCTGAAGAAAATTTATTTATGGAATGATTGCATTGTTTACATCCTTATCACTAATTATTCAAGTGATGATGGACTACTTAAGTTCTTTGAACTTTGATATCTTCATTTTTCAAATAAGGGAGACCATATTGGACCTCTTTTAAATATGTCTTTTTCCCTCTAATTGTGGTATGTTGGGCAACTTTCTGTAAAATGAAACTATATAAACACCTCAAAGTTGGATGTGGGGCTAAAATGTGTTTAGATGAATAATATGTATTCAGAGCATATTAACATATTGCCTGGCACACGGTATTCATTTAGTAAATAGTAGTTACTGCTTCAAACTTTTAAAGTATCTTTAAGATTCCTTTTTAGTGATTCTATGATACATCAACTCTGTGAGACCTTCGGTAGAAAACACAGATTTTTCTTTGAGAAATATGATTATAGACAATGGGAAGGCTTTCAAAATATTTGAAAGATAAATGGCATTATTGAAGTCTTTCAAATGGCTGAGAATTACAACATAGGAATTTAATTGAGGTCATAATGGAATAATTATGTACTCTAATGCCTTGTTTATCTGGCATCATAAATTATATTTCTGTTTTCTGGAAATTTTATTAAAAGAGCAATCTTTATTAAATTTTATTAAAAGAGCAAGCTTTAAACTCACTTAAACATGGGTCTAGTTCTTGGCTCTGCTATTTAATCTTGATTTGCCTCGTTTTAAATATAATCTCCTTTTTAAAGTCATGACCAACCAAAAAAGAGTGTTTTGAAGAGTAAATGAGATCATATTGGCAAAATATTTTGTATAGTACCTGGGACAAAGTTAGGGACCCAATAGATATAGATATAAGTGATTCCAGACCCTAGGACAATGCAACTGTTTTCATTCTAATTTTTGTTGATGACAATTATTCTGTTACACATTTTTTTCTTAAGTTTTTCTGGGTGCTTCAGGATTATCCTTTTGTATATTTGTAATTACTGTGTGCCTTAACACAGAGGTGCCTTTAGGGGATAACATTTATAGAATTTTGTGTCTTTTTATGAAATGTCCCAGTCCTGCTAATGCTTTTTGAACTCCCTTTTGTTCTTTATGGATTTTTTTAAATATGCTTATATTTTATTATTGAATTTAAAATATCTTGTAAGTACTACTATGATTTCCTTTTAAAGATTTTTATTAAAATATAGTTGACTTACAATTTATTAGATTCAGGCATACGACATATCGATTCAACATTTATATACCTTATGGTGTGACCATCACAATAAGTCTAGTGACCATCTATCACCGTAAAAAGTTATTATGATATTGGCTATTTTCTCATTGATTCCTATGAGTTTTTTTTTTTTAATTCTCTGATTTTTAGATTCACTGTGTTCCTGTCTCTAGCAGTGAAATACTGATCCCTTCTGATTTATTCTTTAAATCTCCCGTTTGTTAAAACAAAAGCCAGGTAATCAAACTTGGTAAAATTATATCCACAGTAAGAGTAATCTGGTTCCATGTAAGAAACTTAGGGGTTTACAATGAACACAGGCCTTAGTGCCTGCATTTGAGGCCCTTTGTTTCTGTGGTACGTGGGTGTTCTTTGCTTATTTGGGAATGCTCTGATGACCCAGATGCTTGAGGTTTCCATATGACCTCTACATAAATGAGGCATTATGTAGGCATATTTTGCTTGTAAATAACACTACTTATGTTGAATAAAACAAACAAAAAACTGTAAAGTTTGTGATTGATGTAGAAAAGGGAAACATACCAGATATTTTTAGGGTGATATACTTGGGAAAAATAATATAACAGTGTAAATGCTGTGATTTTTTTTAAAAAAATTTGAAGTTCTGTTCAAAAGGCTAGAAACTGTATTCATGAATTATTTTTTTCTGTAATTTTCCTCACCAGAGGATGGTATCAGAAGGGTTAAAATGTCACACATAAGCCATGATTGATGCCATAGTTGTTGTGTGTATTTTTGAGCTCCCCCTGCTGTTTTACAAGGTAGGAACTTGCCTATTTAAAGTTAGTGTAAGCTCACTTATAAAGTATTTTATACTTCATGTTAAATCTCTTAACTGCTAAAGAGCCACAACTCAAATATGTGATTGAGATGATAGTGATGCTAGTTTGTGATGTAGTAGAAAGGTTCAGACTCTAAATTGTAGCCAACCAAAAGGTATTGCTACACTGAACCAGATGTCTTTGCAGAGAAATCATATCCTCATATGGGCTTGTAACTCTTTAACATCATGGTCTCCAATGTCCATTTAGCTTCCTGTGCTGGAGAGGCCTTTAGTCATTTTGTGTCCCTAATTTCTTTTTCATTTCCTAATGTTTGTATCTCTCAGGCCTTTACCTCTCTGTCTCTCATCTCTACAGTTTCCTCATCTCTTTCTACCCCAAGTAAAATTCTTTGGTTAACATTAGGCAATCATTGAACATGCAATCAAGTCCCTATCACTCCCTCACCCCAGTTTTTATCTTCTTTCCTTTTATTGGAGGAAACTGTCTTCTTACATCATGCTTCAAAATCAGTGCCTCTCTTCTTGAGGTCTCTAATCCCTTATAGCTTCTATCTCCCTACATCTTGAAAATGTGATACTTTGTTTCTACTTGTTTATTCCTCAACTAGTTCACTAAAACCATTCTTCCAAGTATCTCCTTATTTCTGAATCAGATAACGCCCTTAAATTGTCTTGTTTGTCCTTGGAAGGATCTGGCTTGCTTGTTGGGGTTCTCTGTGATTTCCATGGGGTCTTCCTCTTAGGGATTCTATTTCCTTTATAGCAGCTCCTATAGCAGTTTTTTTCCTAAAGCATCCTTTCTTCTGCATGAGCCTTGAATGTTAGTATTACCTAGGTTTGTGTGAGTGGCCTTCTCACTCAGCATTCTCCCTGGATGATCTCACCTACTCCTCCAACCAGAAATCCATGGTGACTCATATATCTTCACCTTAGATCTCTCCTGAGCTATGAACCAGTATGTCTAGCTGCCTTTTGAACTTTTACATTTGGTTATGTCAGAGGTATTTCAAGAGCAATATGTCTAAAACCAACTTATCAATTCAACTCAAAGAATTACCACCCATTCTATACCTCAAGCCAGAAACATGAGAGCTGTCTCCTGTTCATCTTTCTTTCTCATCCCTATCTTTATTCAAGTCCTGTCATTTTTACTTCCTGTATCTCAGTTGTCTATCTCCCTTTACTCTCTCTCTCTCTCTCTCCACCTAAATGTGCAATTCTGCATTGCCACTCTAATAGATTCAGTTCTCAGGATGGCTGTTGGATGACTGCCACCATTTCTTAATCTCAGGTTATACGCTTCAAAACTGGATTAGATGTCTCTCCTATTCCATGAGTTTCTTGCTATTAAAGCATTATCACATTGTATTGTTATGTATTTACTTGTCTATATGTTTACCACACTGGCATTCCTTAAGTAAGCAACTATGCATTTTTTGTAGCATCTGTGTCTAACATAGTACTTGGCAAGTAGCAGACAATTAATAAATATTTGGATGAATGAATAATGAATGTAAAATGGAGGAATGAAAGCTTTTTGGTCAGACCAACCAGGATCTAAACTCTGCTTTCTTGACCTTGAGCAAATTAATATGTTCAGGAATTCCATTTCTGAAATTCCATTTCAAGAATAGAAATGAGTTATTTTATGTGTAGTTCCTCAGTACAGTGCCTGGCACATTTTAGGTGCTCTGTAAGTTGCTCTCTAATACAAAGTAGCCTGTATTGTTTTTTGTTTTGTTTTTGCTGCCTAGTACTGCTTTATAAAACTTAATTCATTCCCTAATTTTCCATAGGGAGAAAGTTTCTGTAGCAGGGACTCCTTTTAAAGTGCCAAATAAGACTTTTCAAAATATAATACTAATTAATTATAAATTTAGAATAAAAAAAAGAAAAAGAAAACTGGCTTTTTAAAGACACCATGAAACCTCATGGACCTTAATTCCAAATTTTCTGAGTATGGCATTGTATCATCTTTTACACATTCTACATCTGTAGTGCAAATACAGCCACCACTGTTGGAAAAGTGAACTTACCCTAGGATCTCGTCAAGGAAATAATTTGTTCAGTAATTCTTTGTTCCCTAAAGTTTAAGGACAATTTTATACACGTTAGAAAGGTTTGGAACAAAAAGTAGGTCCCGCTGCCCCTCAGCTTCATAGTTAACCAGGATTTTCATTAACCTGAACATTCCTGTCCTTGGGGCCTTTTGTCTACCCTTCAGCCCTGGCTGGAATCAGAAACCGTCTATTTCCTATAAGTAGGTTTCAAATTAGTAGGATTAATACTATTGTTTTTCCTCATTGTTCAAATGGTAGCCCAGAAAGTATATAACAAATATGTAAAGACTAGCTCAGTCTTCATTTTGGAATTGGAGACACTAACTCTTCAGTGTAAGCACCAGTGTCAGTTATCTTTGAGGTGAAAGACTAGAAGAGAGGATTTCTCTGTTCTTCCTTAGGGGCCAGCAGGCCATTTAAAAGTTGTCAGGGCAGTCATCTCCAGCAGAGGGCTTGAGCACACAGCCCACTCTAGGACCTCGCAGGAGCCTCCGCATGATGCACGCAGAGCTGGAGTAGCCGTTTTCTTACTTCCTTCCCCCAAAATTCCCGGCCAGCAGTTCGCTACCTTGCTCGGAGGGACGGAGTGCACGCTCTTGCTGCCCCCTGGCAGGTCCCTACCTGCGCTTCCAGGCTACGCGGAGGGAGGGCAGGGAGGAGGGACTGGAAGACAACAGCAACAGCGCAAGCCGCCCGCTGCAGGCCATCCCCTCGCGCTCCTTCCACTGTCCCCAGCAAGCCCTGGAGGGCGGCTCTGCGCCTGAGCGGAGCTGTGCGGATCTCTGGCAGCCCGGGAGTCCTGGGCCGCAGGCGGGCGGACCCGCCGCGCCTCTCCTCGACCTCGCTGAAGTCAGGGGCGGGCCCAGCAGCGCGAAGGTGACTTAGGGAGACCTTGCGGTGCCGCCCTGGGTCGCGCCGTGGGGCTCGGCTGGAGGGGAGGTGGAGGAACAGGCCGAGCACAATTGTGCTGGAGCTGGCAGAGGAGCGCAGGGTGGAGAGCGAGCTGGGATCCCCAGATCCGGCCCAGGTGGGTGGGTGTATGTGCCTGCTGGGAGCTTTGCTGGGTGAGTCTCCAGACAACAGAGGACACGGGAAGGGGGGGTTATGAGGGTGGGGGACAGCGGCCAGACGAGATCGAGGGATGTGAGTAGATCCAAGAATAGTTGGACGGGTGTGTGCAGAGAGGAGTGCAGCCGCGGGGGTGTGGGGAGGGGTGCGGGGACCTGGGAGACCCTGCTGGATGAGGGGTCTTCCAGCCGCTCTATGTTTGCATCGGATTCTCACAGGAAGAGACCCTAGGGCAAAAGCCCGTGGACTAATATTTTTTTTCCAGCTAAATATTGGTAGTAGGTCAGCTGGAGCTGTAGTGGGAGGAGTAAGGCAGTGAAAGACATTATTGTCCTAAATAACCTTCCAAGTTAGTGATTTTTTGCATTTCTCTGCTGTGGCTGACATTGAGATGAACTTACAATTCGCTGTACAGAGGCCACTAAAATTCCAAGAAAACGAGGGGAAATGCATAAGTGGATTGAGGAGAGAAAGGGAAGTTATACTGGGTTGGGAGTGGGGAGGTGGCTTTCAACTTTGTTTTGATGAAGGATTTTTGATTACTCATAGGCTTTCTTTGTAGCCTAAACCAGAGGAGAAACACGTTCCCTAGCGTGTTCAGAGCATGTGGCTAGTTGTTTTGTGTTTTCCGTAGTGTTGGTGTTTTTCTGGTTTGCAGGGTGGGTAGTAAGAAATGCCCTGGAAGAGTTTAGAACAGCTTCTGAGTTATTAAAGCTTTAAAAGTTTCTTAATTTGAATTAGGTTCACAGACAGAATGAAAGTATTTCATTTTGAAGACATAACATTGCTTAACATGAATCTTTTTAAGAGAAAAATTCTTGAAATGCATGTTGGTAGAGTAATGTAGGTTAGAATATTGGAATCTAAATGTAAATTTTCTTTTCAGTTTGAGGACACACCAGAGTTAATCTCTGGTCCAAATAATGTTTGATTTCAGCCCTGAAGCTGATGACTTTGGCAAGTTAGCTCAGTTTTGATTGAGTAAAATTTAATCTGAGCATGAAGACCAAAGAGCTATTTTATCTTTTGTCCCAACACTATTTTTACTAGATTCTGGAATCTTAAAGGAATTTACATCACTGTGAATGATTGTAGAACTCTAGTTTCCCCTCTTAGAAGCCCTTTAAAGGTTAATTTTCAGCAGTTTCATTGCTGGAGAAAGTGACCCACATAATCTTTCTGCCCTCAGTTGTATACCTTTCAGAATGGGGGAAAATTAAAAAGCTTATTAGATTTTCTATATTGAAAGCAAATGGATGTACTAATATTCAAGGTCGTATATAAATATAGTTCAAGTACATTTTAAATATTGTACACAAAATAACTGATAGCATTATGCAATAGTGTAGGCTCTGTACAATTTATGACATTTACCATTCACATTCTTTTGAAAAGGTTTTATAAATTTATTTGTATTTCTGGCATTCAGATATGTAATTGTGTTTATCAGCTCCATAAGGATTATAAGAAAACTTTAATTCCTTTAAAAATTAGAAATTTAGAATTCTTACTTGGTCTACATTATTTAACATATGTTTCTAAATTTTTAGCTTGTATATGTAATCCAGAAATACACTGGCGCACGTTAATTTTGGAATCCGCTAAGGCATAAGTTAAACATAAAGATGAAGTTTATGTAAAATGAAGATGTTTTTTTACTTTGATAACTTTTGTGGAGTTCTGAACAAAAATACATAAGGTTTTAATTAGTAGCAGGCAGTGTGTGTGTGTGGGTATGGGTGTGGGTATGCGTGTGCGCATGTGTGCACACATGCTAGGCTTATTATGCTTGGTATGTATGACACAAGATCTGTCCTGATAAGTTTTTGTATCTCACAATGGTACCAAAACTATAGCCTGCATGCAATTATGTTTGTATTTTTCCCTATCATATTCCTATTAGAGAGTATAGGGCCTGAATGGGACTCTATCTGGTGAATTCTGAATGAGTTATATAGGCAGTTATAATTTTTACTCCAGAGTGTTAAAGGATGTAACTCATACATTTTTTATAATGGTCCACCATAGACTTGATATCTTTTACTTTATGTAACTTTCCATGCCATATTTTATGTAATATTTGAGTAAATTTTTTTCCTTAATTTAATAGTATCTACAAAATGTTTACCTTGTCAGATACTGCTATGCTGGTCTCTCTTCATAAAACTTAGGGCTTACTGTAGAAGACAGGTGACTAAAAAGGTTCTCAAAGAGGGTACAGCATACCTAGAGAGAACAGAAAAGGATGAATTCTAGCAAATTGTTCACTGAGACTGGAAGAGAAGGGGAGTGGGGAATTAAGGCTAGATGAATAGAAATAGAGTCTTCTCGAAACACTTAGTAAAATAAGCCTAAAGAGTTTGAATCTTAATTTGGGCAGTTAGAATCACTGAAAGATTTTAATCAGAGGAGAGATATAATCAGATTTGCTTTTTTTGAGAAGGATTAGAAGACAGGCCTTGAAGCAGGGCAACCATGTACAAGAATTCAGGGGAGATTCATTGGTTGGAACCAAGTTAGTGGTTGTTGGAAAGGAAAGGAAGATACAGAGTACAGAGAGACTTTAAAAATAAACAGTATAAATAGGAGCTGATAATGGGTCGAATATGAGGAATGAGGGAGAAGATGGAATTATAGATGACTTCCAGGTTTAGGGTAGAAGTCACTAGGTAGAAAGTGTTTAAAGTAGGTAATAAAGAGAGTAGAGAAGGAGGGGTTTACCTTTGGATACGATGATATGCAAGCAAGGTCATCGTCTTTCTTGTCCAATTAAAATTTGGGCAACATTAGTATTGGGAGCCACCTGAATAAACATCATGATGGAGTCTGAATGAGTACGAGATCTCATACTGGCTTAAAAGACAAGTGGAAGAAAGGGAGCTGGTGGCGAGCATTGAGAAAAAGCCACCAGAAGGGCAGAAGAAGTCTAGAAGAGGGGACACCAGGGACAACAAGCAGCTCAAGATGGTGAGATAATGACAGAAACATGTCCATCAGATTTGGTAGCCAGGTGGTGGTCATTGCATTCCTTGAGGGTAGTTTTAGAAACATGACATAGGAAGAAGAAGTCAGACTGCATGGAAGTGAATGGAAAGTGAGAAAGTAGAAATAATGAAGCTAGACTGTGTGATTCCATCTCTGTAGACAATCATAATCTGTGACTAAATACAATTTTGTTCTTTTAATCCATATACCTCCATTTATTTTTCTTGTTCCTAATGAAAACAGGATGACCAGGCTAAAATTTTAGGACAGTGTTGATTAGAAGCTAAGATGGTGGGAATCCATGCACACCCATGATTTTTAAGAAATTTGTTCTAATGTCTAATGATTCAGTGCTCAGAATGATATTTAGTAAATACCATTTATCAGATTAATGAAATTCTCTTTCATTCTTATATTGTTGATTTTTTTTTATCATGAAAGGGGAATTGAATTTTATCAGCATTTTTTTTTCCTGCATTAAGAGAATCTTAAGCTTTTTTAAAAAATGTTAAGGTGGCACATTATATTTTTAAGACTTTTTCTAATGATGAGCTGTTCTTATGTAGCTGGGATAAACCCAATTTGGTTACGATGCATTATCTTTAACATTCTCCTCTATTTGGTTTCATTTGGATTTTAACATCTGTTTATGAGTGAGATTGCCTTATAATTTCTCTTTTTGTTTTGTCCTCTTTAGGATTTAGTATCAATGGTAAACTGGTCTCATAAAATGAGTTTGGGAGGATTCCCTTTTTTGCTTTTCTCTTGAAGAGCTTGTATGATACAATCTTTCTTAAAAATTTACTAGAACTTTCTTATAAAACTATTTCTATGAGTTTATAAAAATTACTAATTAGATGTTTAATGGTTCTAGGACTATTTTAGTTTTTTATTTCTTTTTGGATCAGTTTTGACAAGTTATAAGTTTCTAGGAATTTCCATTTGAGTTTTGAAATTTATAAAGATGTTCATAATATTTTATTGTCTTTTTATCATTGGATTTGTAATATATTTTCTAATCTTTTTCATAATATTTATTTGGACATTTTCAAATAAATTTCTCTCTCAAAAATCAGCCCCATTAAAGCTTTGTTGTTTGATGAATTGCCTGTTTTATCCATTTCATCTTTAAAAAAATTTTATTTTATCTCTATCACTTTTTTTTGAGTTTGTTTTCTTCCCTAGGATCTTTACATTTCTTACGCTTTGTCTTTTGAACAGTGATAATTTGTTCAAAGTTTGTTCTTTTCCAGATTTCAGATTTTGTATTTCTTAGTTCTAGTATTTTCTAATTAGTGAATATATCACTGCTAGCTTTGTCCATTACTTTATCTTACAGACTTAATGATGTTATTTCCTATACTTCATCTTTCCAGACTGGACTTCTAATGTATAGAGCACTGCCCTCCTAACATTTAAAACACCTAAAACTTTTGGAAGGCCTTGACTACGTCCATGTTTTTTCTCTTACCTAGCTTTCTTGTTTTCATTGCTTGGTATTTATCTCTTTCTTTTTCTCACCTCGATGCTCACCTTTTCCCTTTTTCTCTTACCCCTCACAACTTACCCCATGATACTTTGAGTGGTGGAAAAAGAATGATCATCATTCCCTTGTCTTTTTTCTTCTGTGCTCCCAGTTTTCGCGCCCCACCCCCCCAATACTTGGAGGATTTTCCCATAATTTGCTCAACATACTCCATCTTGTTCTTTCCTTCTCCTCAGAACCTTGGCTCCAGCACCAAAGAGGAAAATGTGGATAAGCTGTACCTACTTTTTTCCTGATGTTCAAAGGTTCACCATTATTTATCATGTGATCTCTTTTATTCCTTATACAATTCAGATGTGACAAAGATAGAGTATGGAGAAGGCCTAGGAAGCAAACATAGCTGGTAGACTATGAACCTGTTATTACCTGGAGTCCTGGGGTATGGGTTTCAGTATTAGTGACCCTTTTCTTGTTATCCAACTCTGGGCAACTTATTCTAAGACTTCACATTCCTCCTGTGTGATATAGGATGATTAACATAAAACCCTACTCTCTACTTCTTGAGTTGCTGTGAGACTCAAATGAGATAAGGAAAAACGCATCAGTTTAAGATAGTCTTCTCTTCCCATGCTTTACTTTCAGAAAAATATCTTGAAAGAGTTTTGTGCTCAATTCAGGACAGAGAAGTGGAGTGAAAATGGTTTGTGGCATGGGGTGTTGGATCAAAAAACCCTGATGGGAAGCAGTAGGTGGTAATAGGAATGACAAGAAATATAGGAGTTCTGCCTTCTCAGTGGTTGCAAGGATGGGGAAGGTATCTGTTCTCTGGTAGAAGGGAGCACATAACCTCCCAGGCTGGAGATGTGGACACGATGTTACATTTGGTGGCTGGATACTATTCTGTAGTGGCATCATCTATTCCTTTAACTGGTTATTATTTGCCACATATCAAATAAAACTGCTTTTTTGAACTTACTTGAGATATCAACTTTCACTTATAATAATATTTCTGTGAGGGATATTTTTTGTTCTGAATTCTAAACAACTGAATTAAAAACGAAGCTTGCAAATATAATTCTCCTTAGTAAAATTTCTTTGTGATAGAAATGATTTAATTTTTATATTTATTTTTGTTATTTTACCTTGTGATATAGATTAGTTTAAAATCTCAAAATCATAGGCTTAGTTTTAGATTGTAGAGTATCTAGTTTAGGAATTTTCAAACATTTAATGGGAGGCTAAGGCAATGCCAGGACATAAGACTGAGCCTCCACTAAGACACCTCCATAAAACGCAGCTTGAAATCACTGCTTCCTTTCGATCTAGTCTCGTTTATTTTACAGAGGCGGAGCGAAGGGCCTGCAGGGGGGGTCAGCTACTTCTCCAAATTTATGTAGTTAGGAAGGGGCTACACTTAGAGCTAAATCCAGTATTCTGCCTTCAAATTTATAGTCCCACTGTATCACACATGGCTTGAATTAGGAAAATTCATCCATTAGAGAAGACAGATCACTTTGTTTCAAAGCTGATGTAGCCACATATAAGCTAATTTCTCAGTTGGACAAAAGTATATACTTTAGAAATAAGCAAATGTCCAAGAATATTGCAGTTTCTTCAGATTTTGCACAGAATACCTGTATTCCAGGTACTCAACAGGAAATGTCTTTTTGTGAAAATTTTGCCTGGTAGAGGTCACATTTTTGGATGATACAAAATTTATCTGTTTTTCTAGATCACCTAAATTTAATCCTTAAATTAAACTAGACTAACAGAATGCTAATGTATGGGCTAGATTTTCTTGATTTTCTGAAAAGTGGCCCTCATTGAGTTGTAAATTTGAATTACATCCTTAATTTTTATTGAGGGGCATTTTTAAAAAAAGGCTTCCATGACATTACTAATTATTTTGCCTTCAAATACTCATATTCTCTTACATATTACTCTGAGAAATTAGAGCTAAGGGCAAAGAGGGAGTTTGTTTTCCCTTAAGAACTGATATATTTTTTTTCCTTTTGGACAATTAAAAGGGCGTAATTATATTCCCCACTCTGTTTTGGCCTTAAGAGAATTCAGAGCCAGAGTTTGTGGCTCATCCACAGTACCTGTGTTGTAGGCTTCATCGCTTATATGACCTACCCTAGTACTATATCAGAAATTGTTCTATATTTTCATAGCCATTTTTCAGTTTGGAAATCACTGAATTACAGCATTCTCTTGTAGATTAGTTGAATGTGGTTGTGCACCAGAGTACATTAGGTATGATTTTATTTTGGGATTTTTCTATAAGTAGTAAAAACAAAGTAAATGCTAACATTTTAGGAATAGATTTGTACTTTATACTATGGTTTTATTTTATGTCAAGAATATGTGCATTTTGATATTAATTTCCTTTGTAATAGATAATTTGAAGGACCCAAGTTAAATAAATGGCAAATGTGAAAATGGGAACTTTTTTTCATGTTAATGCACATCAAACTGTATTTTAGACCAGTATTTGGAAGAAAAAAATTTATTTTTATTTGTGGTAAAATTCACATAGCATAAAATTTACTGTCCTAATCATTGGCATTCAGTGGCATTCAGTACATTCACATTGTTGTGCAACCATCACCACCATCCATTTCCATAACTTTTTGTCTTTCTAAATTAAAACTCTACCCATTAAACATACTCCCCATCCTCCTTTCTCCCCCATCTCCTGGCATCTAGTGTTCTACTTTGTCTCTCTGGATTTGACTACTTTAGAAACCTTATATGAATAGAGTCATAAAATATTCGTTTTGTGACTGTTTTATCTCATTTAGCATAATGCCTTCAAGAATCTGTTGAGCATGTTTCAGAATTTCCTTCTTTTTAAAAGCTGAATAATATTCCATTTTATGTGGACACCATTTGTTTATCCTTTCATCTCTCAGTGGTGCACTGGGGTTGATTTCATTTTTTCGCTGTTGTGAATAATGCTGCTATGAACATGAGTGTACAAATATTTCTTTGTGTCTCTATTTTTAGTTCTTTGAAGTATGTACTCAGAAATGGAATTACTGAATCATGTGGTGATTTTAATTTTTTGAGGACTCACCACACTGTTTTTCCACAGTGGTTACACCATTTTACATTCCCACCAACAGTGCACAAGTGATCCCATATTCTCACCAATACTTATATTCTGATTTTTTTTTGTTGTTAGTAGCCATCCTGGTGGGTGTGAGGTATGGAGAAATATTTTTATATATAGAGTTAATCACTTTTTCTATCCAGGTGTTAACTCTAGGGTTGCCAGACTATCTCTTTTTACATTGTCCTGTAATTGCGCTACAGAGCAATGATTTTTCTTTGTTTTTCCAGACCATTCAGAAGTTGCTCTGGTTGAAGTGTGGCAGAGGGTGCATAGCTCCAGCCCTCCTTAGTCCCCTCTTTTTTCTCCAGTTGATGAAAAAACAACTGCACAAAACAGGGATGAATCTTGAGGTTTCTGTGGACCTAAGACTTAGCTTAAGCCTACATGTCTATATTCTACTTTTATATTTACTCTCTTTCTGGACTTTAGTTAACCAGATGTTGATTTGCCATTGTATTTTGAAGGATAATTGCTTAATTTAAAATAACTTTTCCTAGTCTGCAGAGTTAACCTAGGAAAATGAAGATACATTTGAAACACACAGATATAAAATATTGGACAAGGAAATTAGTATACATGAGAAAAATGAAGCTTACCTTCACTTGTACATGGGAACTAACAAAGTAAAATGTCACTGAAAACCAAGGAATGATTAACCTTAGCATTAGAATTGAATAAGAAATTTAATATACTCTATAATGAAATTATTATTTGATTTTTAGCCATATTTAAAGTACAAAATATCTGTATACCATGAAGTCAAAGGAAAATTTTAAAAATAAAATGGAAACATGGGAGAAATGTAACCACAAAATTATAAAAGGGATCTTAGAGGTCATCTTTTTTTCTTCATTTGTAAGAATCTTTTCTCTAACTTGCTGCTTGTTAGATGGTTATTTTATGTACTATGTAAACATACAGGCAATGTAAAGATATAGGTTACAAGCTTGGAGCCTGAGTCAAACAGATCTGGATTTGATTATTGACATTGTCACCTACTAGTTATGTGATTGTAGGCAGGGTATGTAATCTGAATAAGTTTGAGTTTCTTCATCATTAATAATGCTATGTCACAAGACAGTGGTAGGATATGAGATTGTATTCATCATAACTTCTGGCACATAGTAAACATACCTGGATATTAACTCCTGCTCTTCCTGCTGCTACTACTGCTGTACATAGGGCCAGCGATTCCATTGTAGGAAAACTATAAATACTAGGAAGTTAAACCTTACATTAGGGTAAAGTTTTTCAATTTTTTAAAAAAATTAATAGATGCAAGTCTGTACTCTGCAGCATCACAAAAAATGTGTGTTTTCTCTCTGTGACAGTTTCTCAGCTCTTTGGGGCAACCAGTGAGTTCTTCCTTTCTCCAGGACAAACGTCTCTAGGTTTCTTCAACTGTCACTCTGTCAGGCTTTCTAAAGCCTTCATTTTCTCAGTATTCACTGATCCCTCTCAGTTTTTTTCCTTCTCAAAATGTGTCATCCAAAAATGAGTCTAGTGTTGCACATGAAGTCTGTATGCAGAACATGGTACTATCCATCATGCTCAGGGGAAAGAGCCTCAGTTGCTCCAGAGACCTATGAAGCCCATGGGGTGGGCTTGGCACCCTACCTCTCCGACTTCCCCTTGGCTTCATTCTCACCTACTCACTTTGTTCTGAGGAGCGTGGCCTTTTACTGTTCCACAGATTCGTGAGCCCATTTCTTCCTAAGAACTTCTGCTGTTCTATTTCCCAGAATCCTCTTCTCCCAGATGCTTACCTGGCACTCTCCTCACCTTTGTCAGCCTTTAATCCAGTAACACCTGCTCAGTGAGACCTCTGGCCATACTTCCTCCCAGGACTCCCTTTCCCTTTCCCAGTTTTGTTTTTGTCTTTCATGTTTTCTACCACCTAACATTTTAAACATTTCACTTATTTACGTGTTTTCTTTCCCCACAGTAGATCATAAGTTCTCTGTGTACAGGGATTTTTGTCTATTTTGTTCCTGCTGGCTTCCTGTGTCCTGGAATGCCTGGCATGGTGTAGGTGGTTGATGAGTATCTGTTACACGAAGAGCAGATGAAATGATTGATTCCTCTCTGCTTGGAAATTGCATCATACTGGGCTTGGAAGGGGCATGTGGGCACCAGGTCACAGTCAATGGTCACACCAGAAAAATGTTAAGTGCACTTGAAGAAGGAAAAAATAAGCCATGTTCACTGTTTAGAAATTTGCGAATTTTCAAATCACTTTGCTTGCTTAAGCAATATTTTATTTTACATATAATTTTATTTGCTTACAAGATTTTTATATTTTGTAACTCGTGTTTGTGGGGATACTGGTGTAAATAAACCTACTGTACTGCTAGTCATAAAAAGTATAGTACATACAATTTAGTACAGTACATAATACTTGATAATAAACCTCTGTTACTGGCTTATGTATGTATATACTATTAATTATTATTTTCGAGTGTACTCTTCTACTTATTAAAAGAAAGTTTTCTGTAAAACAGTATCTTGTGTTATACCAGCAGCAGCCTCATACATCTCATGTTTATAGCATTTCTTGATTGCATCATTTTCTCTTGTGCTTAATCTCCTGTTTTATACAGTGGCACACTATACAGGCATATAGCCTTGGAGCAGTAGGCTATACCTTAAATACTAGGTGTGTAGTAGGCTATACCACCCAGGTTTGTGTGAATCACCCTGTTATGTTCACACAATGATGAAATCACATAACGATGCATTTCTCAGAATGTGTCTGCATTGTTAAGTGGCTTATGAATGAATCTGAAAAACGTACTGAAAGAAGCCAGACAAAAAGAGAACATCCTACATTATTCTATTTATTTGACCTTCAAGAACAGACAAACTTACTGCATGGTTGTAGAAATCAGCAGTAGTTGCCTAGAGTGGGGGGAATGGAGCTAGTGACTGTAAAGGGACACAGGAGAATCCAGGGAAGAGGAGAATAGAAATGTTCTATGTCTTTATAGTGGTGCTAGTTACGTGGGGTTTATATCTCTGGAAATTCATTGAACTATATGTCTAAAATGAGTATATTTTATTGTATTTAGATCAAAATTCATATAAAAATTAGAGCTGGTAGAATGTTACTTCTGCTATATTTAACTTTTCTAGTTATTTTTAGAACTATCAACTACAGAGCAGTTGAATAACATGAAAATAAGATTTGGTTAGATAATGATTAACTTTGTCTGCTTTTAAAAATGACTGTTTACTTCTTGTTGTATCACTAAAAAAGAAATTTACTTCCAGGTTGCATGAAATATATAAATTGGTGGTGAGTGGTTATGTAAGAGTAAGCTATTTTTAGAAGCTTTGCAACCATGAAGAGACAGGAGTGTGCTTAACAGAATTTCAGATTGGGTTCCTATTCTAGATGACTGAGAGAGCATGCATTCTGCACTATTTGAGAATACCTTGCAAACATTGTTCTGTGTTTGATTCAATGAGAAGTTTTGCAAATTGGCAAATCTGTGGAAATATATGATGATGCAAACATCAGTTTCTAAACAGACATATTTAAAGATATTTCTCTAACTATAAAATTATGAGAGAGCTATGGAAGATACACAGGAGTATACAGAAAGCTATTTTCGGTAAAATATAGAGAAGAATATAGAAGTATAGAGAAGAATATAGAAGAATCCAGCAACCACTGGCAGGATTTTGGTGTCTTAGTTTAATCATATTGGTAAACACACAAATGCAGTATACATTACTGTTTAATATCCTTTATTTTTGGTGATAGTCACAGTGAGTATTTTGTCATACACATTCTTCAAAAATGTTTGCATAAAAATTTTCACTTTAACTCCATTGTCAATATATGATGTCTTTTTACTATACCCTTAGTATTGCTAAATATTATCATTTTACAGCTTTAGTGAAATATAATCGACATACAATAAACTGCACATATTTAAACTTCAATTTAGTGAGTTTTGATGTATGTTTACATTAATGAAACCATCACTGCAGTCAAGATAAGGAATACTTCTGTTAATTTTGAAAGTTTCTTCCTGCCTTTTGTAATACCTCCCACTTTTCTACTTATCCCTATCCAAAGGCAACTATTGATCAGCTTTCTATCACTAGAGAGTAATAGGCATTTTATAGAATTTTATATAAATGGAATCATATAATTTATAGTTTTGCAGGGGCTGGAGGAGGATTGGCTTCTCCAATTCATAATTATTTTGAGATTCATCCATGTTGCATGTTTCAATAGTTCATTCCTTTTTATTACTGAATAGCATTCCATTTTTTGGCTGTGTAGCACAATTTATGTATTCACCTGTTGATGGACATTTGGATTGTTTCCAGTTTTCGCTATGCATATTGGTGGGGATATAATCTTTCATTTCTCTTAGTAATATAATACATAGAAGTAGAGTGGCTGGGTCATGTGGAGAATGTATGTTATGAGGCTTTTTTGACTTTGTTTTTAATTTTAAAAAATTGAGGTAGAATTAACATAATATAAAATTAACTGTTTTGAACATGCAGTTCAGTGGCATTTAGTAATTCACAGTGCTGTGCAGTCATTACCTTTAGCTACTTACAAAACTTTTCATCACCCTGAAAGAGAACCCTGTACCCATTGAGCTCTGGTATCTGACTTCTTTTCACTTAGTATAATGTTTGAACCTCATGTGCACTGTGGCATGTATCAATACTTTGTTCCTGTTATAAATAGTGTTGCTTTGAAAATTTTTGTATAAGTATTTGTTTAAGCATGTTTCAGTTCTTGGGTTTATACTTGAGTGAATTTTCCAGTTATAAGGTTACTTTTTTGAGGAACCACCAAACTGTTTTCCACGGCATCTACACTTTTTTACAGTCCCACCAGCATTGCACAAGGGTTCCATTTTCTCCATATCCTTGCCAACACTTATTTTTCTTTCTTTTCTTTTTTTTTTTTTAAATTATAGACATCCTAATGGGTGCAAAGTAGTATCTCATTGTGGTAATGATTTACCTCCTCTAATGACTAAAGATGTTGTGTATCTTTTCATATACTTGGTGGTCAATTGTATATGCTTGGAAAATGTCTGTTCAAGTCCTTTGCCCATTTTTAAATTGGTTTGTCATTCTGTCGCTGAGTTATAAGACATCTTTATATAGACTCTGTATAAATACAGATTCTTCGCTGGATATATGGTTTGCATATACTTTCTCCCAGTCTCTTACTTGTCTTTCATTTTCTTAACATTACCTTTTGGAAATCAAAAGTTTTGATTTTGGTGATGTCCAAGTTTCATTTTTTTCTTTTATATTTGCTGCTGTTTGTGAACTTTTAAAGAAATCTCTGCTAAACGAATGCTTACTAAGATTTCCTCCTGTTTTCTTCCAGAAGTTTTCTAATTTTAGCCTTGCATTTGAGTCTATGATCCATTAAGAGTTTTTGCTTTTATTCTCTTCTGGTATATTGCTGAGAGAAACTAAAGACCTAAATAAACAGATATTTTTTATTTCTGTCAGAATACTAAATGTTATTAAGATGTCAAGTCTCCCCAAATTGATCTACACAATTGTAATTTTTTTAAAACTTCACTTTTCATTTGATTTACTTTTACCAGTATTTGTATATATTGCAATGATTTTATGTTTTTACATTAATTAGAAATGTACAAATCTATTAATCTAATTATGTAGGATTGTATTGACAGATTTATTCCTAGAATTAATACCCAACTTAGTTGTGATATATTTTCTTTTTATGTATAATTCATTGCTAATATTTTGCTTATAATTTTTTACTCTGTATTGCTGATTAAGATTGACTTGTAATTTTTTTAATCACATTTTGATATCAGATTTATTAGTGTCTCTTAAAATTTTTGGTCAAAGTAACTATTGTATTCGTGCATTATATTTATACCTATATGTACAGTTTTCCATAAAATATTTTAAATTAGTCACTTATTGAGAATTTATTTTCTTTGGTACATTTTTCCCTTAGAGTTTTATAAAGTAGCTAGTTCTCATAGTTCATTATTCAAACATGGTTTAGCTGAGATGTTCAAAGCATCTGTAATTTTCCATATGGTATAAATATCCCACATTAAATTCTTTTTAAAAAAATATTTATAGCAGTTTTGTGTATCTTATAGAAATATTTTTTGACAGTGTATTTTAGGTTTTTGTCACACTATTTTGTGACTGTTATTTCAGACTTTTTTTTTGTAGTTTGAAAGTATTTCTCTAAGTGATGTGTACCTTTTTTGCCCTTTCTGTTAAATAAACCTTAAAAAAGTTTCTAAGCATTTTATTACATTTAGTGAAGAAATTTAAAGGCATTTTATTACATTTAGTGAAGAAATTTAAAGGCATTTTATTACATTTAGTGAAGAAATTTAAAGGCATTTTATTACATTTAGTGAAGAAATTTAAAGGTAAAGTTGTGGACTGGATTTCATTTGACTTTTAAAAAATCACTAAAAATTTTGGGAGGTTTATTTTCACCCTCTGGAGGCTTCAACTTTAAATATTGAGCCATATGGCTTCATATGCTCATTAATTTATATCTCAATGAATAATAATAACAAATACAGGGTGGCCTATCTTATATACATACGTCCATATTTCATATGGTCTTCTGGAGAACCGGCTTGTTATCTGATTATATATGACCTGGTTTTCCCAGGGTTAACTAGCAAAGGACTCATACTCGTACTAGCAGTAGAAGCTTTTGTCATTCATTTTCTGTTTGTTGGCTTTATGTCATTAGTATTATGGAGTCTGAAGTTCTTTTGCAGTGGTCTTTATGATACAGGTATATTTTGTGAGTAAACTAAAACTAGATAATGTAGTCTGTAAATCTTGGTAACCAAGCTCTCATCAACTGCAGTCCATCGCAGTCCCCCAAAAGCAGGTCTTGTCCGGCTCTGACTGGTAGTTGCCATTCTTTCCTGAAGTTACTGTGCTTCCTGGACTTTGACCATGTGATGTGCGGACTATGTGAGGGCACTATTGTCAATCTGTATGTGTCATATTTTGTTTAATATTTTTAACAAAAAATAAATATAAATGACTTTCAAATATTCCCATATCATGGGTGTGTACTGCACTTTGAGACTAACAGAAGGCATAAGGAAAAAGCTTTAAATAAGGAAGTAATGCTGTTTTTGGATTTTTAGATGAGTCAGGTAGGAATACGAAATGTTTTTTCCTCCTGTTAGATTATAATCTCTCCAATGAATAACCAATTCTACTTTATCTCTAGAACTTACTTAAAATAGCAGTAGGTGTTCAGTAAATAGTATTAAACTAAACTAAAAATCTTCTAAATTAGTAATTCTTATCCAGGAGTCATATCAGAATAATCTGTGGTGCTTTGAAAAAACATTACATGTGTTAGTATTAGCATCGAATAAATATAAATCCCCCAGTCCAAATGACATGCTTAAATAGTTAGAGATTTCTCCTCCCTGCCACCACCTTAAAGAAGACAGAAAGTGGGCAGTGTGGACCTGGTAAAGCAGTTTCAAGTGTTAGGGGCTGTTCCAAATATTCTAGTCAGCAGGAAGGAGGAAAGGGCAAAACTAGGAGTGTGCCCTTCCCTTAAGTAGATCTGGCAAATGCCTCACAGTACCTCCTTTCTTCTTGGGCAGAACTTAGCCATATAGCCACAGTTGGCAGAGAGAATGAGAACTAGTTTTTTAGCTGAAAGACAATGTCTTCAACAAATTGGGGTTCTTACTAAGGAAGGAAAGGAAAATAGATAATGTGAGAAATTAGCAACCTGTGTCAGAATACACAGGCCTACTTCATTCTTGGAAGTCCCGATTTCAGTAGGTCTGGGTTAGAACTGGGCCTTCTAAGTTAAAAAAAAAAAAAAAGCAAAACTGAACAAACTCTATGTTTGATTCAGATATACTCTTTGTGATAGAGAACCTTGGCTCTTAGCCAGTTTTTGAACAAGATAGATCTACTGATTCTTGGAATGAGAAACCTTCCTCCTGGAGGGCATGGATTCAGTCAGGTTCCTAATCTACCACTTTACCACTTTACAGTGATGTAATTCTTGACAAGGGCCCTCGGTATGATTTTAACAATCCCTTCTGCATTTGCCGGGTCCATCAGTGTAGTAATCAGCAAGCATCACCCTTCCTGAAGAGAGACCCTCTGCTTCTATGACTCGTGATCATGTATTTTCATCCTCAATGTTATTAGGCCGTATAGTTCAATGACAATACCATGGGTTGAAAAGCTTATGGGATTTGATGTTAAAAAATTTGGGGTTTCAGCTCTTATTTCTCTGCTAACCTTTGGCTAGTAACTTAAACTGTCTAGTCTTCACTTTATACACATATACATGTACATTTCTCATAGGATTGTTAGGGAGATTTATTAAACTAACAGTGTGTAAAAATGCCTTTTAAACTATAAAGATGCTATGTATATACTTTATCAGTAGTAAATATAGAAATAACTCTCTGT
Organism: Macroglossus sobrinus; assembly: GCA_004027375.1. Lineage (NCBI taxonomy): Eukaryota > Metazoa > Chordata > Mammalia > Chiroptera > Pteropodidae > Macroglossus > Macroglossus sobrinus. Next base: position 1,241,300 of record PVKZ01000102.1, read on the forward strand.
ATGCAGAACCATTGTTTATACAAATGCTTATGAAGTTAATTTTTTTCCTAAATAAATTCATATTAAAGTTAAGAATAATGAAACTTTTAGAGACATTTTTGCTCAGGGTCCTACACTTCATTCTTGATAAACTTTGAAATGTGTTTTAATATTGGGTAAAGTTATTTTGCCTTGCTTCCATCCCATGTCTATCTTTCCTGTTACTGTACACTTTGATATTTATTTAAAAATATTATTTCCATACTTTGAGCATGTTCCAGCCACCATTCCAGGCAGTAGGGAATACAATCTTGAACAAATATTTAATGGAGAGTTGAAAAGATGTGATTTTAAAAATAGACTTTTAAGAATTCAGAATCTTAACAAATAGACTGATTTAGAATTTTACCATTTTTATATGGCCAAATAGATTTGTTATATTACATTGAAAGTTGTTTGCAGTGTATTTGATATGTATCATTACATGGTAATTTAACATTCTGTTCTTTAATTTACACAATGATACATAAAAACTTCTGAAACTTTTGATACATTTTACTATTATTTAGGGTATTATACATTGGAAATTACACATTGAAACAGGTAGTGCTTTTAGTAATATAATCCTGTAAGTGCTGTAAGTGCTACATCTGGAATGTAAAATGTGCATTATAGTTAAGGAAATTTTAATTTATTGTAGACACTTCTTATTTGAGTATTATAATTGGTGTCAAGTGATTCAACTTTGCAATGGAAAGAAAATTATTGCGAGATCTTGTACCAAATTATTTTAAATGGCAGACCCACTGAACAAAGCAGTGGAGTAAATGTGTATCGAATCTCTTGCTAGTAGTATACTGTGGAAGTGAACAGTATTTCTGTTTCAAAGACATATTTCTCTTTTCTGCTTTTCTTAAAGAATATAAAAACAGTTTTTTAAAATAAATTTAAGTTAGTATCAAGTATACAGTACATTGGTTAGACATCTATAATGTTCATAAAATGATCCCTGCAATTGCTCCCTCCCTCCCCCAGCCCTGCACTTAACCGTCATATTAATGCTAACTGCATTCCCTCTGCCATGCTTCCCATGCCCTATTCTCCCAACTCCCCTCCCCTTCATTCGTCACGAAATTGTCCACTATATTTGTGAGTCTGTTTTTAATTAGTTTGTTCTTTTTGTTTCTTAGATACCGCATATAAGTGAAATCATATGATATATTTCTTTCTCTTTCTGACTTATTTCACTCAGCATAATAACCTCTAGGTCCATCCATGTCATTGCAGATGGTAGAATTTCATTTTTTAAATGGCTTAGTAATATTAACAATTTATTTTTATATCATTTGTATGTAAAACTAGTCTCCAGTTGATTTTATTTTTATGTCAGTTTATTTTTAAATCAGTTTGACAAAAATAAGCATAAATTATTCTGGGTTTATATTTATTCTTCCAAGTATCATTTTCACTTTGCTTTTAAAATCCCCCATTTTAGTTACCAAATATTTCTTAAAGTGCCTAATTTATTGGGCTCTGTCCTAGATACAGGAGTAGCCAGGTATCCCCCAAATTCCTTCTTGGAGATAAATTTGGAAGTCTATAACAGATTATTAGTAGAAACTTAAGTTTAACAAGCTCCCTTCAGGTTTTTTTACTTCAAGTGATTCAGTACATCAACAAGCAGATAGATATAAGTCATCTTCTTTCCCAAGGTGGAGCCTAAGGGCAGAAAGGTAAAGAGTTATTTTCCAGTGAGATTTCTTTTTCTCGTGGCTTGAGCCAGATTTAAGAATATGGCAGCACCATTAAGAAAGGGACTTTTTTTTAATGACGCCGGGAGCCACTCACAATCTGCTGTAAGCAACGGTAAATCCTTGACCGGCTGCCCTATTTTATGTTGTACAGATTAATATGAATGAAACTTGGAGGACCATGGAAGTGACCTCATTTTTAATCTCAGGGTGAACTTTTTTACATTGTGTATAATGAAATGTTAAGAAATGAGAGGCTTCTTCCTATATCACATTCTGGGACCTGTAGATTGATGACTAATTTATCTAATTTCTGTTCTCTACCTCTTACATGCATTGAGACAAATTATGAGAAGAAAACTTCACACAACCTGCCTATCTGAATCTGTGCACATACATGCTGCCTTTTCTCCTGCAACTAAGGATGTATTTTTTATGCCCTTAGCAAAGGCCAACTGAATTCTTGTGGATTAGATCCTATCCTTTTTGCAAATTTAAGAACATCACTTCAGCAGTTCTCTCCCCTGACTCCTACATAGTAATTTCCCCCTCTCTATTGAATCTTCCTCCTCAATATGGAAATTTGCTGGGTTGTCTTCCATAACAAAGCCTTATGGACCCCATATTTCCTTCCAGCAGTTGCTCCCATTTTCTCCTTCTCTTTAAACATACTTCTTAAGAATGGGCTATGCTCTCTTCAAGTTTTCTTCTCTCATTTTCTGGACCTGCTCTGTCAGGTCTTTGCCAATGTCCTCTCAAAACTCTGCTGAAACTGCCTTTGTTGGGTTCCTCATTGACCTCCACGTCACCAAATCTAGAGGTCTGTCTTCTCATGTTATTTGATCTGTCATCAAGGTTTGACATAGTTAATCACTTTTTCCTTCTTGAAATACTTCCTCTAGGTTTCCAGGGTACTACATACTCCTGGTTTTCCTTCTATCTCTGTCCTCTCTTCTTTTAGTTTCTTTTGTAGATTTCTTTCTCATCAGAAGGAAACTCAGTTCTTGGATTTATTCCTATTTCTACCTCACTTTCTCCTTTAGTGATTCTGTCTAGTCCTTATTTGAGTGTTATTATTGGTGTCAAGTATAAAGCTTAAAGTATAATCTATTTGCAAATGACTCCCAGAGTTATATCTCTTGGACTTCTTCCTTGAATGCCTGATTTAACATCTAATTGTCTACTTGACATTTACACAGGATATCTGATAGCATCTCACAGTTACCATGTACGAAACTGAGTTTCTGATTGTCTCTGTTCCTCCTGCAGCCTTCCTCATGTTAGGTAATGATTAGTCTATCTTTAGTTGCCTAAACCAAAATGGTGGAGTCATCCATGATTCTTCTTTTCTCTCACCTCCCATCATCAATCTGTCAGCAAATCATTTAGACATTCCTTCAAAATATATCCAGATTCTGACTACTACTCAACACCTCCATTGCTATTATGCATATCTTATCTGGATTTTTACAGTAGCCCCTTAAGGGATCTTTTCGACCTCTCCCCAGTCTCTTCAGCATATCAGCCATAAAGATCGTATTAAAATGAAAATCAAATAATGTTATTCTTCTCAGAACCGTCCAGCGGCTTCCCATCTCAGAGTTCTTACAGCAGCCTGCAAGCCCTGTACAGTCCTCCCACCCATGACCTCCTTGCACATCCCATCTCATCTTCATTCCTCCTGTCAGACAAGTCTGCTTTGGTCACAGAGGCATATTTATTTTTGAATAAATATCTTAGTAATAACAAAGACTGAAAAAAAAAGCCTCAGAAACATAAATTTATTCCACTTAAAAAGGCAGTGATGAGATGGCGTGAAAACCCTAAAATAGAATGTGTGCACGATTTCTTTGTAAACCTGTAAAACTAAGCACATGTCTGTCATACGGTTGTGGGAATATATTTCCATTCCTGATCATACATCAGACATGGGATCAAGTGTTAATTTTCCTGGACCCTGGAGGTGGAGTATGTGATTCCATTCTGGCTCTGCATTCACATGAGAGCTCCGTTCTCTTCCTCCACCAGAACACCGCTGTGGTCTTCTGTGAGCAGAAGAGTCCTTGCCAGCTCTGAATGACCAGCCCCACTTTTAAACAGCTATGTGGCAATAGCAGGGAGTCACCTAAAGCATGTATCTTTAAAAAGTTTCAAAGTCACTATATTGTCAGTCCTGAAACCACAGAAATAAGTGTCAATGTTATTCCTTATCTGAGAGATAAAATTAGATATTTTAAAATTAAAGAGCTAATATTTCAGTCTTAACACTCTTTGTTATGATAGCCATTCATCCAATAACAAAGAAAAAGAGTTAGGCTAACGCTGTTGAACTGACCTGAGTGTGTCCAGTTGAAAGCTTCAGCAGATTGCTCATCAAGGCCAGGATTTCACCTGTCCTATAATTGTATAATTGGACACAGTGTTCTGTGAATGCTCATCCTTACTCCCCAGTTGGTGGTATGTCCTTGCCAGCTTTATTATGTCTGCCTGATATAACCCCTTAGAAATGTAGTTAAAAACAGGGTCCTTGACAGAATGAGGGAGTAGATAAAGTGTGTAAATGCTGGCTAGCACTTGACTTTTCATAACTCTGGATTCTTTTGCTGGCATTCATTCACTGTCGATGGGAAGAACACTTTGCAAGTATTCATTGTGAATTTTACCTGCCAACATGAAATGGAGTAAGGTGAGAGATTTTCCTAATGAAGTGGTTTAAATAGACTACTGGAAACACTTGAATTGGCATTAGTCTTAAGGGGCTACAGACATGGAACAGTGTATGTTTACTAAGTGTATGGTGGTTCAGTTCTTAAATTTTTCTTGATGAAGAGTTTGACATTTATGTTCACTTGGTCATGTTTGCTTTTATAGTGGGAAAGTCACAGGATTGAGGGTATAAATTTTATGTGTGAATCTAAAAAATAAAATGTTAATCGTATTCTAGAAATGTTCTAATGTAATTAGAAGCACATATCTTGGGCTTTACTAATTTTGTGAGGGAAGTTTTTTATTCTTTTAATAACCAGGGTGATTATTATAGTTTGAGGATTTAAAAAAAAAACATCATCAGTATGTATATATTGTTACATAATATAAATGAAGCACTATGCCCAGAATTATAAAGAGGTATTACATAAAAGGTACTATTTTTATTACGACATACTTTCTAAGCTAACAAATAAGAATTTGGAAACAGAGTTTAAAAGTAACATGAAGATTTTGCAAACTTGTACTCTGCATAACCTTACCAGGAGTTCTATACTAATTTGTAAATGCAGGGTATCCCCTAGATACTTCTGAAATACTGAGATTATGGAGGATTTGGAATTGCATTGTTCCAGTGATCTTTCTAATCGATTATAAGGTATTAATAACAGTTAAATGTTTTTAGATGCTTCTCCAAAGCAGTAAGCTCTTTACTAGTGCAGTTTCTATGGCACATATACCTGCTCTCTCAGATACATCCATGTAATGAAGAGAGCCATTTTGTGGGTAGTTTTAGAGTAAGATATCTTTAGTGCAGAAGATCCTGTTATGCTTAAAACTAATACAGGTGCACTCATCTCAAATGACAGATAAAAACAAGGTATAAACTAGAATGTGGGTAGAGCCTCTTCTCCCGCCTCTGCTTCCCATTCCTTTCACTCCTTCTCTGAAGAACTAGTGAGAACAGATGCCGAGGTGGCAGAGATGAAGGGATGCTTATTTTAGGTGGATAAAATATAAATTAGATTTTGAAAAAAGATTCTGTTGAGGGAAAGTGATACTTGTACTTCCATCATTTCTTTGCCACTTTTCTGAAATCTGCTAGACGAAGTAAGGTATTAAGCTTGTGTATTAACTGGAAGGAATAATTTAGTTGATTGTTATATTGCAAGATATAGTCTCAACAGCCCATTTGCATTTTGATATTTGCATAGCTAAAAAGATAAAGCCAAGGGAGCAGGTGGGCAATGGTAGTTTGGATCTTCCTATAGTGATGTTTTTTGAAATCTGCAAATGTAACAGTGCTGATAGAACTTTTCCTTTCAAAGAAAAGATCATTTTGGACATTGATGCTCAAATTTGTAGTTTTTGTCTATACATAAATGAGTTGTCTGATCCACCAAAAAGAGGAAGAACAGATTTTTTTTTTTTTTAAGTTGACTCCAACCATAGAAAAGTATTTACTGCTCTGGAGATGAAATAAATTTATTTATTTATTTATTAGACTTTTAATTAGGTTTATTGGGATAACATTGGTTAATACAATTATATAATTTTCAGGTGTATATTATCATTTGACATCTGTGTATTCCATTGTGTGTTTACCATCCACAGTCCAGTTTCCTTCAGCTACCATATATTTGATCCCCTTTACCACTTCACCCTCCCTCTAAACCCTATATTTGACTCCCCTCACCCTATCTACCTCCCACCCCTCTAGTAACCCCTAGTCTGTATTCCATGTCCATAAATCTTTGTTTGTCCTGCTCATTTGTTGCTTTTAAGTTCATATCCCACATGTAAGCGATGCCATGTGATTTTCAACTTTTTCTTTCTGGCTTATTTTGCTTAGCATAATTATCTCAAGGTCCATCTATGTTGTTGCAAATAGCAGTGTTTAATCTCTTCTTATGGCTGAGTAATATTTCATTGTAAATATGTACCACAGCTTCTTTATCCAATCATCTATCATAAGACACTTCGGGTGCTTCCATGTCCTGGCCACTGTGAATAGTGCTACTATGAACATCGGTATGCAAATATCATTTTGGATATAGGTTTTGAAGACTCTGAGGTAAATACCCAGTAGAGGAATTGCTGGATCATATGGTAGATCAATTCTTAGTTTTTTGAGGAAACTTCATACTGTCTTTCGTGGTTGTACCAAATTGCAGTCCCACCAGCAGTGTCTAAGGGTTCCTTTTTCTTCACATCCTCTCCAACATTTGTTATTTCTTGTCCTGTTGATTATAGCTATTCTTACAGGTGTGAGATGGTATAGAGATTAAATTTAGATTTTAGGAATATTAGCAAGTATTACAAGAAATTACAATTTCTTAAAAATTGTAATTATATCAGTATTCAATTTTTTTCAAGTATTGCATGTCTGCTCATTATATCTTAACCACTTATTGCTATTTTTCTCTAATGTTAATGATGTCATTGCTAAAATGATAAACACTGAAGGTACCTGAGTACTGGAGCTATTCTGAAGATAAGCTTTAAGCTTATTTCTGTTATGAACTTAGCATTTCAGTAAAGCTTTATTTTAGGTTATATCCAGAAGTCTTGGGGTATTGTACCTAATGTGTGGCTCTCAGGGTCACAAATGGCTCTGGAGTCAGATCAAAGGAGATCACTGCATCGTTGGGGGCCAACAAGAGTAGAATGTGAGGGAATGTCCGGAAGTGAAAGGGATGTGATTCCACAAACTGAGTATGGACAGCAGTTGTGAGAGATGTCTACAGCCTCCAAGTCCCAGAGACCAAACTTCTAACATGGACTAGGTTTGGGAGGGTCACCCCTTCCAGTGCCTTTCAAACTGTCAGAACATCCCCTGGCTTTGGGTCTTGAGGGGACCTCAGGGAGGGAGTCAGGGCTCCCGATCCCACACTGGTGCCACTCGGCACGGTTCTGCTTTCTACAACATCTCTTTATATGTAGGAATTCTATCTGAGAAATAGATTCTGCTGCTAAAGTTAAAAAAAAAAAAGTTTGGAGACCATTGAGTTGAAGACTGCCTATTAGGTTATTAGATGGTAGTGGAGTCTTAGTCTTATTTTAAAGGTGAGCCAACAGGAACACAAGACTTCTGACATCACACAGAGGGTGACAGTAGATCTCAGTTTCTCTGCATTCTATCTGAAGTGCCACATAGACCCAGAAATGGAAGGAGGTTATGGAATAGTTGTGATTTCTAAAGTTCTGGTACAGAAAGAGGTGGAATTGTCTGCACTGAATCCAGTACCTGCTGAGGATTAGGTTACTTAAATTTTAGAAGGCTTTTAGTTTACTGCAAAGTTTTGGATGCTCCTGAGTCAGATAGGAAGAATAAATTTTATCTTCAGGGGATGAAAAATTAAAGGAGACTTTGCCTTTTCTATAATCTATCTTTTATTTACTTATTTTATTTGTTTGGGTTTTTTTTACGCCTACAGCACCTGGTCTGCCTAGGTGGTCTCCCATCCAAATACTAATCAGGCCCGACCCTGCTTAGCTTCTGAGATCAGATGGGATTGGGCTTGTTTAGGGTGACATGGCTGTAGACTATCTTTTATTTTTTTAGAGTACTAAATTTAAGGTAAACTATGGAAACAGAAGCAGAATATGGAATTTAAGAATGAAAAATTAAAGTGTAATGTCCCGGTAACTTATTCCCCTTCATTTGATATGCCAGCTATCTTGGAAGTAAACTGGAAGAGTATGTCTTATGCTGTGACGTGATACACATTTTAATATTTAAAAAGTTTTAATTCTTTATTTTGTTCAAAAACTTACTGATGGTTTTAATTATTCAAAAACTGGCTTCCTAATTTCATGATTAATGTTGAGAGATAGTGTCTTAAAAAAATTTTGTGTGATTTCTGAATTGGCTAATGCTCTTATACTAGGATCTTGATCATTTGAGCTGAATTTGTTTGCTAGTTCTTAAACTATTTTCATTAGTTAGAGCTGTTGTGAGAAAAGGCCCCATGGGATGAACAGAATTAGCTTAGTAATTTTGCTCATTCATCCATGTGTATATAACACGACTGTTTTCATTTCTGACATTGCAATTGAACTGGATTGTAAGCAAATAATTTTCACATTCTTCTAAGTCTCTGTCTTCTGTCACTCTGAAGTCTTTTTTGTATATCTGCTTTCTTTCAGGTGAGGAATTTTAAATTGGAACAGGAGCAAGAAAAAAACAAGATTTTGTCAGAAGCACTGGAGACTCTAGCCACTGAACACCATGAATTAGAACAGTCTCTGGTAAAAGGCTCACCTCCTCTCAGCATCCTCAGTGAGGACGAATTCTATGATGCCCTGTCAGGTAATTCTAGAATCCAGCCCTCTGTATTGTTGGTGATTTAAAGTCTGACACCTAAATGTTGTCTTAGAGTGGATGTCACCTTGAGTTTCTTGGAATGAACAGATAGAGATGTGTCACTGCAGTTCCTCAAACTAGCTATTGTTTATGTTGTGTTATTAAGGCAGGACCTGAAAGTTTGGAATGAAAGTCATTGCTGAGTCTGCCTGTGTTGATGGTATATGCTGTGCTAGGGATGGAGTGCTATTAAAACTATGAATTTATTTGTTTATTCAATGACTATTAAATACCTCCTAGTTTTAGATGCTATTATGTTTTTAAGAATAGAAAGATGGACAGTTTCTGTCCTCAAAGACTACTCTGTATCTTTAGAGTAAATGATACAGAGAAGTCTCGGTTAACAGTACCATATGCTAAGTGCAAAGTAGAGGTGAGACTGTCCTGTAGCTGGAGCAGAGAAGAGGAAGTATTTTGCCTCAGAAGTACATGCCAAAGCACCGTGGCAAACTAGTAATGAGTATGGACTCCAGAGCCAGGTTCTCTGAGTTGAAATTCTGCCTCTGACAGTAGCTAGCTGTGTGACCTTCTACAAGTTTCCTGAACTCTGTGGTTCTCAGTTCACATGTATTTAAAATGGGGATAGTTATAGTACCTATTTCAACAAGTTGAGTCAGGAGTAACTAAATTTGTATGTCTAAATATTGTTTAGGACAGTGTGTGACGTGTACCAGTTGCTCAAAAAATGGGAGATGTGGAGAGTTGAGAATGACTTGCAAGCAAAGGTATTGCTAAGTAGTTTTTACCTTTTAGAAATTTACTTTAAAATGTGTGAGGTGAGTGTAGGCAGGGGAGTGGAAGGAACATGGAGGCGGGGAGAGGTTGGAGATCAGGATTGAGAACAAGTAATTCTTTTTTGTGAGGAGGTTAAGTGCTTATGTAATAGGTGAACATACATAATTACTGAGTCTCACAAAATTTGACCATGGAAGCAGGAGATCTTGGTGGATAAGGAGTTAAAGGATGAAATTCATATTAGGAAGTTAAAGGAAACACAGTGAGAGATAATAGAAATGAGAACTAAAGATTTGGTAAGGAAGTTAAAGAAAATATGATAATATAGGACAAGGAAAATTATGTTGGTAGACTTACAGAGAAGAGATTCATTACATAAGATAAATAACAGTAAATAGGAACATTATGATTAGAAACATGATCTAATCAAAAAGGGAGAAAATAATTTTAGTAGCCAGATTTGGGAATAATTAGAGAAAAGATGATGATGATGATGATGATGATACTGTCAGTTATACATGGTATTTGTGAAAAAGTGACTCATGCTGGGACAAGACAGCGAAGACAGGATTTGCAAGTGGAATAAGTGACAGGGTAAAGGAAGTATGTAACATGATTGAGAGAGGTGTGGGGAGCGTGAATGACATTCACATTTACCCTGTTCCAAGTCCAGTAGTGTTCCCTCCTTGATTCCTTGTAGGAAAGTTGCTAGAGGGATTACAGCATTAAATGCGAAGATGTATGACTAAAAGGGCCTGGACACTTCATCTGCTCATCTTTTATGTCCTTTATAAAGAAAAGAAAAAATGTTTAATTTTCACTAAAAAACCATATTTGTTATAAGCAATTCATTATAAAAGTACATTCAGTACTCAGTGAAATTTCCCTTTCATCCCTTATCCTAATTATGTACTCTTCTTCAGAAGTTCTTATTAATAGCCTGACATACTCTCTTCTAAACCTTTTTAAAGCATTCACATGTATACGTGCATGTGTGCATGTGGGTTTTTAAGAATCATGAATGGAATTAGCTGCTTAATTGTTCTGGATCTGCTTTTTCATGTAGCAACATAGTTTGGAGATCTTTCTCATCAATACTGCTCATTCTTTTTAAAGGTTGCATAAAAGTTCACAATATGATTTACCAGTTTTCTTAATCATTCTCCTCTTGATAGACATTTAGCAATTATTATCATCTTTCTGTTTCTTAGTCATATTTTAACACTCATCTCCACAGTTGTTTCCTCTGGGAGAAGGAGATAAAAAGCCATATTCCTTGAGTCAAGATTGGCAAATACATTTCATCTCAAGTGTTAATTCAGTTTGCTTTGCATTACTGCTGCTTTATGGATTGCTGGGTTGAGACGGATCCTGAGGCTGAGTCCAAGTGCCTCGCTTAATCAGCATGTTCTACTGTTACTATAGGAAATGAAGGAAAGGGACAAGTGCCATACATTTGTTCCTCCCTGCCCTGAGTGACCACCTGAGTTTTGTTATATTTGCCTGAACATAGTAGCCTTTCTGTGGCCAGTCCTACAATTTCCTAGTACAAATCTTGGGAATCATTTGGTACAATGTAGAACTCCATTAAAATTAAGTCTGATGTTCTGGGTTCAAGTCTTCACCTGCTGATAACTTTGCCACATAATTCACCGAGATCATAAAAGTCATCCTTTTAGAATGACTTCGTCTTCTTGCTACAGTCTCTACACATCAACCTCCATTCCCACTGTCTCCTTCCCTTCTGTTACAAAAAGAGAAATGTCCCCCTTTAGTTACAGCCATCCCCTCTTCATTTGTTCAGGTACCTATCTCCTTGTGCCTACTCAAGAACTTCTGTTTATTATTTCTCCCAACTACGCTGTCAATACATCATTTTAAAAACTAGCTTAAAAATCTTGTAATAGTTTCCTGTTGCTTGTATAACATTATAACAAATGTGATGGTTTAAACAATATGCAGACTTATTCTCATATAGTCGAAAATAAAGCTCAGAAGTCCTACAGCCTAGATCCAAGAGGATCTAGGAGAGGATCTGTTTCCTTACCATTTCCAGCTTCTAGAGACACCTGCATCCCTCAGCTGGAGGCCCCACCCTCCATCTTCAAAGCCAGCAGTGTGACATCTTCCAATCTCTCTCAGTCTGACCTTCCTCCCAATCTCTCTCAGTGGGCCTACCTGGATAATCCAGGATAACCTCCCATGTCAAGGTCCTTGTATCATGTAAGGTAACATGTCCACAGGTTCCAGAGACTAGGACATGGACATCTTTGGGGCTAGTTTCTCACTACTACAGTCCCCACATTTATATCTTCAGCTCTGACTTTTTGTTAAAGATTTATATATTTAACAGCTAGATAAATAAAAAATGAATTCTGGATCTCTCTCCCAGATCCTCTTCCTTCTAGGATTAGACTCATTTTAGTAAATGGCACCTCACTCATCTCTTAAAGCCAGAAACCTGGGAGTGATTCGTGACATTCATATGCCACAGCTGTGAAACCCAGACCAGTGCCTGTCCATTTACCTTTATACCTTGAATCCATCTATGTTCTTTTATTATAGTGCAATATTTAAAAAGTAGGCTGTTGATAAATTATGGCTCTACCAATTCCTATGCCCTGTGGAAAGTTGCTTCACTTTTCCATGCCTCGTTTCTTATCTGCAAATAAGTTATAGGATTCTTGTGAGGAATAAGTTCATAAATATTTTTACTTAAAACAGTAACTCTAACAGGCTAGCAAATGTTAGCTCATTATCATCACCTGTGCTGTACGTGCTCTTGTCCGGCCTGTTAACTGACTGCTGTGCTTCCAGCCTGCCCACCTGGAGTTCACTCTACATACCATCTACAGTGACACTTTGTAGATGATCCCATCATTGCATTCCCCTGCCCAAAATTCTTCAGTGGCCTCTCCTTGCACCTAGAGAAAATTCAGACTCCTTAACTCGGCCTTCAAGGCTCTTGACATGATCCAGATTCTGCCCGTCTCTTCAGGGTTGTCCCTTCACTTACTGCACTCCTGCACACTTCCTCCAGTCCTCAGGTGCAACAGTGATAGAGTTAAGAGAACAAGAAAAGTATAGAACCCATATTTTATTTGAAACTGATATTTAGTTGCTGAATCAGAATAATAGATTAAATCAAGCCTATCTTAATATTTAAAAGATATGAAACAAGGTTTTTAGAGATACTTCTCTTAAAATATTTGTAAATTATTTAAATGTTGAATCTTTTTAAAAATTGCTAATAGCTTGTGTTATTTTCTTTAAAATGAAAGCATACTTTTATTTAGAGGTGAAGTTTATGTGACTTCCTGTTTTCCCTATGTCAGTATTTTCAGATAAGGAGGGTCAGTGGAAATCTAATACAGTGGATGAGACAAACCTTGAGCCAAGCATGGATTATAGTATGATTTTTCCAGTCCCATGAGATCTTTTGATTATTTAAAAATTATTTTTCTAGTATGCTCAATGACTAAGGATTTCATAAATTTTCCAAAGGCAAACATTTCTTTCTCACAATATGGTTGAATTTTATTTTGTAAAATGATTTAAAAAGAGCTAAATCCAGTGCAGCCCAACATTTTTGTTCTCATTTGGTTGTGTGTGTGTGTATATAAGGAATGAAATGGTTATGTTGAGTGAAATTCCTGATATTACTATAAATAATCCTGAGAAAATAGCTAAACATTAATGTGTATCGTGCAAAATGATTTAATGAGAACTAACTAGTTCTGTGGAAGAATTCCATTCTGCCAGCAAATAAAGTGTAGATATATGTAGAAAGAACCACTTTAGAGAAAAAGAAAGCAGTTGCTTCTACATATTCCAGCCATATTTCTACCCTTTATTATATGCCACCCTCTTCTCCCAAAGCTTTCAAATATCTCTAAGTTATATCCTCCTAGCTTGTCTTTCTGACTCCCTCAAGCAGAATTAATCATTTCTCCTTTTGTGTTCCTTCAGTTTGCACCTCATTTAGAGCCCATTCATTGTATTGTACTGTTTGTGATGATTGAAACCATATCTGTTTATATCCCTGAAGTACTTAGCTTGCAGTCATAGTTGCTCTCTAAATGTTTGTTGAACAAATGTCATTGATGTTTCTGTCCTTTCTGAAAATATATTGGTACTTAAGAAGGCACAAGAGAATCAGTAGTACTGATTCATATAGTTTGCACACACCACTTTAGATGCCATGCAGGAGAGGAGGTATAGTGACATTGAAGTGAGTGGGGATGAGATTATTAAAGGTAAAATTTGTTCACAAAGAACTTACAATCAAGTTGGAACCGTGAAATCTGCTCACATAGAGGTGGAAAATGAAAAATTAACTAAAGGTGAGAAAACTAAAGGTGCAGGACTTTATGCATCTCTAATAATCTTTTAAGGAATTATTTTTGAAACATTTATTACTAGTTAAATAGTTTCATGATTGTTATTCTTCAATACTGGTCTTAGCAGCTTCATGAAAATATCTGCCTTTTCAATATTATAACTTCAAATCGTATTATTTTTCTTGCTGTTCGTTCACTCTCATTTTTAGAAACATGTTGAGATCAGTTGCTCAAGCAAGGCTTTCTTGCTAGGTTTTCCTCTTAATGCTATTTTGGTCAAAATGTGCATGAATAATGCATACAATCCAATAGTGTGGACTGGCAAAACCAGTAGTTACATCACAAAATTAAAGCCAGTTTTAGCATTTCTCAGTTGCAACAGTAGTTGCTCATGTCTTTTTAAAACAAAACTTTCAAAATGGAAGATGGTATACTATAATGACTTTGGCTTTTCTGGGGCAGAGGAACAATTATGACCTGTGTCAAATAAAGTTTAATCCAATGACTACAACTGGTAATAGTTGAGAAAAGCAATAACATCTGTGCTGACATTTTACATATAGAAGACACAGGATTTGCCCCAGGTCAGTGCTGTTGGGAAGAAGGCGGCAATGCCTCTCGGCCATTTATTAGGACACTGTGCATGCTGTTCCTTATGTTCTCAAACCCAGTGTTCTCTCCTTCTCAAGTTTATTTTTAGAATAGCTGTACATTTCTTACCTGGGCCTTTTCCATGTCTCTTTTTTATAGTTTGGACCTGCCTAGTACCTGGCAATCTCTGTCACATCTGTATTCCTAGAACATTTTTCCTCTCCTGTCCTCCCCACCTCCTTTTTTCTTGACAATTAGCCATACTTCCTTGTTCTTGCCCTTTTTCTTGTTATATAACCTTTTGTGTATTTCTTCATCTCCCCAACAATACTGAATGTCCCGTAAGGGCAGAGACCTTGTTTTATTAACTTCAGTATTTCCTCTATTGCCCAGCACAAAACAGGCTGATTAGTTGATGTGATGTACATACAGCCAATTAACTGCTATAGAATATAACTTATTAAACACCTTCTATATTCACTGTATGGTACAACATTTTGAGAAAATCTAAGTAGTGGCAGGGACTGTTAATCTAGTTTTTGAGTTTATAGCATTGAAAAATTACCCAGCAGTTTACTCATACTATATGTATGTTTTAGGTGAACACTGGTGAATGGAATCTCTATTAAGTATTTTTTTGGAAAACCATGTGGATTTAGTATTGTCCTTGGCATTGAGAGGATTTCATTAACCAGGACATTTACTGAGTGTCCACTGTGTGTGAGGTGCTTTGTTATGCTCGGCCATACCAGCATCAGTAATATCCAGTCCCTGAATTGGTGTTTGTAGTCAGTCTAAGGGAAGAGACTAACATAGAAAAAGATGGTTACAATGGAATGTAAAGGGATCTGGTCCTGCTGCCCTCTGCCCCGTCTCACTCCCAAGATCAGACCCTAGCTAGAGTTTGCCTCAGTTTCATACATCCCACAATCTGAATGACCACTGACTCCCGTCTTTCAACTCACCCTCTCTGAAGCCCTGATCCCAACATTTCTTTGACCACACCATGACATCTGCTTTACCTTTTCACTGACCTCACTCCACTCGTATCCCTCCTTACCAGGTTTAGCTTGCATGGGGTACCATATAATCACTCCCCTGCCTTTCTCTCTCTGCATAATACTCACCAGGCAAAACTCCAGTCCCTCCCTCTCTGCCTTTCACACTAGTCCTCAGGCGACTGACTGTGTGAAAGTGGAGAATGAATGCAAGGCCGTACACTTCTGCGGCTGTTAACTTCTGTTGTGCCTTTTGGCGGCTCAGCAGTCCTACTACATTTTTCTAGTCAGTTCCTTTTACAGGCTTATTTCATACAGATCTCACCTAAAATTTCTAATACCTTCTCTGTCCTGCTCCATCGAAGGATATTGTGTCGCTGAGAAACTCCCCATGTTTCCACATTAATGCTTGAGCAGCATTGTCTTACATGACCTCTAGTCTCATGCCTGTAAATATTATCTGTATTCTGAAAAATTCATAATATCATTTCTCCAGCCTCAGTCTTCCCCTGAATTTCATCCCTCTGATTTTCAGACTCATGTCAAACTATTTGTCATGTTCACTTAAGTGTGTGAATGAGCCTAATGTCTTACAATGTCTAGATGAGAACTCCCTATTTCTACTCACAAGCCCGCCCCTTCTGCAGTCCTCTGTGTTTTTGATATGTGGGAGATCTGTCGTTCCAGTTGCTTCGGCCAACTCTGAGAACCTGAGAATTATCGATCACAGATGGTTTTATGATTTTTGTCACACAGCCACATTCAGTCCCTCAGAAAATTCTGTCAGATCTATCTTCAAAATACAGCAGAATCTAACCATTTCTCATAATTCCACTCCTATCACCCGGACCCAAGCTCTTCGTCCCTCACCTGGATTATCATGGTAGCTTTCTGACTGTCTCTGCACCCTTATTTCTGACAGTATTTTAGACACAACTTTCAGAGGGATAATTTCGAAATATGAATTTGTTCATATCAGTTCTCTATACAAAACTCTCCAAAGGCTTCTTGGCTGGAATGAAAACCAAAATCTTAGATGATCTGGCCCTCTTCCACTTTCTGAAATCTTCCTCTATCCTCACTCTCTTCTATCACTCTGACCTCAGTACTAGGTTTTGAACTTGCTAAGCATCTTCTCCCCCAGACCTTCACTTTTCATTATTTCCTCTGCCTGGAACTCTCTTGCCCTAGATTCCTCAGTGCTCACTCCTTCACTTCCTTCATTTTTCTGCTCTGACAGACTTTCACTATCATTTTCTATCCCTTTGTCTTGCCATTTAAAACCCCAGCGCCTTTCACATAATATTCATTTGTTTGTCGACCTCCCACAATTAAAATGATGTAAGCTTCTCAGTGAGAGGAGGGATGTATTTCAGCCCTGAGATGGTGCTAGACAAAAAGGTGCTCACTCAGTAAATATGTGTTGGACAAGTTAATGAGTAAGTACTACCAAATGGTACATAAAGAGTGTTGCAGAACAGAGCAGAGACAGCTAATAACCAACTGCTTGGGAAAGTTGTAGACAGCATCACAAAATAAATGATATTCTGGGGGCATTTTGAAGAGTCATTAGAGTTCTCCAGACTGATAAGATGGGAGAAGAATATGATTTGTGGAAGAAAACAACACAATCAAAGGCGGAGAAAAATAGTTTTCAAAAACATCATGAAATGTACTGTGACTGACACAGGGGTGAGTGTTTTGGTTTTTGAGAGGTAGTCGTGAAGTGAAGGCAAGAAACTAGTTTAAGGAGTCTTGGTAAGATTCTGCTAAAGAATTTAAATTTTAGCATATAGGTGGTAGGGAACCAACAGACACAATTATGCATATAGAGTGGTATAGATTAGTATTTTTAAGTTCACTTTTAAAAATAAAGATTGTGGAATTTTTATTACATACTTGCATTATACTGAGAATTAAGAATTCAGAGAAAATAAGATGTAGCCCCTACTTAGGAGTTCACAAGTGTTTTAAGAGTAAAGATTGATTTGAGGTCCTATTGTCCTAGATGAGAGTTGACAAGAGTTTGAAGAAAAGCAATGTAAGTGAGAATGGGACATTTCACTTAACTTCCTTTATATCTTTGGTGAACAACAAGTATCCTTCTGACCTTTTCTCAAGGGTCAGATGCTTCTTCAAGGAAGCCTGGTTAACTTTCACATCCCAATTATGTTGGTTCTTCGTGCACCACAGTACCATAGCATTTTCTGTAGTTGACATTTTGTACTTGTTTGTATGATTATTTGGTTCTTGTCAGCCTTGCCACTCAACAGTAAATTCCATGAAGAATTCTGCATCCCTAGCAATTAGCATAGATTCTGCCACATACTAGTTCAAATGTTTGAGTGAATGAATTTGAGATATACTTTTAAAGCTAAATTGACTGAACTTGAAGGCCAGTTGGTTGTGGAGGATAATAATACCCTTATGCTTCTCATTTGTTTATTGAAAATTCCCACTTTGGCCCAAAGCATCTCAAACTCTGTGTGATAGAAACTAGACTTGTCATCATGTTCTGTCCCTTGCTGTATTTCCTGTCGTGGTAATTGGCATCATCATCACCCACAGTGAACCTTGCAAATGTGGAAGTCATCTTTTATATCCTTTCTTGACCTCTCCTCCAATATCTAGTCTTTTTATTTTTTTCTGTTTTCTTTCTCATTTAGTTCAACTTCCCCCTTGTTTTGACTCCAAAGACAATGACAGTCTACTATTTGCTGATTTTCCTACTTCCTGTCTTTGTCCCTTATAGCCTGTCTTCCACACTGCTTATTGTCAACTGTGGGAGGCTGAAAAATGGCCCTTGAAAGATATGTTTACTTTCTAATCCCAGGAATCTGTAATCTTTTTTTTTTTTTTTTGGAAAAAAATATCTTTTCAGATATGATTGGGTTTTGAGATGAGGGGATCATCATGGTTTGTATGGCTGAGATCTGACTGCCGTCACAAGTATCTGTATAAGAGAAATGTAGGAGGAGATTAGATAGAAGAAGGCCATGTACAGTTGGAGACAGAAATAAGAGTGATGTGGCCACAAGCACAGAAATGATTGCAGCCACCAGAGCTGGAAGAGATAAGGAACATATTCTCTAGAGCCCCCAGAGGGACAGTGGTCCTGCCAACACTTTGATTTTGGTCCAGCAAAACTAATTTTGGACTCCTGGCCACCAGAATTGTGAAACACTAAATTTTTGTTGTTTTAAGCCCCAAAGGCTGTGATAATTGTTACAGTGGCCATGGGGCATTGATATATATACATCAGAGTTATCTGTAAAGTCTAAAATTGATCTTATCACTTTCTGGAGAACTATCCCATGACTTCCCATTACTACAGTTTAAGTCTAAACTCTCTCTGACTCACTTTAAAGCTTTCTCTTTGATGACCCATCTTTCCATCGGGCCACCTTTCTCTCAAGCTGTGCCAGATATTCTTGCCCTAGGGCTTTTTACTCTTTCCCTCACATCAGGGTTCTCTTTGCTGCCTTAAACTCTTTTTTATCATTGCAGTTCAAATGTCATTTTTGCTTGTAAACTTACCCTGTGTTCCCTAAGAGTGACTTCTTCTACTGTTCCCACAAACACTTTATATAAACACATTTACTTGTGTTTTTTTCACTAAATTGGACTTTGAATACTTGGAGGGCACCAATCATATTACTCTTTCTAAATAATTTCAGCAACTAGCCCTTAACCCGGTGTGTTATAGGTACTTGGTATATGTTAATTTCTTAAATTGCATTACATAAAAATACTGTTTTATAACTATGGATTATTCTGTAACTGGTCTTTAGTTCTAGAATGTTTGTCTTTGTAGAGTGCATACGTAGATGACCTTCTTCAAAATAATTTTTAAGGATGTCAATAAAACAAAGCTCTCTGGATTTAATAGTCCAAAATAGACACACAGAAAATTTCCAGTAGCCCCCACACTATGGTTTGCTTAGTTCTTCATCTTCAATTCAGTATGTAGATTTTGCAAGTTGTGGAAAACAGTAATAGGTTTAGTTGCTTGGGGAAAGGTCAATACTTTAAGAAACTTTTGTCGTAAGGAACACTGTACGATTCTACTGATTTTGACTTTGGACATTATGTCTAGAATGTATCTGACTCTTGTTGCTTACTGCCAAAATTCTGTTTCAAGTTTTTTTCACTTCCTCAGTAGATTATTATAGCAGGCTCTTGGCAGCCCCTTCTAGATTCATCTTGATTTTCACTTCATAGTTTATTTTAAACGTGGTAGGTTTTTAAAATTTTTCTTTGTGTTCTTCTATCTATTATGTTATTTTTGAGTTTATGCAATTGTACCTTAAAGCTAAATAAAAATTTAGCACTTATATTTTAAGCTTGGGTTACCCTGGGTTACTCTAGACATTTTTAGAGCATGCCTAGTTTGTGGGAAACCGTAAACAGTAAGGTATTAAATTGAGTGTGTGTGCCTGATCATTTCCTGTTACCTTCAGTAATAGGGGGAGGGGTTATCTGGATGTGATCCACAGTTCTCCCACGGGTTGCTCCTTTGTACCTTTTGTTCTCAAGCTAGTTTTCAAAGGTCATGTTGGAAAAAATGTTTATCAGAATAACGTGTAAAAATCATTGGCGTGTATATATCATTAACTTCATAACCTCTTCTTTCAGCCTTTCAATAGGAGGAAAAACTCAAAGTTGGTTGGAGGTAATGAACCTCTTAATTTCATTTTTCTTTTGTAAACCACTTTATTGAGATATGACTGACATACAGAAAGCTGTACATATTTAACATATACTTGACGAGTAAAGTTTTAGTTTTGTTAACCTAATTACAACCATTGGCTTTTATGCTATTTGAATGAGAGAGGGGATTGTGTTCAATCTGAAATGTATTAAAAAATAATCTAAATCCTAACGTTGACTGAACTTCAAAGATCTGGATCATTGGAGATTTGTAACATTAAACTTTCTTTTAATACTGCCATTTTAACAGAGAAATTAATCAGGGAAAGATTCTAACTTAAATGCTTGTCTGTAGTCTAAAGCATTTATCTTATAAAATATAATCTGTTTTTCAGTGTTACTCTGACACTTTTTTCTATAATATATATCATTTAAGCGTCCCGAATCCTTTCAGAACTAGATGGGAATAAACAAACCTACAAAAAAAACCTACTAAATATTTCATTTGTAATCATTACCCAGGGCTATATAAATTTTCCCAATTGCCTATCAAAAGTTCAGTAAATATAAGGCTATCTTGTAAATTTCTTACCCTGTTTTTCAGAGGCGGATGAAGTATTCTGAGAATTCTGGGTGGCTTTACTTACTATAGAAACATACGTTTGTAAGGAGAAAAAGTGGGAAATAAAAGGAAAAATGAAAGGCTAATAACTTTGTCTGAAATCCAGCTATGCATATTGTTAAAATAAATTTCTAATGCATTTAAAAATATATCTGTATGAAAATCTGTGTGAAAATCAACCAATTTTGCTTCTATGTGGTTTTATTGTATTATTGACTTTGATGTGAGAGATGACAGGACCAGAATGTATCCTTCATGATAGATTTTTGGCTTTGACTTGATAGCTTTATATAACATATTTACCACTTTAACCATTTTGAAGTGCACAGTTCAGTTGCATTAACTAGAGTCACATTATTGTGCCATCACCACCATCCATCTCCAGAAAGTTTTTATCATCCCAAAATGAAACAGTATCCATTAAACATGAAGTCCTCATCCTCTCCCTTGTTTTTAAAGCATGAGTATGATGGCCTTATACTGTTAAAAAAGAGCAATGGGCCCACTGAATAGGCATTAACACACTCTTTTCAATACTTTATGCTTTCCTCTAAAGAATTAATATATTGCCCAGTAACACTGAATGTTAGGTAAGGTCTGGCCTATTTAATATGTGTATATATGGGCAAAATTGAAAACCTGAAGTTTTAAGATTGAATTATAACCTCAGAGGCACTAAGATTCATCCCTGATGTTCATGGAGACTTGAAAATTACTTTTATGGACAGGCTTTACCTTAATTAGTAAGCCTCCACAGTGGTTATGGCCTCTTTGGCACTTAGGTAAATATGTTTGAATTTAAATATCTGGAACTATAGGTCTCCAAATGAAATGATGCTATCCTGGAGCGAGATTGGTATGACTAATGCTATGAAGGCATAGAATTTAAGAACGGCTCCCTGTTGCCAATAGAGTAAGTCCAAACTATTTCAGACTATATATAGTAGACAGCTTTCTGTTCATGGTATTTTAAATAACTGAGCTTTTGTTTTTAAGCAGCTAGTGAATTTTTATTTTATGAGCACTGTATATCATGTAATTGATCATATTTCCTTCTTTGCCTCTGAAGCTAGAATGGTCAGTTAAGTTTGTGATTTGCCTCTAGCAAGAATACAGAACCTCATGGAACATACTAGAATACTACATCATTCTTAGCTTCATCTTGTATTTTCTTTGTCCTATTGACTATCTTTGATTTTCATTTATCCTAGACAGTCAGTTTCTTGAATGACTCCTTGCTTCATTTCCATCCAGCCACCTCTACCACTCCTTTCTTGTGTCTTCCACTCCCATCTTTCTGAATACTTCATTCCTCCCCATGTTGGGTCATGCTGTTCCCTTTGCTTGGAACCATTCCTCTACAATAACTCTCCCATCCTCACTCGTCCTCCTTGTCAACTTAGCTAAGTCATCAGTCACAACCCTTTCCAGGCACCTTGTCTTTCATTATTTAAAATTGACTGATCTCCTCTTTATGGCCCACTGCACCCAGCTAGACTTCTGTTATTGCATCAAGGAAAATTTACTGAACTCGTGTTCACAGAACAGTCTACCTCTGCTTGACCATGAGCATGTATCAGATGTTACTGTTCTTTGAATCCCATCATGCCTTGCACATGATAAAGTAGGTGAGAACTGAATTAAACAGTATCAATAGAGGTAGTGGATGTCATGGTGAGAATTGAAAAATGGCCGTTGGACTTCGTACTATGGAGGTAATTGATGACCTTTGTTAGAACCCTTTGTGTGAAAGGGTGAGGATATAGCCTAATTGTATTGGAGAGGGAAGGAGGTTGGGAACAAGGTAGAAAGGAGTAAAAATTAGGGAATAAGGAGAGGTGGAAGAAGAAGGAGAAAGAGAGTAGAAAAGAGGACTGAGAAGGGGAACAGAGAGAGGGAGTCAAGTACTGCCACCCTCGGGAGGACAGGGGTCTGTACTGCCATCTGATGAGGTACCCCTAAGGGTAGGCACCTTGTTCCCATGATATAAATGAAGGTAGCAGGGTTTCAGCTTGTATTTACTGAGTTGAAAGCTTGTTTTAAGGAGTCTGTCTTCGTGTCATAGAAGCTCTTACTGCCTTACCTCTTATTTGGTGTTTACTATATATCTGCTTTTTGTTAGGAGCTTTCTTTTTAGATGGATAAGTCCTGTCTTATGATCTATAACTTTTAAATAGGAAACACAGTATCCTATGCATAGTATCAAATGCTTGAAGTGTAATAAATGCTTGAGGTTTTTTGCTCCAGTTTTTGGTTTTCAAGATGTGAAGTAGGAAGGTTTTTTTAGTTCATCTAATAATTAAATCAAAATGAGACAGATTAACCAAATTTAATTATGTACATATGAATGGGAAGCCCACATGTATGAGTCAGAGATTGCATATACATAAGAGGTTCAGAGACAGAAAGGGAAAATGAGATATATATATCTCATGCTAGATCAGCACATCTAGGAAGGTCTGTTCTAAACCCCTTCAGTGACATCTAAATTATAAAGTAATAATGCATCTTAAATAATACTGATCAGTACAGACAAGATTATTTTGTTTGACTCTTGAGATTCATATGAAAAAAATTTCTACAAATTTGAAAATGTAGACATTAAAAAACCACCCCAATCCAGCACTCCAAGACCACTGTCACCATCTTTTCTTCAGATTTTTTTCATGCTGCCCCTTCTGAACAACTCTCTCCCTCCACCTGAGCATCATTTTCATTTTTAAAAGATTTATTGGTAGTTCCCCCTCTCTGAGGAAGGCTTTCTTGTTACCCATTTGCCTACCCCAGAAAGTGGACCGATCCCTCTTGGCCTCTCTGTGCTCTAGACAGGTTTCTGTCCTGTAAATGCTCTTGTTTGTACAGATACCTGTTTATCTGAACCAGACTGGTCTTTCTTTAAGACAGAGTAAAATTATTATTTTGCTTATATTTTCTATTTCTGAAATGGTATCTTGACTTTTTGTTTTAGCATTAAGTTAAATGCATTTTCTATTTTATTAAATTGTTTTTGCATGTATAATTTTAGCAACTGCTAAATTATCTCATGGGTGACTGACCCCTTGATATTGACTATACAGGTTGTCTTTAACTTTTTTTTCAATAAAATATTGTGACTACCTGCCAAAATTGACAAAGATAAATAAATCTCTCTTTAAATTTATTATTAAAATATCTGTTACTTTGTTATGAATACATGATAGCACAAAACTATATTTTAAATTCCAGTAGTATTATATTTAAATAAAATAAAAATAACTTTACCAGCATTGAAAGTCTTTCCGTAAGTAACTTTCTCCAAATGAAATAAAAATAAGGTTCTGTGGTTTTGGCTGAATTATAGAATGCAGTAGTTCAGGAAAAAACTAATAAAAAAATTTTTAAAGTTTTAGCATAAGGCATACTAAGCAGATGGTTGAAAATTTATTTAGGAAAGTTTGCTTGAATGTGTGTAAGAGTGCATTTGTAGAGCTGAGGACACTTGAGTGTATAATGATCTGCTTATGGCAAGTTAGAAGTTACATCGAATTTATATTTTAATGAAAACTTAGGCTCTATTTAAAGAGTTCTGGAGATTGACTTCTGGGTTCATGTCCTGTTTCCCCAGCTCATGAGGTCATTAGCATCCTTGTCAGACCCATAGTCCTGCCTCACCTTCACCAAAGCACCCTGGAGAAGCTAAAAGGTGATAAGGAATGTGAACGTGCCTGAAAAGTATAATGTACTGGACAAAAATAAGCTGTCTTATTCCCAAACAGGCAGATGGCTTCACTCTGAATACACAGCCAATTGGAAAGTGGCATTTTCATCCTAAAAATGCCTGCCTGATAATTAGATTTTATATGGACACTTCTGGCTTTAACTCTTGAGGATTTAAGTAATATCATGCCAGAAGAAGTACCGTCGAAAGTATTTTAAATTACCTTTGCTTTTTGTGTCTGTAGTGTCAGATGTAATTTATGGTTCCCACAAGTACAGTCACTAGCTTTTTCCTTATAATGAATTAAAAAATTGAATGGTTTTTTTGGTAAGTTATGCTTAAGATGCTTTGAGAGGGAAAATTAAAATAGAAATTTTGGGGGGAGCCACTGACTATTTCTTGAAGAATTAAGTACTTTTTGGAAATCTCTTTTAATTTATAAAATGTTTAATTATAAGTTGATATAAACTTATATCTGTTTCATAAATTTTCTTTGGCCTTATTGGATGTCGGTTCTCTGAAATCCCTGAGGAGGTAATTAACGGGTGGCTTGTTGAAGGACAAAATAGGCTGCTTAAGTTTCAAAGCCTGATGCATTAAGGGAGATATCCATTGTTACCGAGGCCAAGTTCAATTCATTTACTATGAACCTGCTCTGCCACAGATTCCGAGTCTGAACGGTCCCTGAGTAAATTGGAAGCAGTGACAGCGCACTCCTTTGAAGAGGAAGGAGAACATTTGAGCAGTAGGAAACACAGAATGTCTGAAGACAAAGATTGTGGTGGGGGAGACGCTCTCTCCAATGGCATCAAAAAGCACAGGTAGGAGAGCCATTAATAGTTACAACCATTGCTGACTTTTTATTATCAAGTATACTTGGGCTGATAGAAGTATGCCTTCTGTTCTTTTTTAATCTCTGTGTTTCAGATATTTATATTGCTATATCACTTCACAGAAAGGATTTCTCTTTGTCCACTTAGAGTGAACATCATCATCTGTAACTGTAGGAACAAAGCACAAAACTTAGTTTTAGCAACGTGTTTTTAGGGGAATGTCAATCTTTTGGCAATTTAGAAAGGTTATTCAGCACTCCCTATTGAAATTGATGCTGGGTTCCTTTTTTTCATCATACATCTTTTATGACTTTGCCTCCGAGTGCTATTTTAGTTTCTAGCCATTTGATCTTCTCACTGGTTTTATTAAGAATGAATGGTAATATTACCTGTCTGTTGATTCAATTTAGTTACATTTTAACAAAGACTTTTATTAAGACCCAGGGTTTGTTGAACATATCCATTTTATACTGTCTAATAACATTAGTATCTTTTTATTCCCTTGATGATTTAGTCCTGGAGATTGTCCTAAATTACTGAGAGGTAACAGACACTAGAGTGAGTTCTCCAGTTTCGGCACAGGTTTATAGATATAGTGGCATATATGCATGCTGGTATTCATAGAGTAAAATATTTTATCATATCAGTAAATTATATATCCTGTTGTCATTGTAAAAAGCACTTTTAGGGTAAAAAGTTACTAATGGTTAATTTCTACAAGATAGTTTTTGTTTAAAATTTATAGACTGTGTAACTCTAATTCTATTTCTACACCATGATTCTGGCCACAATGGTCTCAGTTATTGTTCTACTGGAAAAAAAGTCCATATCACCTCTAATTTATATGTATTTGCCCCTTGTTAACAAAATACCTCAGTTTGTAGTTATTTTGACAAGATCAGTGAGTTTTAAGTAACAGATAAAACCAGAGTTTTCTTCCTTTCGATGAGAGTATATTATAAACATGCTTGCTGGTGTTTGTCTCTTAGTGGAGTTTTCCACTCAAAATATGTGACTGGTAGTGAATATCTTTCCTGATTTCCTCTGCAGTTACTGACACCTCCTTTGGTTGGGGGCCCAGGGCTAAGTTCTGAGCAGGCCATGAAATATCTGATAGGAAACCTTGCAGGTTTACCAATCTCTGAAAAGAATATTTAACTATTTAACACACACATCGTGATAGTCCAGTGAGGACAAGGGTGAACTTTGGAATGTTCAAAGTAGCATACAAATGTTGATACAATTACTAAAATATCAGAAAGAACAATGTGCTTAGATGCTGTCATATCTTATGACTAGCGGGGGATTTCTCTGCTTTTCAGGGCCTGGTGGCCCTTTTGTATGTGTGCTATAATCATAGCAGTAGTTCTTTTGCATTTGACAGAAATTTATTACATTATATTCATATGTTCTGTGTTCTGTCTTAATCAGACCCCGAATGTTACAGATATGTACAGATGGTACAGAAAGTTAAGATGAAATTGTTCAAAAAAATGAAATCACAGGTCACTAAGAAAAACTACAAAGAAATACAGCTAGGTAGTAACCTAACTAGAAAAGTTAAACTGATAAACAGGCAGCTTATTAAACCTATAAATGTAATAAAACATTCTTCAGTTATTCATTGGAAAAGAGGACAATTTAGGAAATTGTCAGTAGTCAGATTTCTTATTTTAAAATGTAACAATTAAAGGAGTTTTTGTAAAAAACCTGTCTTTTGTCATAAAATTCTCATAAATAGAGCATATGCTACACATAATTTAAAAGTTTCATTTTAGAATAGGAAAACAGTTGGAGTATTTAGTATTATTAAATCCCTCATACCTGTGCTTTAAGTTGCATTATAAGTAATCTGTGTTCATAATGGGCAATTATTCTATTACTATTAAGAGTAATTTGAATTAATAGTAATTTTGGTGATGTTTTAGAAAAGCAGATGTATGTTGCTATTGGGGGATCAGCCTGAGGTGACCTTGAAATTTATTTAAAGTTTCATTATATCTATAAGTGAAATTTGTATTTGACCTCGTCATATATTTGTTTTTTTTTAATATTGAAAAATAATTCATTCACCACTTACTTAACTTTCTCATAAAAATCTTACATTTCCTTCTCACCTCATATCAACTACTTACCCTCTGTGATATGCACACTTAAATCTAGGAAGGGAGACAGGAAGAATATGGATTATAAAATTCAAAGGAGAGGAGACTTACAAATTATAGTTCACATGGATAGTATTAAATCATGCCTTAATTTGCTGATAAAATAGAACTAGGGTTTTCAACAATTTTTGTTTTTAAGCCATGGAACCATTTATGCAACAGAAATTCAGTACAGAAACTATTAAAATCTAAGCCACCTTCAGAGATTGATGAGATTCCCTATAGAGGGTTCTTCTCCCTCCTCCCCAGTCTCCTGCATCAGTGGGAATCACCATATCTACTGCATGTCTTATCCAACAAAAATACTTAGGCTTTACTTTCTATAGTATCAGAAATAATACATCTCCCCCACTAAATATAATAAACCATTCCAAACTTTGTTTCTGCTCCTATTTAATATGTTAGCATACACAGATTACCTAGGTGAGTGTCTGCCTCACAGGAAGCATTCAGTGTATGTGACTAGTTTTAACTTGTTTATTCCCTTTCTCCTCAAAGATGGTGATTTGGTTTGCTCTAAAGAACCTCTGCCCTCTTGCTTTCCTTTTTTACCCAATTATCATAGGATGACATTATAAAGTGCAGTTGGGAAGCCTCTGACCCAGAGAAACATTTGCTATAGGGCATACCATGTCATATTAATATAAAAGAAGGCATGCTACACTGAGTTTATTTCTATGATAATAAAAGAATAGATATTATGGATTTTTAATTCATCCCATGTGATAATTACCAACAAAATAATTTTTCTAACTAAACAGGTAACTTCTCATCTCTTAAATAAGAATTCAAGTTAAATAAACTGTGAGTTGTTTTCTCACTCTGAAAATCCTGAGATTGCAAGCTGAAATCTTGAAAAATGGTTTTTCTACCATACAGCAGTTTTAGAATACTTATACAATGTCTCCTAGTATCATTGGGCCTGTGGGGAAAGCACGTTATGTTTTTTATTCACTCTGAATTACTGATATGCTGTGTGTTTTACCAGCCAGTGATTTTCACTGGAGCACTGTGCGTGTCACTGGGCTTTTAGGTTAGTTCTAGAGAGATATCAACAGGAAGAGTCAGGGTCTTATTTAAGACTTAGAACCAGAAATGCTGCACAGCTATAGAATATGCAAAGTAAGTGCTCCATATTGATGGCACTATTTTCCCCAGAATACATTGAGTTGCTTTATGGAAAATTAGCCCTACACCATGCTGTAGTCAAGTTTATATTTACAGGCTTCTTGTCATCTTGGCTGTGTTCCACAAGATCAGTTTTCTACTCTGTGACCTAATTTATTAAATTTATTCTGAGCTCTAACCTTTTAACTTGTTAGCAATTTGACTCAAGTTGTTATATTTGGTAAAGATATTGATATTTATATCATCAGGTAATTAGATATGGTATAAAAGATACTAATATAGAACAGAGTAGTTAGAATTTGAAATGTTGGATTCATGCTGTGATTCTATAAATAGTACTCAAAAGTTATTCACTGTATTAGTAGCACTAATAGATTAAAGGAGAAAACCATGTGATCATCCTAATAAAAAACAATAAAATTAAACAGTCATTTGTGATTAAGTTAGCGAAAAATAAATAGAAGAGAACCTCTTTAATCTGGTTAAAAGTTATCACAATAAGACAAGGATGCCTACTGTCTTATTTTCAGCATTATTTGGAGGACAATGCCAGAGACATAATACACCCACAAAATTTAGAAATAAATAAACCATACATATCCACAGATAAATTATTAGAGTTAGTAAGAAAGTTTGGCAAGGTTGTTTTTATACAAAATCAGCTAATTACATTTCTGTGCACCTTCAACAGACAAGACCTGCAATTAAAATGGGAGGGATATGGAAGTTATTTAGAATAGCTATTAAAAGTCACTTAGAAATAAATCTTAGTAAAATGTATAGTAATAAAACTTACTGAGAAGGAAAATTCAGTGTCATAAAGATGTTTTTGTCAAATTGATATGTAGACTCAATGTAATTTTAATTAAAATCACAATGTCCTTTACTTTTGAGTTGAAAATGGATTCTGAAATATATTTTTTAAGTGCAGAGAGTTTTGAAAAGTCAAGATACCGCTCAAGAACTGGGCTGGGGGAAAGGAAGATGTTGACCCTACCAAATGTCAAGACCAGTTACAAATCTTTAGAGCAGAATCATCCTGAAGGCAGATTGACCTTTAGAATGGAAGTAAAAGGTCCAAAGATGCATACATGTAAGGAAATCTGGTGTATGTCTTAGCACTAGCATAGCAGATCAGTGAGGGAAAGAATGGATTATTAGGTAAATGGTTCTGGGATAGTCATTTAATGTGGGGGATAAAAGGAAATATATCTCAATTTCATATATGCAAATAGAAATTCTAAATGAATCAAACAGTTAAATGTGAAATGGCAAAACTTTGTAACTTTTAGGAAAAAATGTAAAGTATCTTTGCGATTTTGAAATAAGGAAAGATTTCTTAAAACAAATATGATAGAGACTAAGTTTTTATCTGATGCCAATTACTGTACTTGTACTTGATATATTTACTTGAATAAAAGCCTCTATTCTTTAGTAAATGTGGCTGAGAAGCCCTAAGACTTATTTTGCTGAAATGTTAGAATGGTGGATTAGGGCCCCAGATGATTGCTTTGTTTACCCTTTATTTATCCTTTATGACTGCTTTAGAATGAATTATAAAGTAGTCAAATAACAGCTATCTTCTGTGTGTGAAGAATTTATACATTGACAAGTGAAAATCAAAGAAAGAAATTGAAAATATAAGCTAAGACAATATCTTTTCTAAGATTATATTGAGAAAATAATGTTAGTGGTATATAACAATTCAAATCCAAACATATTTAATCACTAGAACAAAACTACCTTGATTTTGATATCTCTGTACAGATATGGTACAAATTATCTGGTTGCAGACTTGATTACATCAGGCACAGGATTTGTAACAAGTCACCCCACCTCGATTTCCTCTGGTGACCTGGGCAGAAAGACACCCTTGTCTGTTGGGAAATATTTGGAGTAGCTACTTATTGTCATGTTGAGACCACGGTCACTTAAGTAAGAGTCCAGATACATCTCTGATTTTGAAAGGACCCAGCAGTCATGGGAGAAAGAACAGGAACCCTGCCTAAAATTAGCCAGATTTGTGTTAGGGCCTATGGGCTGGAGGGAACAATCAGTCCAAAGACACTGAGTCCATGGTCTCGCTCTACTCCCTGTCCAAGCATAATTATTTTGCACTGGAAAGTGGAGGGCTATAATTAACAACAAAAAAAAAAATCACTAGAAGTTCATGCAGCTCCACTGTGGGGCCTGCCTCTTTAACAGGCTGGATATAAGCCTGTCTCAGTAGCCCAAGACAGAGGAGCACTAGAGATAGAGAAGCAGTGAGAAGCTCGAGGAGGAGGAGCAGTACAGAAAGAAGATGCTGGATACTCTACAAGATGAGATGTTGAGTGAGAGTACAGCTGACTGCAGTACAGGCAGACTGGGGACAGTCATGAAACTGTACATGTCTATCATCAGAGGGCAGCAGACATTGGATACCTGGAATAGGTTGGCAAGTTGGATAGCAGTAGCTAAAGCAGAGGAATAAAACCCAGCAGGCCACTCTAATTACATGGGATACCCATCTCTCCTACAAAAACACATTTGGAGAGTCCTCCACCACCGAGAGAGAGTGCTAGCTTGACAGGTGGGAGCTAGACATCCAATAAAAAAGAGTTTAGATGCAAAACCCTTACCTAGGACTAACAAACTGGTAGGCCATGGGGTCACTTTGAAGAGGAAAAAAATGCAGTATGAGTCTAGGTTCGTGGTAATTACCTTCGCATAACCAGGCTGACTTGCCGAACTCATTGCCAGAAATTACTTCAGGAAAACTGAGACATCTTTCCACAGAATTTACCTCTTCGCTCTCTACTTGGTTTAAAAAAGCAGACAGAAAATAGTTTTAAAAGCAAGGGCTGTGGATCAGAGGGCCTATAGACCTCCCTTTAACCCCTAAAACACCCCTTTGGGGCTTGGGGCTTTAGAAAACAATGGTGAGATATACTTTCACCTGGCTCTAAGGACTCATTTTTATCTATTCTAGATCAATGACTTTTGTGGGTAAATGAGAACAGTTTTAGGGTAGAGGGAATCTGTAAAGCTATGTTTGAACAAAAAACAAAATAGCTAATGAATTTATGTTGTTTGCCTAAGGAATGAAGAAAAATAAAGAGTGTATTTTTAGGTATATAATCCCATTTGACAAACTTTATCGTGAAATTGCAGGCATACATACAAATAGAATAATATAATGAACCCTTTAATACATCTTTATCTTCAACATTATCTTATGCCTAACTTTGTTTCCTCTCCATAAAAATTAATATATCAAATCCAAATATACTGTTTCATCTTTAATTCAGTTTATATCTCTAAAACATTGGGACTCTTATTTTCTAAAACCACAGTATCATTATCGGACCTAAAAAGTATCTTAACTGTCATTACATATTTAGTTTGTATTCAGATTTCTCTCTTTAAATGTCATGTAGTAATTGGATCTAAAATGTCATTTAATAATAAAAATCCAGAAGGTGCACATATTGTATTTGGTTTATATGTCTCTTAAATCTGTTTTAATCTCTAGATTTTCTTCTCATTTTTATTTGTGGAAGAAACTTGGTCCTTTGTCTTGTAGAATAATCCACAGTCTAGATATAGCTGGTTAAATTCTCATGGTTTCATGTAACATGTTCTTTTACTCCTGAATTTCCTCAATCAGATTTAGATTTGAAATGTTGGGCACAAAATACTTTATAGGCATGTACCATCCTATTACATCCATTTAGGGAAAATGCTATCTTGTTTTTCTATTTGTAATGTTGAGATTGATTCTTGTTTCAGGCAGTCAGTCCGACACATCCATGATAAAGTTGCCCAACAGCCTTGAACCCTGTGGTTTTAGCAGCCATTGTTGATTGGCGTCTACATCCTTATTTTATCAAGGGCTGCAAAATGGTCATGTTACCTTTCTGCAGTTCTTTCTACTTTTATTAGCTAGAATTCTTCTGTAAGGAAAAACTTCTCATTACTTCTTTTCAGAATATGTTGGTTTCCTGACATCCTCCAAAGGTGGTATATATAAACACATGGATTGGGTTGTTTAATTATAGTTAATTTTTTTATCTTTGGTCAGGGAGAGGTCCTTTCTGTTGGCTTATGTGTCCTTTTGACAGAACTCCAGTTTTTAAATTTTTTTTAGGTATAATTTGCATACAATAATTGAGTTGCCTTTTATAGCTACCTTGCTTTCTGATACAAAGAGATATTTCACGCTTTATCTGGTATATTTCCTGCCCCAGACCCAGAGTTGGCTATTTCTCTAAAGAGACACATTTCATTTTAGTGGGAAATAATATTTAGATATAATAGCTGAGTAGTGAAATTGTTCAGTGCTATTGGGTTGTTCATGGTTATTAGTTCTTTACATTGAAGAGAGATGGAACCCTGCTCGTTTTTATGGAAAAATGCTTCATGAGTTCATAGCAATATATTCGTTTAAATTTGAATTATAGCGTTTTCCACATTTGCTTTATTCTAATATATGTTTGTTTCACACACATATACAAAGTTATACAAATGCCATTATTTACAATATAATTGATGAAAAGAATTTTAGGTTTTTTTTTGTTCCTTTATCCTTATGTTACATCTGGGATGTACAGTTGGTGTGTTTGAAGGTCACATGCAGTGGTTCCTTACGGTGTGGTTAAACTACTAACTTGTATACATAGATTCACTTGTTTCCTTTACTTTCAAGTTTTAGGGATTCTTTTTTGACTAAATTTTTATAGTTAAATAAAATATCTATGTGATTTCAAAGTCAAAAATACAAAGCACGGTATGTTTAGAAAAATCTGGTTTCCAATTTTGTCTCTTGAACGTTGTTTCAATCCAACCCCTAAAGCTAACCGTATTTATAGTCTTTCCAATTATTTTGTTTTTAACATAAGCAGTACAAAAATATATTAATTTTTTTCTTATAGAAGGCACTGTACAATTTTGTTTTTTCACTAATAGATGCTAATCTCAATTATTTTGCTATCATGTTCTTTGATATTAGTCAATTATTTTTCTGTAATCTTTAAAAAATACATGAGTGCACGCACTTGTGTGTTTAGAGATGATTCTCTAAACTTTACCTGGTGATACATTCATGTGATTCAAAATTCAGAAATGTTATAGGATATATTTTGCAAATTTTAACTCATTTTTTAAGCTCGCCAGTTCCCTTCCTTTCCCCAAATGGCAACCATTATTACTACATATAATACTGTTTTTTCACATAAATTATATAAAATGCATATAGTTCTTAGCCTTGCTTTTAAAGTATATATGTATCAGATTATTCAACAAATATCTTTTGAGCCCCTACTAGTGCAGGATTTTGAAGTTACAGTAACGAACAAACAAAGCCGCTGTTCTTACAGTGTCCATTTCTGAAATGTGGGAGGTTGAGCATCTTTCTCTGTGTTAGTAGCTATTTATATTTCTTTTTCTGTGAATTGCTCATATCCTATGCCCATTTTTTTATGGATGTGTTGAACTGGCCAGTTTTCAAGTGCTCTAAAATATTATTAGAGAAATTAGCATTTTGTGTGTGATACAGGTAGAAAATTTTTTTTTTCAGGCTTGTCAAAAGAAAAGGTAATTCTTACCACATAGTAGGAAATATATTTACTAAAAAGTTTTAATAAATGACCATATTAAATAGAAAATTCTGTTTTGTTTCTTAATTTTTGCATACCTTTGTATATGCTCTTTAGGAAAAAATATAAGTGAACCAGAAAAGTGTAGTTATTACAAGCTGCCTGGATTTAAATCCTGTACCTACCACTTTTCAGATCTTAAACAAGTTATAATTTCTTTGAAACTCAACTTTATCTGTAAAAATGGTATAATAATCAGACCTACCTTGTTGGCTTGTTTTGGTAATTAAATGAGATAATCTGTGTAAAGTACTCACAGCGATTTTAGTTTATTAAATGTCAGTGGAAAACTGATAAACCCAAAGCAAAAGTGGGCATTTAGAATTGTCTTTCTTTTAACTAATAAGAAATGGTCTTTGGATGGGTTTTGGAAGTTTATATGTTCCTCTGAAACAAATTTGAGAGTGAGGTAGATGAAGTAAAAGTGTAGATCTTCAAATAACATTGTTTTGTTTTGGTAAATGTGAAATAAGGAAAATTGTATCTACATTGACTGTTTCCTATGGTTGATTTACATTACATTCAAATTGAAACATGGTTTTTCTTTCCATTGAGAATTCAGAGGTGTGACTAGCCTCCACAAAACTGGTTTTAAATTTACAGTGTCAGAAGGGTAAACAAGAGGTGACGAGAGGCTCAAAGCTCTGTTATTCATTCCTTGGTCCCTTGACAGTACTTTCCCCATACAAAGGTCTCATTACTTGATCCCTAGGCTTTTTGAATCTCTTAGGTAAATATCCAATTTCTATTTCAAGTTTGGTTTATATACACTTATAATTCTCAGAATGTCAAAAGAAAGAAGTTTGATATTTAATAAAATGTACATTCTAGCTTGGCGTCTTGCTTTATTTGAAGAGGTGCCCTTCTCCCCCTCCACATATGTGAACAAAGGGTTTTAAGTGCCTAGGAAATATCTTTTAGTGTAATTTAGTATTTTAAAGTCTGCCTTATTTTATTTACACTGCCCATTTCTTAATTACAATAATTTATAGATTGGGCGCCTTGACTTCTGATGACATGTGGGATTTGGTCTTTACAAATACATTGAAGTATTTCTTTCCCATTGGAGCTGTGCCAATCTAAATTTTGCCTAAAGGAGAAAACTACCTCAGGGGACATAGACTTCTTCGGTATTGTTTGCTTTGCTTGTTAGCTCAGGAGGAATTTTCCTCTTTCAGAAAACACCCTATATAATAATAAGGATTTACAAGGTAAAGTGATTGTTTTAAAAACATAGAAATTCTGTAATGGTTTGTTTGCCTTACGCCTTTACAGTCTTTGGAAAAAATTTGGTTTACACTCAGTTCAAAACATATCCATTGTATAAAACACGATGTGTCCTAACCATGTGATATAGCCTGCTGCTGAGTCTTGTTAACATAGCACCATATTGAGCCAAGATTTGAGATCTTAGGATGGACTTCCATTTTACCCAAGTAAGTGTTTTTAAAGCCAATTTCTTGTCACTGTGGCGGTGATTCACATTAATTACACTTCATGGTTCTCAACCAGGAAGCACTGTCACTGCATCTAACAAGTGTGGGAAACATAAATGACTATCACCAGGAATGTGAACTGATATGATGACGATGAGACATTGATCTAAAAAGATAATGTGATTTGTGGCAGAGCAGGGTATGGCCAGCTTTTGGAGGAGGTAAGAGATGGAGCATAATGTCACAGCAGTGCTGAAGTGAAAAGAGTGTGCTTTCTGAACTATAAGAGAACACAGTTGGGGCAGTTAACAGTTCTTTCCATGAGTGAACCAAGTAGATAGTTTATAACTGTAGATTCTTCACAGTATTTTACTTTTGCGCTCTGGTGCTTGAGTCTTTTAGTACCTTAGGTATATTGTCAAGAATTGTAGTAGGTGAAAGTGTACCATGATCATAAGACAGTTGGGAACCATCAGCTTAATGTGTTTTTCTCTTCTAGGTTTTGTTCTGGTGACTTAGAATTGCTATAGATATTAGTAAGCATTTGATCTGTCCATGCTTCAGCTACTTCATCTCTAAAATGAACAATAAAAGCACTGTCTAGTAGCAAGATGACTAGAACCTAGGTCTGTCTGGTATCTACAGCCGCTGCCTTCTGACCATTCGTGTCAACTTCAGATCCAGAGTTCTGAAGTATTGTATGTAATATTAAGGGCTACAATTTACATTGGATTATAAATTTGTATGTATAATGTATTTGCACAAACTCCAAAGCTTTTGATTCTGAAAATATCTGAGTTATAGATAGGGCAGATACTATTATTATATTCTCAGTTTTACAGATGAAAAAACTGAAGTGCAGAAAGTTTAATTGGTTCTCTCAAGATCACTCAGCCAGTCAGTGATGGGACATGAATTCAAACTAGGTTTTCTTACATAGAGCCTCTGTTCTTTTTTAAAAATTATAAAGATTTATAGGTGTTTAGAATAACAAAGACTTACACACCTAGACAAAATGCTTTATATTCTGAATTTAAGGCAGTTTGTCCCAGCCTTGACTTTATGCAGTTATGTTTTATTTTATGTGATAATTTATGGAGAATTAACATCATAGTCCCAAAGGATTTATTAAGCACCCATCTGCTGTTGGCTCAATGCTGGGCACTATTACAAATTGAAGTGGACATGGAACTTGTTTTCTGTGCCTTTATAAATTTCCACTTGTATCGACATGAGCATACAAAAGAACACATGAATGCCCTGAAAGTTCTGCCAGTTTTAAACAGATCTGGGATAAAAATTTGTTCTCTTTAAATAATCCTAGAGGAAAAAATAATATTCTCTTCCTATAATCTCCTTTATCTACCAACTTCCTACCAAAGCAGAATACTCTAAAGGATGCAGGAATGATTAAAGATGTAATGTGTTCATGAAGATGATTTAGTTCTCCTCAATAATTTTGCATTCATTTATTATTAGTGAAAACCAAGCTTTGTAGCTATTTTACTTCAGGATATGATTAACATAACCTATTTTATCAGAAAGAACAAAAATATCTCAGGTCAGGCACACTGTTTGGATCTGATTGTGTTTTAGGACACTATAATCTTTCCTAGCAGAAGAAACCTGTTCTTTGCAGCACAGATATTTCACTATACTTAGTGCATCAGAAAGGAAACAGAAGGGAAACTACCATATATGTCAGATAACACCCCTGAAGGTATTATGTGTCACAGAGCAGGAAGGAACCAGAAATGCAACTCTTCCTGGAAATTCTATCCCTCTGATGGTAGGCAGTCAAAAACATCTCAGATCATTTGAAAAAGGGAGTTAAATCAGGCAATCGGATTGTTAAAGACGATTACAAACAAATGGTTATATTTATCCTGAAAAAGTAGGTGTGGTTTAAAAGAAAGTAAGTCTGAAAAGGCCCGAGCCACAGAAAGAGGCAGAGTGGTATTTGCAGGACACTTCTTTTATTCAGTTTGTCACCGTTTCTGTGTGTGTTTTCTTACTGTTAACTAATCTTTGCATAGTCCCCAGACTGTCCTTTTGGAGATCTGAAGTTCTTGTCTGTGGTGTTCTGGGAAACACATAACCTGTTAAATACAATCTTGCTCCGGAGTCATGTTCAAGGATCAAGCACTAAGATCTACTCTAGGGTCTCTCATACCACGCACTGCCGACTACCAGACTCCTAATGCAGCTGGAGCACATTTAAATTCCAAAATGGGACATTTCTTAGTGTAGAGTCCAAGAAATCTCTGCTACAGTCAGGAAAGACTTCTTTCCTCTCACTACCGACAAAATTACTAGCAATAAAACAGCCTCAGATTCTTTCCAGAATGTGGGGAGGTGTTAGTGGAAGATTCAAGCTCATCATCTTGATGCCTCTCTGCTCCTTAGCCGTCCACACTGCAAGAGGCTTCAGTAAGCTTTCCTGTGAGACAAGGAGGAAGATGGTTGGCTCTGATCTGTGCTGCACACACCATGCATTTCATCAGTGCTCTCTGTCATCAAGAGGTGAAAATGACCTTACCGTGGTCTACTATCCTCACTTCATTTCAATTCCTGTCTGTTCTAGCATCCATTGTGTGAAATCTTATTATTAGATTGGTGAGCAGAGAATGTGTACCTTGTCCCTAGGTTAAGGTCTGCCTTTCTGTGCCCTGCCTTTCTCCCAACTGTGCTGAACACCATGAAGTAGGCCAAAGTGAGGGAATCCAGGAGCCCAGACAGACTTCTTTCTAAACCAAAGGACTGGTTCGTAGGTATGTTCTTATTAGTTTTAGCTTGGGAATGTGATGGTTCTGTAGGCTAAGTTAATCTAGTAATGGTAACAAACTAATAGGAGTAAGGATTTACCATGTTTCTTAATTTGGACAATGAATTTTAAATTTTAGAAAGCCAGTAAGAAAATGAATTTGAAGTTTTGAGTATGCAATTTTTATTTATTAATATCAACTAAAACTTCTTTAAAACAAGTAAAACACCCTGGCCTCATTGCTACATATAGCCAGATTTATTATGATAATCATAAACTTTTTATAATTTAAAAGATCAAAAATGAAAAGAATCTAAAATTATAATAATACATAGCAAAATCAAGTAGTAGTATCAGATTTTTTTTTTTTTTTTTTTTTTTTTTAGGCAAGGCAACCAACCCTAGGTTGACCTCACAAATTGCAAGGACCTTGTCAGCTTACAATCCCTTATTTTTTATTTTTCACGCCTACAGCACCTGTTCTTCCTAGGAGGTCTCCCATCCAACTACTAACCAGTCCCGAACCTGCTTAGCTTCCGAGATCAGACAGGATCGGGCTTGTTCACGGTGGCCTAGCCATAGACTCTGGGCTCGTTTTAGTTGAAGAAATCTAGGAGCAGGTTAAATACCCACCTGTCCGGGTAACCCCATCCCCTTCAGCCCTAAGTTATGGTACTGGTTTATACTAGCCTTCAGAGTGACATGTTAGGTATGCAGAAAGCACTTGAGATTCCTGTGTATGCCAGAATTCAAACCTGGAAGTTGGTAAAAGGTACATTACAATATCAGTCATATAAGAAGAGTTGTAAGCGATATATATGGTGTCTTTTTAAGATCTGTCCAAGCTTGCTTCTGTAGCAATGGGGAAAGGTAGATTTTAGGAATTTAATTGTATAGGTAAATTTGTTATTTTAATTGTGTTGATGTTAATATATTAAACATAAAATATTTCATGCGTAAAATGCTTTGAGGATCTTAAATCTCTACATATATAAAAGTACAATTTTAGTTAATATTACATAACTGAAGAACAATTATAATTTTAAGAGAGCATCATTTTTATTTTATAATGATAAAATCAGATTTAATCAAGCTGAAATTCTTTGAGTTCCATGACCAAAGAAACTTATTTTACTCTCAAATTTAAATGTTAGGATAATATACAAAGTCTTAATGATTCCAAATACCTTTAAACCCATTTAGCCAAAGAAGTGCCAGGGTTTTAAAGAATTAAAGCAGAATTCAGAAATGAAATAACATTTTGATCAGAAGTATACCAACTGAAAACATTCTTGAATATTTTGTTGATCTAGCCTTCTATAGTCTTCAAAACCAAGCATAGTAGTACTTGAAATTCAGCCAGTATTTATTGAATAAATGTTTGTTTGTTTGTTTTTATTGACTTGTTCCAAAGTTTCCTAGAGCTATGCTGAGAAAAGAGGGATGTCCTTTTGCTAGCTGTCTATGCTAATGGTTCTATAAAGTGGAATCTGTGGGCTCGTGATGGTGATGGCAGTGGGGTACTCAGGACCCTTCAAGAGGAACTATAAGGTTAAAATAATTTTCACTATATTACTAAGATATTTGAAATTTTTGTTACCATTTACTAATAAGTGTACAGTGGAGTTTTCTAGAGACTACATAATACGTGATATCACAGATTCAATGCAGAAGTAGTTATGAGAAGCCAGGTGTCTTCTGTAATACAGACATTAAAGAGCTTGCAAAAATGTATAATGATGCCATTCTTCTTACTAAGTTATTTTTGTTTTGGAAAATATAGTTATTTTTTCATAAAACAGTTGTTAACATACTGGTTTTACTTTTACTAAATTTGCAAGTAAAAATTAATTTTTTTAGTTTTTCAAATATAGTAATGATACATATAACTCCAGTAAAAGAAAAGTAACTCTTTGAGGTCCTAAATAATTTTTTTAAATGTATTTATTTAAATTAGTTTCAATTATACAGTACATTGGTCAGACATCTATATAGTTCACAAAACGATCCCCCCAGTTACTCCCTCTCTTCCCTGGCCCTCCACCTAGCCAGCATAGTAATGCTAACTGCATTCCCTATGCCATGCTCCCCATCAAGGGGTCCTAAATAATTTTTAAGAGTTAAATTGATCTTAACACCAAAAAGTTTTGAGAAATACCAACAAATTATTTTATAGTTTCCTTGTTGAAGTAAACTTTATGTTCAGTGAAATTCATAGATCTTAAATGTACAACTTGGTGAGTCTTGGCACATGCACATACCCATGGAACTACCAGCCCCATCAAGATGTAGATTCTTTCCATCACTCCAGAAAGTTTCCTCTAACTGCCTTCCAGTCAACCTCCACCCTCTAGAGAAAGCCACTGTTCTGATTTCTGTCGCCTTAGGTAAATCTTGTCTGTTCTTGAACTCCATTATAAATAGAATTATACAGTATGTATTCTTTTTGAGTCAGGCTTGAATCACTCAACATAATGTTTTTGAGATTCATCTTTATTGTGTATATCAATGTTTATTATTATTATTTAATGGTATGTCATTGCTTGAATATGCAACAATTTATTTCTCTAGACCCCTGTTGATGGATATTTGGGTTGATTCCAGTTTGGAGTTATAATGTTTTTATTCTCTTTATTATATAGAAGTAGAATTTTTGGTTCCTTCAGAGAGTGCATGTTTAGCTTTATAAGATGTCATTATACTGATTTTCAAAGCCATTTCTCAGCAATATGTGAGAATTTCAGTTGCTCCATGTCCTCACTAACATTTGGTGTTTCATGGG
Source organism: Macroglossus sobrinus (assembly GCA_004027375.1). Taxonomy (NCBI): domain Eukaryota; kingdom Metazoa; phylum Chordata; class Mammalia; order Chiroptera; family Pteropodidae; genus Macroglossus; species Macroglossus sobrinus. The sequence goes on from PVKZ01000102.1 coordinate 1,282,479, forward strand.
TATGACATGGTATAATGTTGTGGTTTTAATTTACATTTCCTAAATGATTTTGTTTACTATCCATAATTATATTTTCCTTTGTGACGTGTCTGAGAGTTTTGCCCATCTTAAATTGGGTTGTATGTCTTTGTGTTATTGATTTGTAGGAATTCTTTTTATATTCTTGATATAATTCTTTATCAAATATATTTTATATTGTAGCTTGCCTTTCTATGAACAGACATCTTTAATATCTTCAGAAGGTTTTGGGTTTTTTTTACTTTTTAGTTTTTATATGCAGTATAGCTAGATCCAGTTTTATTTATTTATTTGAAACAGAAGTTTTTAATTTTGGTAATGTTCATTTCATCATAGTTCTCTTTTATGTTAGGACTTTTTTTGTGTCCTCTCTAAGAAATCTTTGCCTACCCTAAACGTTTAACCACTTCTTTTGAATCTCTCTGATATCACTGATATGTGTTCTTCAAGGTAACTTCATCATTATCTTTTGATGAAAATTACAAAATTTAATTTCTCAAAGTAAACATATAGCCTTTTCTTGGTTGTACTGTGGAAAAAACTATTTTGTATTATAAATGCATTGTGGGTTTGTTTACTCAACCTAGATCCATAATAAATAGAAAACCAGCCGGCATGAAGTTTATCTCAGCAACATTTACTGAGTACCGGCTGTGTTCTGACTGCAGGTTCCACAGAGCTTAGAATCTAATGGTAATATGAAATTAAGTAAATCTGCAACAACAGCCTTGCATGTTTTCAGTAAATTAGTGGAGGGTGAATAGTAGTGTTGCATTCTCTAGGGTTCCTTATCCTAACCAGTAGGAAGAAGGAATAGAGAGGAGTGGTACATTTTCAGAATGGAACTTGATACTTTTCATGTGTCTTTTAAATAAATAAGAATATGTTTACCCATCAGTAGTGGGATTACTAGGCTTCTCCTCTCATTGCTTCCTTTTCAATCTTTTTTAAAGAGCAGATTTGTGAACTCTATTCCTGATGAACTATGTTAAGGTTGTTTCAATTAAGATTATACAAAATTTGTGAAGATGAAATAAGACTTATTACTGTAATAATTCTTGTAACATTGTTTTAAAATCTAACCTTCAATTTTTAATTTAATTTCATTTTATAGTTCTTTCTAATGGCTTCCTAATTTGTAAGACTATCTTAATGTGTTTATTAAACATAGTAATATAATTGAAATTAAAGATGGTTAGATTCAAATACAATCCATGTGCATTAGGATTATATTTAGATTGGGAGAATGGATTTGAGGAGGAGGGGAAGAATTCTTCCTGATAGTTAAGAGGTGATGGTGATAAATATCTAAGAACAGCAAATAGATATACACATATAAGTATAAAATATATGTACACAGACCAATTTCAGTATTACAGTTCTGGATGTATTTGAAGTCTGAATCTCTATGAAATTATTTTTTTAGATTTGTAGTTCATTCTTTTGATCTTGAAGCAGAGGTTAAAATTAGGTTGTTTTTGATTTTTGAAATATCCAAATGAATATTTTGCTACTTAAAATTATGGTTCCTTCAGAATATTTAATAACATGAACAAATGTTTAATTATGAAGTGGAAGTGAAAAATCTGTGTTAAGAAATATGGTTTTGAAAATGTTTTCTTAATAATGACTTAGAGACAGAAAATTTGATTATTTGTGTTCTTCATACCTCACTTGCTACATATCCATCTCATTTTTTTTCACTGTTTTTCTCTCTTTGGCTCATTTTAACTTACAGAGACATTAGATAAAACCATTTATTTTAAAACATTGAGCACCTGCTACATGCAGGGGAGAACAAAAATAATCCCTAACTTTAGGAAGAATTATGTGCAGTCTAGTGGGTGGCATTGTGTACCAAAATAACAGAGGGGATGAAGATAAGAAGAATAAAAAATTGTGAAATTACTTGCCAACCTCAGTGTTTTAAATCCAAACATTGGAGTTGCTTTTAAAATCTCGTTGGTGACAGCATATTTGAGTTTGAGCTCGTTCCTTCCCCTAGGAGGTGCCTGAGTAGAGAAGCCATGCTTAAAGTCTTCCCTAAGGATGTATTTGGTGAAAGGAAGTACCCTCAAGTTTGTTTTAATACTCTTTAATAATGTCTATGGAATATTTAAAGCACAATACAATTAAATTTGGGATTTGTTAGTATATTCTCTTTCATCATTTCAATGAAATGAAAAATGTTATTTGGATAGAATTCTTCTAGCACTTTCACCCAGATCATATGACATTAAAACAAAGAATACTAACAAAAGACAAGAAAGAAAGGGACTTTACCCAGTGGGAGCTCCTCCCCAGTTGCTTCATTCTGCCTTAACTGTTGTCTGTTTAAAGAACCTTTGTTTACGATTTCCCCACCTCCTAATCAGGGGTTCTGAGGCCAGGGTCCAAAGTTCCAGAAATAATCTCAGGCTTTACTGGTGTCTGATCACAAGTGAGACCAATTGGCTAAACTGTTCATCCTCCTGTGTAATGCCTTACCAGGGAGAAACAGCACAAATCTTGAATCATTTCATTGCTTGTCTCTAGGGTAATAGAGGTAATTCTTACCTATTTCTCTATGCAAACCTTTGTATAGTTATGAATATTGTTTAGTAAGCACCCATTTTTCTGGATCATTTTTTTGAAAATAGTAAAGTGTTCCTCCAGAAAGCAGTATAATTTCAAATGTTTACCAACTTAAAAAAGTGATGTTTTTTTCCCTGAAATAATTGGTAATAATGTCAATATCCACTTTATGTCATGAGTTTCTACCTGCCAGGCACTGAGCAAAAATTGCATAGTAAAAAACTATATATTTTATATTTGATCATGTGGTACACATATATTGGAGTGTGTAAGTATTATTGGAACAAAATTTTCATTTGCAATACCTATCCTTGCTATATGTATTTTATTTTATTTTTTAATATACTGGTTATATGAACCATTAAATTGAGTTTACAGACCACTAATGAATAGGTCCAAAAGATTAAAAAACTATTCTATATGCATTGTCTCACTGGAACCTCACCATGACCATATAACATAATATAAGTAGAAACACTGAGGCTTGGAATAATTGGGCTTGTTCAAGTTTACACAAAGTGGCCATCAGAACCTTGAAACCCAGGAGCTCAGGATCTGAAGTTCAAGGATCCCAGTTCTACCACTCATTACATTTGTTACCATGGACAAGCACAGGGGAGAGAGCTCCTCTGTCTTGTAAGAAAGAGAACTGGGTGACTTCAGAGGCCAGAGGGCATAAGAATCTTAAGCTGTAGTCATAAGTGGTCCACAGTGAACAAGCAAGGACAAACGCCTTAAAGGTTTCTAGGTTTCTAGTTGTTTTTGTGTAGAGATAGGGTCTTGAGGTAGACATATATATTTTGATCACTTAAAGAATTTGCAACCTAAATAAAAGATTAATAAAAGACTGAAAGAACAGTATACATATGACATATTATTGAATTGCATACTTGAAACCTGTATAATTTTATTAACAAATGTCACCCCAATAAATTTAATAATAAAAAATGTAAAATACACATGTATAAAAGACATAAATGATTAATATTATATGCAACAAATTCTTACACATTGACAGAAAAAAAATCTACTTATTATAAATGATATAAAAGACAGTTTATAGATGCATAAACCCAAATGATCATTAAACATAAGAAAAGATGTTCTAATTCACTAGTAGTCAAAGAAAAACAAAATAGCGATGTGATATCACTTTCTAGTAGTCAGATCGATGGAACTTGCAAAAGAATACCTTTTGACACAGTTGCTGCTGGTAGGGCTGTGGGAAAAATACTATCATAGATTATTGGTAAAATGTAAAAATGTTAAAAACCTTTCAGAAAGCAATCCGGCAACATCTATAGAAGTGTAAACTAGAGATACTTTTTGACCCAGCACGGGCATGTTCTATTTGTGATTGAGAAAATGTGGAAAGGTATAGATAATACTTTTTTAACATGTGTTACAGTATGGAACAGTGGTGACAGATGCGGAAGTGGGTTGAAAAGCAGAAAGAAGAGGCAGGAAGAAAGACTGCATAAAAAATAAAACCAGCATACATGATATGCTACATACATGTGCATGCATACAGATATTGAAAAGATGGATATACTTATATCTATTAACTTGAATGTCCTTGGTATATTATTTAGTGATTAGACTATGTGAACTGTAGAGTAAAATTTTAATTAAAAAATATATACTTGTATATGCCTGTGCAAGGAGAGAAGTATGGGAGGGAGCACTTCAGGCTCTTATATTGGTATGGGAGATGAGAATAGATGACTCTCTAGTTCTTTATCTATGGAGTGTTTCATTTGTTATATAATCTATTATTTTATAATTTAGAAAATGAACCATATCTTTTTTTTCCATTTAATTATGTTTACTTTAATGTGATAAATGCTTGAGATTATTTTTGTTGTATGTTGTCTTGGCTTTGATAGGAAATTTGAATTTCTAAAAATTTAAGAATGAGATTAGAAAACTTTATGACTTAAGAGATTAATGTTTTTCCAGAGTGACTCTTAATAGAATAGCGAATTGTTTTTATTTTGTCCATAGGAGAAATACTGAAAGATAATTGTTTTTTAACAATTCGATTTTAACCCTAATATGTATAGTCTTTCCAAGTAAATAGATTTAATTTGGCTAGTTATACTATAAATAGAATCAAAAGACCCATTTTAGACTTGAAAAAAGTTATCTGCAATGTAGATAGTGAATAAAATATTTGTAATCTACAAAGAGCTCTTACAAATTGAGAAGCTAAGTCAGTAGGCAAATGATATCACCAATGACTATGAATGTTTAATATGTTTGTACTTTATAAAAATAACATAATTTTAAAAATTCTTGAAAACTTATATACAGTTAAAGTGAAACCTCGTTTCTGAAAGACTGTAATTGTGCCAGGCACTAGTTTTCTTAGTACAAATAGAGCTGCCAAATAAGGTGACTCATACAGCCATGTATCTGACCTTGGAGGTTTGCCCAGGTTGTGCAGATAGACTATTGCAGGAACATCTGCTGTGGCCCTGGTTCCCATCCCACAATTCTTTTATATCCTCTTTGGTAAAGATCCCCCATCCAAATATTACGGTATCTCGGTAGATTACATTCGTGCTCATACACAAGACCCAGAAGAGCTCATGTGGCTTTATGAAAAGTAAGAAGCAAACCTGAAAAGCATGAAACCCCTGGTAGCTAATTTCAACCGAAGCTTAATTTGCCTCCCTTTGTTTAATAATCTTTTTCTTCTCTTTTTTCAGAATTTCATGAGCAAACAGTGTTCTGTGTTTAACCTAGGAACTATGGAGCGGAAAAGCAGTGGGCCTGATATCCAGCAGGTGGATAGAGAGGACCTGCAGTTCACGGGGATTCAAGGCTCTGTCAGGATGAGCCTTTCGTATAGTTTCTGCCATCCAAAAACGTCTTAAAGATTTGCAGGGATTAGATCTCCTGAACTTGTACAACTTTTTTCAGAATAAAGGGGATTCTGGTGCAGCGTTTGTTAGTCACACTTCATAAATTAATTTAGTTCAGTTTAGGGTCTGTCTGCAACACTGCGGGGCAGAGAATAATGGTGGGATAACAAGCGGAGCTATTTGTATCACAAAGAAAAAACACCCGTGATGGGGCTTTTCATTAAAAAACCTCAGTTACTTTGTTGTTATGTAGATAGCCATAATGTCATCTGTATGGTTGAAAATAGAACCAGGACATATCGTTCTCAGTCCCTGGTACAGGGTGTTTTTTCTCTGTGTGGAGAAAAAAAGGAAGCATAGAATTCAAGATAATGACTCTCAGATAAACTCCAAGGGAAGAGAATAATTTATCTTTGATTTCAGGCTGAAATTTCTGATTGCTGCTCTCTGTTCTTATTTCTGCCTGGAGTAACACCTTCTTTATCCAATATCAGTAGAGATTTTGTTCCCCCTGGTATAGGGAGTAAAATTTTTAAATACAGAAATGTATCTTTTTCAATACAAATTATTTTTTAATAATTTATTCCCTTTGCTTCTTTTAAATAATACTGCAGAAGATCTAGCATTTTCTTGATTATTATAGACAGGTTTGTCTCTCAAGGATTGTAGACTCCTATATTTGAGCAATTTTTTATTCTTCCCCTATAATCTTAGAGCAGTTTTAATCTTGCTTCTAGAAGTAATCACAAAAATTCATGTCCAAAAGTAGTCACTAGCCCTATGGTGTTTTGAGCACTTGAAATATGGTTAGTGTGACTGAGAAACTGAATTTTTAGTCTTATTTAATTTGAATTATTATTAAGTTTAATTTGTAAAAGTAAACTAGAATAAGATATTTTTCCAATGAACGTAACTTTAGTGTTTTGTTAAGATTAATTTCACTTTGTTGAAAATGTAGCTAAATTGAGATGTGTTCTAAGTGTAAAATACAGTATGGGAAAGACAGTATGGGAAAAAAATCTGAAGTATCTCATCAATGTTTTTATATTGATTACATGTCAACATCCTAACATTTTGGATATTAATATTTTAATTAAATTTATTTTGCTTTTTTTTCTTTTTTACTTCTTAAAAATATAGTCACTATAAAATTTAAGATTATCTGTGAAGCCCTCATCGTATGTTTATGGCAGGTTTTTCATCTTTGGCATCATTGACACTTGGGGCTGCACAATTCTTTGTTGTGGAGGCCTGTCTTGTTTTCTGTAGGATGCTTAGCAAGATCCCTGGCCCTTCCTGATCTAGACCAACTTCCCAGCCAGTGCAAGAGCGCCTTTCTGGATGGTGACTGAAAGGGATCCTCCAGTCTCTGTTTGACACCCTTCCTTAATAAGAATCTTTTTTCTCCCATTTTTGGAATTAATTATAAGACAGGGTTCTATGTTAGCTGCCCTGTAACTTCCATCAGTGGTCCAATCCTAATCCCTTGAGTAGCACAGATTAAACTAAATTCTTAACGAAAGAGATAATGTGTACTCAGAGGCCTTGTAAATTCCAAAGTTTATTCAACAAATACTTAAACTCTGTCTTTGTGTTAGGCACTGTTCTAAGCAACAGGGACACAGAGGTGCATAAAATGAGTTTTCAGGGAGCTTGGGTACCGTTTGGGGTGAATCATCAGCAAGTGCTCAGGAGACCCTACGGCAGGTCACATATTGATTAGTGCTGTGGAGGAAAATGAAGCAGGCACAGGCGTTTGGGAACGCAGCTGCTGGGGGTGGGGAGCGGGGTTACGGGAATGTTATTACCGATACACCCCCTACCCCGTCCTCTATTACCCAAAGACCGCTCTCATGCCCACTGTTCCCCAGACGTGTGGTTTCTTTTGTTTCTTCTGACTCTTGACTTAGATTGTAGTCAACAACCTTAGGTCATTTACTGTGTCTCCATTTCTACGTTGTGTATTTGTCCTCTCGGCCATCATTTGTCTTGCTGCTTCTGATCAGTTTATTCCACACCATGTGGTTTGAAGGAGGGTTTGAGTTTGGCTCTGTGCGTCACAAGAAAATAGTGTGGGCTTTGCCATGTTTCTTTACCTTCCACAATCTCTTTCACCTGTCTTCTGATTGTGTTTAGATAATTAATGCTGCAGATAACCTGGCCTCCTCATAACTGAATGATTACCACATTTTCATAAAACACCACAAAGAGTTATGTGTATAAAAATGAGTATTGGATATTTCTGGGTGGGATTCTTGGCTAGCAATTCTGTGATGATTTTTAAATTGAGAATAAAAATAAAGCTTGGATGTCTCCTCTTTCTTGCTTCAAAAATATTTCTTGCTTTTCTTGCCCTTCTGCTGTTCTTGCCTTTAATCAGAATAGTAACATATATATTTGATGTAAGCATTTGTTGGGGAGAATTATAGCTCCTCAGTCAGTCTTCATAAAGCTTATTCAGGCTCATAACTTCCTAGGTATATGTTACACTTCCGACTTTTTCATACATAAGAGATGAAAAATTTAGTTTATATATGTTTCCAAAACCGTATTATACATGCAAATGTTAGATAATAGCAGAGATTCTATCCCTGGGTTCCGTTGTTCATGTCACAGAGATTGATAGTCTTGGATTGGGCAGTGTGATTTAAATACCATCTGTGGCCACTTAACGAGCAGATTGGCTGCTTAGTTGACAGATCTGCCAAATGAGCAATGTGTGTTCCTAAAAAAGAAAAAGCAATCAGAATAATTTACCATAAATGATTTTAAAATATTACTTATATAAATCTTAAAACTTTATTAACTTATACAACTCAAATTAATTGATTTAGTTTATAGAAGTTCTTTAGAAGATAAATTTTTTGTTTAATACTTTCTTATTTTAGTTTCGTGGGTATATTTCAAATAGTAGCTAGAAAACTAGCATCCTTAGCCATAACCTAAGGTAATAGAAGAGAATGCATTATTATAACAGTTTTAGAGAATTGACCTGGGCACCTCTTACACTTCTCCCTGGTCATGCTGCTTTTGTGGTCTGTGGAAGAGGGTTGGCTTGCTGCAGGCCACACCTGTCCTCAGGACACCTGAGCTCAGATATGCTCCTCATTCATGCCATAGACCCTCTCTGCCTCTGACAGCTACCCTCCTTCTGGCTACTCCAAAAAAGCTTCGAGAATGCCCCTGCTGCAGAGACTGTAAGGGGCTTTACAGTTTATCCAGAGTCACTACATTTTATTCAGTCTCAGTGTCTTCGGGAAAGTCGTAAAGCATGTGATGCAGGGCCTAAATTTTACCTTGGCTTTCATAGATTTTTATTTTTCTATTTAGTTTCTTAAAATACCTTAAGCTCTGGAATGACATTTTGTTTACATTATTTAGCAACTAAAGTAAAATTATTTATTAAGTATCAGAACATGACAGGTGTGTCTTGACCCAAACAACGGGGTCAGACATGCCAGCATGTGAAATGACAGCATCCTTCCAAGGTGGTCCAAACAGCTAGACACCACTAGGAAGACCTGGGAGAATTCAAATGAGAATACTGCTGAGAACATAGGGCTGGTTGGTGTGCTGTGAAACTTTTCAGAAGCTAGAACTGCAGTGAACAGGATTATATCCCCAGATTGACCCTGTTGTGCCTTGTCCATGACACATGTTTTTAGGGTATATTCATAATATGCTCTCATATTAATGACAATAACTTCTTCTTCCCAATGTCAATGGCATTAAAATTATATCTTTTTTTTTCTTTTATTTTCAGAACAAGCTTGCCCTCCCCTATGTTTTCCAGAAATGACTTCAGTATCTGGAGCATCCTGAGAAAATGTATCGGAATGGTAAATTAACTATTAACTCTGTAATATAATTCTATAATATAACATTAAGCAGATATGTGCTTCATCATATATCCTTTGGAAGGGAATATTAATATTGGCATAAAAGTGGTGTACAGATGTGTGTAGAAACTTTGAGAATCAGAAATTGGGAAAAATCTTATTAAGCTTTCCTGATAGAATTTGAACTATTCTTTATGCAGTTTATATGGCTTTAATGTGACTTTTCATTGTAAGGAAATAGGAAAATAAAATGCTCTTGTCCTCTTGTCACACCACATTTTATTTTCCCAAAGAATTACCCAGAAATTCTTTCAGAAAGAATGGACTCCCCAAAGTGTAGAACTTAATTTCACTTAGATTCCTGTACATAGAGCAGATTTTTGCAGTTTGAATTTGTAACTGTGGATATTAGATATTTGGAATATGTCTCTGCTTAGTTAGCTGTGCAAGTGAATCTGATTTTGGGGGCGGGGGGTAGCAGAGGGAAAATTTTATTATATAAATACTTGGATTCCCTTGAAAATAGTCATCCACATCTCCACGCTGGTGTCAGTTAGGCTAGAATTCTGAGTAAAGTCATCTTAATTCTTCTAGCATGACCTTTGACCCACTAGAATGATGAAAATTTAAAAACATGTCCGTCTTGAGCTGCTAAAGAATCTGCCTGGATGCTTGTTACCTTTGTAAATTTTGCAATCTAGTGAGCAACCTGGGGACACTCCAAGAGCTTTACTGCACTGATAAGTATAGGCACTTTCTATACATTTTCACTATGATGCTTGAAATCCTTTAAACTGGGGATGTGCCCACTTTGGCATTTTTCTAACATCCCTGTTCCCTGCTTAGGATAATGTCATCTGAGACTTACCTAAATATAATTTCCAAAGAGCTAATCCCAGAAACATTTTAAAGAAATATTTTCTTATCCTTCTGTATGAAGAATAATTAAGCTAAGCTCTGTAGCTGGATGATGTGGGATTTATCCCAGTCCTGCCACTTCCTGTCCCTGAGACCCTGCTGTCTGTCCCTGAGTAGTGTTTCTTCCTGTGTAAAATTAGGAGAATAATTTGAATCTTACAGGTATATTGAGAGATTAATAAGATAATTTATGTAAAATGTATAGAGTGGTCCCTGGTTTAGCAGAATGCTCAGTTTCATTATTAATAGCTAATCATAACTAAGAGTTAGAAGATGTGGAGCTCTCATCCTATTTCTATTAAGATTCATCAGGACAAATTAAATGTATATGTGTTAAAGAAGATGTTAATTATACATTTTAGTCTCTTTGGATCTGAAATTTTCAGGACAAAAAAATTAATATTTATATTCTACAGAGTCAGTATTGTTCAGACTTTTACTAAACATACTCACTATGGTGATCTAGGATGCAAATTTGTATGTGTGCATAATTAAAACAAGTTGCGCAAAAGAATACTCATTGTTACCGCAAATATTTTCTATTATGTTAAATTAATGGCGATTTCAACTTTGGTTTCACAACCTGCTAATGAATGAAACCCACAGTTACAGCAGAATTGGTACCACAGTGGCCTAGGGCTATTATGTCAACAAAGTTTGTGAGAAAATTTCAGATGTGGTTTAGTCTTTTTGGCCACTGTGGAAAGTACTTGCTTGAGTCTGTCTCCTACTATCTCTTATCTCAATGAGCATCAGATTTAGTGGTGGTATCATGAGTTCCTTGACACTAGTGACCAAGAGTCTGTCTAGGTTATGTCTAAATAAGCATTCTGCCCAAATGGAGACTAACCATTCTTTTAAAAGATGGGAAATAATGTTATGTTGGGTATACCTGTCGTAATTTGAAAGACACTATTTCTTTAGAAGGTTGTTTTTACTTTTATTTTTAGGTACAGACCATTTGTGCAAATAAGCACTGTTCTGAGTCATAAATAAAATAAAGCTAATAAAAGCAGAGCTGTTTAAGTTGAGAGGGCACCACGGAATCTATAGAACTCACAGAATAAAATCACAGAAGGAGCTTCAAGGGAAATAATATTTTTAGAAAGTGTTCTCTGCTGAAGTTTTTAAAGAATCTAACGTTCTAGAAGAGTGTTACGTGTATTGGAAGTGTTGTTCTATGGGCACTGTCTGTTGTAGGATCCTGTCTCATAGGCAGTGAAAACAATCACAAGGTGTAAGTGCTGGGCAATAGCAGAGATTTAAAGTAGAGTATCTTGAAAGCAAATGCAAATTAGAGTAAGTTTTATAAGTAATTTTTGGTATCAACCCCTCCAATATCTGCCTCCCTCCCTCCAAAGAAAATAGGTCAAAACTTCAAAAAATAATAGTATCTATAGTTTTAATTGCACTTAAATTCAAAGTGAAGATTTTTTACCTCTCTTCCCTCACCTTCCACCCCCCTCACACACATACCCATTGCCTTTTCTATTAGAGTTAGCAGTCCAAATGCTTCACTTCAGGTCCTTTTCATGTGGATAAATCTTAGTTACAGAAATGATGTTTGCCTTTCAGCTAGCTCTTCCTTTAGCTTCATAGTCTGAGTTTCTTAATTTTGTAAGAAGTATTAAAAGTAATGGAGGAAATTGAATATTGAACCAAAGCTTTTCATGATGTCTCTGTCAACACGAGGAGCATGCCAGATCAGAGTGGAAAGTGTATGCATCTGCTGGTGAAAAATCGCACAATTCTACACTGAACTGGGACCTGGTCCCAACTTTTTTTTTTTTTTTTTTACAATTAATGCCTCTGCTTTATGATGATATAGTTTGATGGTGTAGTACCGTTATTCAAAATACATGACTTTTAATAACTCATGATGGGTGCTTATCTGCCAGGTGTGATCTAAGTATTATTTTATCTTCTATCAGGAAGGAAAGTCAGAGCATCTTCTCCAGGCCTTTGTCATCCTAGACCTCAGTGCTGTGTAGCACCTTCTCCTGCCAGGTTCACTTGGCTTTCATCCTCTACTTCCACATATATGCACATTTGCTTTGCTCTATTCTAAAAAGAATACAGAGACTTAAACTTCCAAAAGTAATGACAGCCTTCCTTTTTTCTCTCAGTCTGTTTGGGGCAGAATTATGTTACCAGATCTTGGATTATATTACAAGAAATGAATACTTTACATAACCAGAATTCAACCCTAATCTCTGTGTTTGAAGCTTTTACCAAACAGATTCCCAGCTCAGAATTAATACTGATACTGATTAGTGGTTTGAAACCTTTGTTTCTTATTTCCTTACTCCTGTTGCTTTTTGTTGAAGGACTTTAATCTTATAATCCGTTGACCTATATTTCCCGTTTTCTTCTCCACATCAGTCCCATACCTTTGGGATGTTTCAGCAGTACTCACCCAGAGGTTGGGTCTTTGTGACTTCGGAAACCAGGGCCAGCACCAGGGTGAGACAAGCAAGGCATCTAGATGCAAAATTTGAGTAGGCACGTATGCCCAGGGCCATGCAGGTGCCAACCCTGTTTTTGCTAAATATCTTAGTCTCATAGAATCTTAGCAGTGAATTATTATAAGAGATGAAGAGGTCTGATATAAATACTGACTTTTTAAAATGAATGTTATATCACTCTTTTAAAGGTTTTTAGTGAAACCAAATACCATGGAAATTTGGTATTTAAGAGTTGAAAAGTTCCATGTGCTCCTTTAACATATATTCCCATTCCATATTTCCTAAAGAATATTTTCCTACCTTAATTTTTTATCTTTGAAGGTCTTTTATGGATTACCCTATTATACTTTTTTATTAAAAATTATTAGGGTAACATTAATCAACAAAATCCCAATATCTTTCAAGTGTACAATTCAACAGTATGTCGTATATATATTGCATTGTGTGCTCACCACCCAAAGTTATAGCCTGTGACCATAAGACTTTAGTACTAAAACATTTTTTGCATCAAGTTATTCTTCCAAATATTAGTATATGTGTAATCAGATAACAAACATTACAAAAATTATAAAACAATTGGTATGTTTTTTGTAATATTGATTTTTTTCAATTGAGTTTAGATATCTGAGAGTGAATATCACCTATTACTAGAATGAGACAGGATTTTCAGTTACAGTTATTTTCTTATTTTTTAATAGCATCAAGGATTGAGAAACCTCGCTCATATTAATAGACAGATGCAAGTAGGAGTTCTGTTTTTATGTAGCAAAATCATTCAGTTCTTTGACCTTTTCCCAACTATATTCTAAAAATCAGATAATTTATTATCAAAAATAATTTTTCACAAGGATCCATAAGCTGACAACTCAATGAGAACTTTCTTCATTGTTATTGAAAACAAAAATTTGGGAAACTCTAACTTGCAAAAAGTCTTGTTACCTTTCATTGGAGGTACAGGTATCTTGGTCTCTAGAAAATGAACTGGAAGAACCTTGTCAGGGCTCTTAACTCTAGGTTCATTAACTGTTTGCTCTCACTCAGATATACCTTACAGTGTTAAGAAAATGGGAATATTTTTTACTGAAACACATCTTTGCCAATATAATGTTTTTTGATGAAATGCTTTTATCTTATTATGGAGCTTTAAAATTTTTTCCCTCAAAATTCAGGTTCAGCTCATTCACTCTATAGAGAATGCCTGCCATGTAAGCAGAAGGCCAGACTGCACCCAGACATGTCCAGGCCAACTGACTGTCGAGAGTGTGATGGTATTTTTGGATTCAGATAAACATGTTAACATATGTCAGTGACAGCTTCCCCATTACTGAATTCTAAATATAAGATCATAAAGATCTAGATAAGATTTGGAGCTTTGCCAGTTTTAGTACATTATAAAATGCTGTTTGAGAGATGGGGGACAAAAGAAGCAAAGGTAGTTAAAAAAAATCTAGCATCTCTAGTGCCTCACTCCACAATGACTTGAAATCAGAGTATCTAAATGTGGGAGAAGTGGCTAGAAGACCCTGTTTATAATGTCAAGTCTTTCTCTTAACTGACATGATTAGTCATTATACAGATTAATAATGCCTTGATTAAAAGAGGCTCCACTGATGCCAGTACTGTTTTTCTAAACCTACTTTTGTTTGGTACCCTAAAGATTTTTACATTTAAGAATATTATACTATGATTCAGGATGGTACAAGGTACATCTTTTTTTCTTTTTTTAAGTAGCAGAAGGGTGATTGTAAAAGAAGAAGGGAGAAAGGGGGAACAGCATGACATCTCCAGTGCAGGTGCATTCTTGCGCCCAACAAGTTCTTAGGTAAGGGCGCTTATGGAGGCTGAGCATCTGGACATTGGTTCCCTTAAAGCATCTCTACCCAGGAATCTGCCAGATGGTCTTTATGTCCCTTGAATGAATGAATACATTGTGAAGACGTCAGCTTCCAGCCAGTGCTTCGGTTGCGCTTCCACATTCCCAGCTAGCGGGTGGCCAGCCTTTGGTTAGATTCCTCCAGCAAGCGGGCTGCCACTGCTTCTCAACTCTGAAAATACTCAGCTACTAGACAGGAAGAATAAGAAAGGAATATCTTTTTGCTCATAGCTTTTCTTGTCTTTCCTTCCTGTTTTTTGCCACTGGTTGCACAAAGGTGCCCATAGCATAGTTCCGTTTACACACAAACAAAACACCCTTTTCCTGCTCCATAGTTCTTTTATTTGTGGGTGTGTGTCTTCCACTCATACCCCTGTTGTGTTCCCTCTGGGCTAGCAAGAACCTCTGATGCAAGATAAACTAGTTTACAGTAGGCATTCTGTCAAGAGGGAGTGGACTGAGCAACAGAAGATGAGAAAGACGGTTGACCCTCCAAGGCCCTTAGATTTAAGAAGGACGACTTTGCGTCCTTGGAGCTGTGGGAGGTAGAGATGCTGTGGAGAAAGGATTCATTGCCTGCTTCATCCTCCAGAAGGCATATCCAAGAAGAGAGCCAAGATGGCTGCCAGTACTCCACCATCAGTGAAGAGTCCGGAAGCCCACTTAGTGCTTGGCTCACACACCTGGGTGAGGACCTTGTCTGCAGGCTGGCTGCAGAGTGGACAAACCTAGCCTGAGCCCTAAGTTGAGTTTCCGTTTCCAACCCAGGTCTTAAATATTCACACATCGGGTATTATGGTGCTAGACTTTATATATATATATTAAATATTTCCCATTTCTGTTGAGATCAAATTTGGCCTTGTCTTCAGTTTGTTTATATAGTGCTCAAGTAATGAAGCAGCTTTCTCTTTTTTTTTTTTTGTCTTCTCAGTTTATCAGCTGATGAGCAGTTGCAATTTAGAGAGTTTCTTCAGTTTCCTCATTGGTTGCTATTAATTTGCATGGATAAATTTAAACTTTGCTTTTAGCTGGGTCACAAGGTAGAATTGCCTGGCATAAATATTTAATTTTCCAGCTAACTAAAGCTCTCAGTGATAAAATTATTCTAGCTAATGTTTCTTCCTGAAACTTGACCTTCATAATGTGCATTGTTACTTTTCTTATTATTGAAATATACTCAATACTAATTAGTTATATTCAATATCTAGAGAATGCAGTACCAAACTTTATCCTATTGGAAACAAAAATGGTGTGTCTGCATTTTCAGGAGGGAACAAAAATATATTTGGTATCAAGTTTCATTATATATCTAAGAACTGTAGATTTTAATAATTAAGTATAAGATTATTAAAATAATTACAGACTGACAGAGCAATAAAATTTGCAAGTCCACTGCTATATTTTAAAATAGTGTGCAATACTCTTCTGAGAGGTTGAGGTTGTTTATATGTCAGCCTGGATCCTACATTCTGAGTAGGAAAGTGTTTATAAAATACTCTAAATTTTAAAATTGAATTGAAAGAACCTATTAGAATTTTAGGAGCTTTTCAGATATCTGAAAATTAATCTATCCATTAAACTGATAATAAAACCATGTCCTTCATGCCTTGGTCTCCAGAGTTTACACTGCACCCTTGACTGTTTTGCTAAGTCATACAATATCTAGTCCACTGGTGTTGAACAGCCAATGGCTAGTAGACACTTTCCTATCCCATTGTACTTACGTTTTTCCAGGGAGATATATGTGAAGAAATAGCAATGTAAGAGATGTTTAGAGTTGAAATGTTAAGTTCCTAGACTATAAATAGGGAAAGGCTAAAATGCTATGTCAACTCCAGCACATCTCTAATTTCTTCAGTGAGCATTATATAGACCTTATAATTTTTTTATGAAAAATAAACCCAGAATCAAACTTATGGGTTAAGTTCTTCATTCATTTAATTCCTTTAAAATAAATCTCACCCTGCTATTATGCACAGTGAAGTGAAATGTAGAATATAATATAAGAAAGGAGCTGTGCCAGAAATAGCAGAGTTTGTGTCACACACTACTCAAGGGATAGGCTCATGTCTCCACTGCAGTGAAAACTGTGGTCTTGTTGGTTGTATAGGACAGCCAGCCAGCCAGCCAGCCAGCCTTGAGAACCTTCAGTGAGGCCTAAAGCGATCCCTTCTGGCTGGGGATCCAGGAGGAACAGATGTCCTTTCTCTTAGTTCCTCACCCTTTAATGTCAGAACTCAGAAAGCCATGCTGTCATCAGAGTAGTTTCTTTGTAACTGAGCTGCCCAGACGACAGGATGAAGTAGCCCAACCTTTGAAACTTCTGTCTCTGTGCAATCATGGAGAACTTGGCACTCTTGCATACATTACTATTAATAATGATGATGATAGTTAACATTTATTGCTCACTTAACGTATGCCTGGCACTTTATACTCTAAGTGTTTTATGTGAATTAATCTAATCTTCACAAGCTCTGTGAGGTACATAATGAAATTCCCACTTTAGGGAGAAGTGAGAGACTTACTCACGGCCACAAAAGCAAATAGGTAGCGTGGGACCTTTGATCTCAGAGCCCATTCCTTTTTTTTTCTTTTATCAAAAATTGTGGTAAAATTCATATGACAAAATTTACTGTCTTAACCCATTTTTAAATGTACAGTTCAGTGGCATTGAGTGCTGCCATCACCACCATCCACACAACGCAATTCTTTTTATCCTGCAAAACTGATACTCTATACATATTAAACTATTTTTAACTCCCCATTCCCTCGCCCCTGGCAACCATCATTCTGCTTTCTGTTCAAAACTCATTGTTTTAACCACAATACTTTACTATCCGTAGAACTTATGACTAGACTAGCCTGAGTGTATTTTGTTGTTCTGCTTTTTCCATTATGCCACTTATACTTTCTTTTTTCTCGTAAATTTTCTGATTAATGGGATATATAGGTGTGTATGTTATAAGGTGGTCCTATTTCTGTGGTACAAGGTTGTAAGCTTTCTCATCCCTTCTTTTTGCCAGGCTGAAAGTGTAGGATTCAAAATAATATCTGTTTTTGCCCCTGATTGGAAGATCAATAGATTTCATTTAAAGAAATTTGGAAAATATAGAAAAGCATAAAGAAGATAATTAAGATTACCTATACTGCCAACTCCTAGAGACAACAACTGTTAATGTCTTGGTGCTGTGACCTTCTAATATTCATATATATATATATATATATATGTTATATATATATATATATAACATTTTATAAAATTATATTTTTGAACCTATTGCTTTCTAACCTTTTTTCATATTTTGCCGTGTGAACTATTGTGAATCATTAAACAAGAGGGTTTTAACTTCAAGGAGCTTGTATTGCAGTGAAGGAGGTAGGAAGATGCAGTGCATGATAATAAATGCCCAAATCAGAATAAACTCTGTGGGCAGTGGGAATACATATGGGCATGTGGGGCACGGGGCACCAGCAATGTTCTCTTTTCTCCAGAGGTGACGAGGATGCAGGTGGATAATGCAGGTATATCCCTCCCTTCAGGAGATGTATTACTGTATAGTTAGAAAGTTAACTTGGTTAGTACCCATTACTTAACAGAAGGTAATATAATCTAATGTGTGATCAAATGCTAAGTTGTGAGACACGGATTCTGGTATTCCAGGATTCGGAAGAGGTAAGATCTACTGCTGGAATAGCTGAGAGACTTGAACTGGGCCTTGCAGTGTGGGTGGATATATAAGAGTTAATGGAAGAGAGCAAGGCATTCCAGGTCAGGATTGGCTGTAACTAAGCTTGGAATCCAGTACCTGGTACCTACGAGGTGCCCAGTCAGATTTTTTAAAAAAGATATTTTGAAACAATTTTATTTCTATATGCATATTCCATACTGCAAGGTTGCTTTAGAATAGATGAGGTTGGTTGTTTGCTTTGAGGTATGATTGACAAAATCATAAGAGATTTAAAGTATACATCAAGATGATTAGATATATGAATACATTGTGAGAAGATTCTCGCCATCCCATCAAGTTAATTAACACATTCACATCCATCACCTCACATATTTACTTTTTTTTTTATAACTTTTAAGTTCTAAAATTTTGTTTATACAATACAATGTTAACTATAATCACCATGTGATACATTTGGTCTTCAGACCTCACTCATTTTATAAATGAAAATTTGTACCCTTTTACCAACTTCTTGCTATTTACCCCCAGCTCCTGGCAACCATCTTTCTACTCTCTCTCTCTCTGAGACTTCTTTTTGTAGGTTCCACATATAAGTGATACCATGCAGTATTTGTCTTTCTCTCTGGCTTATTTCACTTACTGTAATGCCCTTCATGTTTGTCCATGTTGTCACAAATGGCAGGGTTTTTTTTTTTTTAAGACCAAATAATATTCAATTGTATGTGTTTTTGTGTGTGTGTGTATATATTCACTTTCTTGATTGATTCCTTCGTTGATGGACATTTAGATTGTTTCCATTCCTTGGCTATTGTGAATAATGCTGCAGCAAACATGGGAGTACAGATATTCCTCTGAAGTAATGGTTTCATTTCCTTTTGATATATACCCAAAATAAGATTGCTGGATCATATAGTACTATTTTTTCTATTTTTAATTTTTTAAGGACCCTTCTTACTGTACTAGTTTACATTTCTGCCAGTAGTGCAAAGAGTTCCCCTTTCTTCACATGCTTGCCAGCATTTATCTCATTTTTTGTTTGTTTGTTTTTATATAATAACTCTCTTAACAGGGTTGAGCTGATATCTCATTGTGGTTTTGATTTGCATTTCCTTGATAATTAGTGATGTTGAACATCTTTTTATGCCTTTCTCTATGTCTTTGGAAAAATAGTTCCTCTGCCCATTTTTTAATTGGGTTGTTTTTCTGTTATGTGTTCTTTATGGATTTTGAATATTAATCTCTTATCAGATACATGATTTACAAATATATTCTCCCATTCTGTAGGTTGCCTTTTTATTTTTTTGATGATTTCCTTTGTTGTACACAGGCTTTTTTGTTGTTGTTGTGGTCCCACTAGTGTATTTTTTATTTTCTTGCCTTTATTTTTGGTCTCAAATCTAAAAAATCATCAAGACGGATGTCAAGAAACTAACCTCCTGTGTTTTCTTCTAGGCATTTTATGTTTTCAATTCTTATGGTAAAGTCTTTAAGTCCATTTTGAGTTCATTGTTGTGTATAGTGTAACATAGGGACATAGTTTTATTCTTTTCATGTGGCTGTCCAGTTTTTTAAACATCATTTATTGAAGAGACTGTCCTTTCCCCATTGTATAGTCTTGGCTCCATTGTCTAAAACTAATCGACCATATATCTATGGATTTATTTCTGTGTTGTCTAGTCTATTCCATTCATCTATGTGTCTGGTTTTATGCCAATACCATAATGTAATGATTACTGTAGCTTTGTAATATAGTTGAAATTGGCAAATGTGTTTAGCTTTATTTTTTTCCCCAAGATTGACTTGGCTATTCAGGGTCCTTTGTGATTCTATACCAATTTTAGGGATGTTTTTTCTATTTTTGTGAAAAATGACACTGAAATTTTGGTAGAGACTGAATTGAATCTGTAAATCACTTTGGGTAGTATGGACATTTTAACAATACTAATTTTTCTAATCCGGATATCTTTCATATAGTTGTATTTTCTCTAGTTTCTTAAATTAATGTCCTCTTGTTTCCACTGTTTATATCTTTCACTTCTTTGGGTAAATTTATACAAAAGATTTTTTTTAAATGCTATTATAAATAGGATTATTTTATTTTTCTTTCTGGTAGTTTGTTATTAGTGTATGGAAATGCAATAGATTTTTGCATATTGATTTTGTTTCTTGCAACTTTACCAAATTATTAATTCTAACAGCTTTCTTCATAGAGTCTTTAGGGTTTTCCATATATATCATGTCATCAGTAAAAAGTTACAGCTTTACTTCTTCCTTTCCATTTTGGATGCTTTTTATTTCTTTTTCTCTTATTTCTGTGTCCAAAACTTCCAGTACTATGTTGAATAAAAGTGGTGAGAGTGGGCACCCTTGTCTTGTTTCTGATCTTAGAGGAAAATTTCAGGTTTTCACCACTGAGTACATTAGCTGTGGCTTATCATATATATCTTTTATTATGTTGAGGTACATTCCCTCTATAACCAGTTTCTTGAAAGTTTTTATCATGAAAAGATGTTGAATTTTGTCAAATGATTTTTGGCATTTATTGAGATGATCATATGATTTTTATTCATTTGTTAATGTGATGTATTGATTGATTTGGGGGTGTTGAACCATCCTTGCATCACTGGAATAAATTTCACTTGATCATAGTGTATGATACTTTTAATATACTATTGAATTCAGTTTGCTAATATTTTGTTGAATTTTGAACCTATGTTCATCAGGGGTATTGGCCTATAATTTTCTCGTGTTCTTATCTGATTTTAATTTCAGGGTAATGCTGGCCTCATAAATGAGTTTGGAAATGTTCCCTCCTCTTCTATTATTTGGGAGAGTTTTAGGAAGATAGGTATTAATTCTTCTTTAAATGTCTGGCAGAATCACCAGTGAAGCCATCTGGTCCTAGACTTTTTTTTTTTTTTTTAATTGGGAGGTTCTTGATTACTGCTTTAGTCTCTTTTATAGTAATTAATCTGTTCAGATTTTGTCCTCCTTCATGATGTAGTCTTGGTAGGTTGTATGTTTTGAGGTATTTATCCATTTCATTTATGACTGTGTTATCCCATTTGATAGCATATAATTAATTGTTCATAGTAGTCTCTTATGATCGTTTGTGTGCTATTATTTATAAAATCTTTTTTTATTTATAATTTCATTTATAATTTATTTGAATCTTCCTTTCTTTGTGAATCTACCTAAAGGTTATCTTCATCTTTTTAAAAAACCCAGCTCTCAATGTCATTGATCTTTTCTACTGTCTTTTTAATTTCTATTTCCAATCTGATCTTTATTTCCTTCCTTTTACTAATTGTATTTTCGTTCGTTCTTTTTCTAGTTCATTGAGGTGTTAAGTTACACTGTTTGACATCTTTCTTGGTTCTTTTTATTTTTATTTTTTTAGATGTGGCAACCCTTGGTTGACCTCATAGATTGCAAGGACATTGTCATCTTACAATCCTTTTTTTTTTTTACACCTATAGCACCTGGTCTTCCTAGGTGGTCTTCCATCCAAGTACCAATCAGGCCCAAACCTGCTTAGCTTCTGAGATCAGATGGGATTGGGTTTGTTCAGGGTGGCATGGTGGTAGACTTCTCTTGGTTTTTAATGTAGGTATTTATTGCTATGACCTTCCCTCTAAGAATTGCATTTACTGTATCTTCCTAAAATTTTTAATATGTTTTATTTCCATTTTGATTTTTCTCAAGATACTTTTTGATTTCTCTTTAGAGTTCCTCTTTGACTCACTTATTGTTCAGTTTTGTGAATTTCCTCAGTCTTTCTCTTGTAATTTAATTCTAATTTCATACCATTGTGATCAGAAAAGATGCTTGATATGATTTCAGTCTTTTTAAATTTATAAAAACTTGTTCTGTGGCCTAATCTGTGGTCTACTCTGGAGAATGTTCCATTTGAGAAGAATGTGTGTATTCTGCTGATTTGGGGTAGGATATTCTTTACATATCTGTTAGAACTATCTGTTATATTGTGTCATTTAAGTCCATTGTTTACTTAATGATTTTTGCTTGGATGATTTATCATTGTTGAAAGTCGGGTATTGAAGTTCTCTACTATTACTGTATTGCTATTTCTCTCTTCAGATCTGTTAATATTTGTTTTATATATTTAAATGCTCCTATGTTGGGTGCATAAATATTTATAATCTTTATTTCTTCTTTATGAATTGACCACTTTATCATTATATAATTACCTTCTTTGTGTCTTGTTATATTTTTTGGCTTAAAGTCTGTTTTGTCTGATGTAAGTATAGCTACTCCTACTTGCTGTTCGTTTCCATTTACATGGAATACTTTTCCCATTTCTTCACTTTCAGGCTTTGTGTGTTTTTTAAGCTGAGTGAGTCTTTTATGGACAACATATAGTTAGGTTCTGTTTTTGTTTGTTTGTTTGTTTTGTAATCCATTCAGCCACTT
This sequence comes from Macroglossus sobrinus, assembly GCA_004027375.1. Classification (NCBI taxonomy): domain Eukaryota; kingdom Metazoa; phylum Chordata; class Mammalia; order Chiroptera; family Pteropodidae; genus Macroglossus; species Macroglossus sobrinus. The sequence continues at coordinate 1,305,153 of PVKZ01000102.1, forward strand.
TCTGTTTTTGATTAGAGAATTTAGTCCATTAATATTACTGGTAAGTATGGACTTACTATTGACATATAAAAAATTCTTTTCTGGTGTTTTTTAATTCCTTGGTTCCTTTGTTTCCATCCTGCTTTCTGGTTTATGATTTTCTGTATTGATGTGCTTTCATTTCTTTATCTTTTATGTATTTTCTATGGGTTTTTGACTTCTGCTTTTGCTTTATGAGACTTATGAATTTTTTAATGGTGCTTTTGCTTGCTGGTGGCATATAGTAAACAAAGTTGAAAGATTGCAATTTAGTTCAGAGACCTCCTGCCCAATAAAATTATTTTTGGAAGTCTGCTGTGATTGTGTCATTCTGGAGGACAGAATTTAAAATGTATTCTGTAAAATATACTAGTCTTCTAGTGCACTGGTCCACAATTTATGGTAGACTGATATTCAGAAGATCTCAGTGTTGTCAGTTAAAAAGAGTCTAAGTTTTTTCTTGGAAAATTATCCACAAATGGTATATGTGGTTGATTCTTAGCCTGCTATGAAGATTTTGGCATTTTTTTGTGCCTCATCACCTTTGTTCAGCCATTTATAAAGTCTAAAGCAGATTTATTATTAGTCATCATCTTGTGCTTACTTACCCCTGGATTGTGTGAGTTTCTTGAAGCCAAAGAGAATGGGTAATCTTTGTATTTCCTTCAAGGCCTAGAAGAATATACTCCATACTATTAGGTGCTCTGGAAAGATTTGTGAAACTGAACTGATATTAATTAAATTTCATGGGTTGCTATTTGATGTTACTTCCTTTCCAGGATCATGTTATAGAAAGACAGCTGATAAGTTTGCTGTGTATCTAGGTCATAACTGTTTCTATTTTATTGAATAGGAACTATCCAAGATTACTATGCCAGTCATATTTAATGAGCCTTTGAGCTTCCTACAGCGACTCACTGAATATATGGAGCATACATACCTTATTCACAAAGCCAGTTCATTTTCTGATCCTGTGGAAAGGATGCAGGTATGTGTCAAGCAAGCACTGATAAAGGTTTAAGTCTTAGAGATGTCTCTGCCACTTCCACCCTGCCAATCCCATACCCCAAACACACTGACACAGAATTAGTTTTAAGTCCAACATGAGGTTGGGAAATGTTACTAAAACACACTTAGCATGTTTGGAGTGTCCTCTGTGTTCCTTCTCACCTGCCATCCTCTAGTCAGAATATCACCGTAGCAGAAGGACGAATGAGAATTACAAGAAAAGCATAGGTGGTTCATAACCAAAGCTGGATGTTGGGAGCTGTTTCTGAGTCTTCATTTTACAAAGTAGCATTGTGCTAGGAAAAAGTTTAACCTTCTTTCAGATTTTCCCAGTGTTTCAAGAAGGAATGAATGCATACATACATAAATATGTACATTTGTGCTTATATGAGTATGTAAACATACACTGATATAAGTTAAAACAAAAGATAACAAGGAATGATACGTTTTTATTTTCTTTTGAAGAGAAGATATTTATGTGATATATATGAGTGGATTAGATAGAAACAGACAAGGCAAGAGCATCCTAAATGGAACTTTACTGTTCTTTCATTTAAATCAGCTTTTCCCAACTTCATTAGGCTTCACACCAATTTTAGTTCAGTTTTTCCTCTTCTATTCTAAAAATGTACTTTTTAGAAATTTTAAAGGAATTAAAAGAAATTTTGGACTTAGAGAATTTGTAGCACTTTCAAGGTGTTATAAAAACCACAGTTGGGGATGAAAGAATATATAAGGAAGAAACTAAGCAATTTTCATTCTGAATATCCATGTTTGCACACTAAGTTGCTAGAACCATATTAAAAATCCTAAGTAATTAAACTCAGAGTAATTTTGTAAATTACTATCTTCAGCAAAATTTCAGTTCCTGAAAGAATGAGGAGCAAGCTGGGCTATTTTTAACCTCTTCTAATGGTCCCTCCCGCAGTGTGTAGCTGCATTTGCTGTATCTGCTGTTGCTTCGCAGTGGGAACGCACTGGGAAGCCTTTTAACCCGCTTCTGGGAGAGACTTATGAATTAGTTCGGTAAGATCTTTCACTCTATTCCAGAGCATATGTATAGCTTTTCAAATGAAAGAGAAAAGTATTTTGAGCACCATCAAGAATAATTTTGTATAACTAGAGCAGGTTCACAACTTTGATGTTTGTTGCTATGTTACTTAGTATTTTAGAGACAATGTCAGAAATATTGAAACATATGTGAAATATACCATGATAAAAAGTAATTAGGAGGATTTCAGTATTTTTGATCACATGGGATTAATTATTGTTCTTCTGGTATAGACCATAAGACATGATTGGATTTTTTTAATAACCATGTAACATATATTAGTATAAATTTGTTCTGTTGTCATCATGGCAGTGAATGCAGCCACGTCTGCAGTTCTGTTTGCCTGCTGTAGTCTGCTTCTTGTTTACACATAATTGGGGAATTCATTTGGCTTTAGTTTTTCTGAATTTTCCTCTCCTCTGTGCAAGATTTGATCTCATTTATTTCTTAGATGTTTGAAAGTGAACATCTGAACTCCTTTATCTTAATATAAATGGAATAAATTTTAAATTTTCATGGCTGAAATTATCAATTTGCACGACTTACATTCACATGAGTATATTTTATTTTAATATGTTCAAATAGCTAAAATTATAGCAACATTGGATTTAGTAGTTTGAGTTGTATTTGTATAATTTCTCATCTATTAAGTTGTTCTTTCATGAGGATGATAAAGATTTTTTGTTGAACCTGTTTAATGCTTTCATTGCTTTTGACTAAAATGACAATAATGTACACATTCCATAAGAATTAATTACAGTGTTACTTTTTTTTTTTTTTTTAAGAGATGACCTTGGTTTCAGACTCATCTCTGAGCAGGTCAGCCATCACCCACCTATTAGTGCATTTCATGCCGAAGGATTAAATAATGATTTCATCTTTCATGGCTCAATCTATCCTAAACTGAAGTTCTGGGGGAAGAGTGTAGAAGCAGAACCCAAAGGAACCATTACCTTGGAGCTTCTTGAGTAAGTTGGAATCAAGCCATTTGTATGTACATTTGCACATGGACCTGATCTTGTTGTTTAAAAGCTGGAGGTAAAAAACAGATTTTATGAAGTATCAGTTATTTATCTCTATGTAGAAGAACTTGAGAAACATCGCAGTAGCCATTGTTAATCAATACAGGTAGATTTTAAAAGGTTAACTCAATGTTTGACTGTCATGTTTGGATCTGTTTTAAAACAGAATAGAGTTAATTGCTCCATGGCAGTTCTAATGAAACAAGTTTCCTCTATATTATGGTAATGTTTTGTTGAACTATCTTTCAAAATGAATTCACTTTGATAAATATTAAAATAACAATTGTGTGGCACATCTTAGACATTAGGGAAGTTGGAAGTTCTTTTCCATTAAAGAAAAAAGGTTAGCCTTAAATTCGAAGGCAGCTTCGAATTTACAATAGTTAAAATGCCCATTCTCGCCGGTCTTCTTTACTGAGTACAATGGAAGACATGGATAGAAGACATAAAGCAACGGTCTGAGAACTCTGAAAAGTAAATAATAGCATGTCAGTTGGGGAGAGAAATAAAAACCTGAAAATCAGTATGCAGTGAGTTTCTTGGTCCCTAATATATCCTGGCTTAGAGTCAGAGTAGCCCAAATCTCAAAACTGGGCAGTGGAGGAAGACATAAAAAGTTCCAAGAGGAACTCTCTCTTTCTGATTAGAGGACCTGGAAAGATACCCCTGTGGAATATAGAGAATTGGGGAAATCCTTTTAATTTTCTGCTCCTTACCTTGCCCCAAAACAAAGTCTAGGGCCTATGAGTATATACCTATAGTGATAGTGGCACAGCAGCCACACAAGTACCTGAAACGCAGAAAAAATCTTTCTTCTTGTCCAGAGGAGCAGGATTAAGGGGCCCCTGTGGTCCAAAGAATGAGAGGAGAATCCCTGTTTTTCTCTCACCTCTTTGCCCCAGAGAAAGACCCAGTTGTGGAAAGTACAAAACAGAGCAGTGAGGCTAAAACTCCAGATTGCCAGTCAAACCCCTATGGGACCTTATGTGGGGAAAATCACAGAGAGGTAGAAGCTCAAGAAAAGGATCTTATAAAGCTGTGTATGAATTCTTAAACTCATCATTATGCTTATGCATTAAAACGGCCTGACATGGCACACTAAAGGCCTTCCAATTTGAACTACTGTGTGGACCAGTGCCCAGATCCCAGGTGGATCTGAATAGTACTGAAAAGGCTTTGAAAATTAAACTCACCTGAGAATCAGAAGCCACAGGAAAAAGTGGGTCAGGACTTATGGCTTGAAACTATAACAATTGTCTACTAAAACAAAACAACGATCAATATTCTCCAGAAGTTTTTAAGAGGACCCAGAGTCTTATAATACTCAGATGTTCAGAGTATAATCCAAAATTACCTATCGTTACAAGGAAACAGGCAAATCTAAACCCACAGTGGAAAAAACAATCAATACACTCTAACCCCCAAAGGACTCAGATACTGAAATTTGCATCAAGGACTTCTAAGCAGCTGTTATAACTATGTTTCATGAAATAAAGATGAACACTCTTAAAATGAATGGAAAGATATTCTAGTGAAGAAATAGAAGTATTTCAGGAAATTTTAGTACTGAAAAATACAATAACTAGGATAGGCTCAACAGCAGAATGAAAATGATAAAATACATAAAGGATCTGTATGCTGAAAAATGAAAAATACTGATGAAAGTAATCAAAGAATATCTGAGTAATGGAGAGACATACTGTGTCTCAATATATTTGGAAACCTCAATATAATTAAGATGTCAGTTCTCCCATAATTAATTTATAAGCAGTCTGTATTAACACAATCAAAATAAAAGTCCCAGGATGATTTTTGATAGATACAGAGAAGCTGATTCTAAAATTTATATGGAAAGGCAAATGAAATAGAACAGCCAAAACAATTTTAAAAATAAGCACAGAATTGATAGACTCCCACTTCTCTATTTTAAAACTTAACTCTAAAGCTGTTGTAATCAATACACTATGTGGTATTGGCAAAAGGATAGACACATCCATCAGTGGAACAAAGGAGAGAGTCTAGAAAGGTGCGAAAGCAATTCAGTGAAGGATAGTCCTTCCCACAAATGATGTAGGAACAGTTGGGCATCCGTATGTTAAAAAATGAACCTCAAATAATATCTCACACCTCATGGAAACAATTCAAAATAGATCATAGGCTAAAATAAAATGTACAGACTATAAATCTTTTAAAAGAAAACATAAGACCTTTGGGTAAAAATATCTTATAGAGATAGAATACCAAAACACAACCCAGACAAGACAAATTCATAAATTAGATTTTATCAAAATGAAAAACTTCTGCTTCGTGGAAGACACTGTTCAGAGAACGAAGAGTAAAAATTATTTGCAAATCATATATTCAACAAAAGACTTTTAAACAGAATATATAAAGAACTCTCAAAACTCAACAATAAAAAAGCAACAGAATAAGAAATTGAGCAAAAGACATGAACAGATGATTCACCAAAAGAGATATATGGATGACAGTTAAGTGCACAAAAAGATGCTCAACAGCATGTGTCATTAGAGAAATACAAAAATTACAATGAGATATTACTACATATCTATTAGAATGGCTAAAATCAAAACAATTTTTTAAAATGACAATACCAACTGTTGGCAGAGCAGCTAGAAATCTCATATCTTGTTGGTGGGAATATAAAATGAAAGAGCCATTCTGGAGAATAATTGGCAATTTCTTATAAGGTTTACCATATAACAGCAATTCCATTTCTAGGTATCTACTCTAGAGAAATAAAAGCTTATGTTCTCACAAAAACCTGTACACAAATGTTTGTAGTATTATTATTCATAGTTACCAAAAACTGAAAGCATCGCAGATGTTCTTCAATGAGTGAATGGTTAAATGGTGGTACTTCCATTCAGTGGAATACTACTAAAAAATAGGAAAGAACATATTACTGATACATAGAATTTAAAATGCATTATACAAATTGAAGAAGCTAATATCAAAAAGTACATGTGTATCATCTCATTTATGTGACATCCTAGAAAAGGCAAAACTTAAAATGGAGAACAGATCAATTGTTTTAGGGAGTAGGGATGAAATGGGGGTTAGATGGGAGGGGGCAGCATGAGTGAATTTTTTGGAGGGTGATAAAATTGTTCTATATTCTGCTTGTGGTGGTGGTTATACCTGTGTTAAACTCATAGAACTGTACACCAACAAAAGTGAATTTTATTGTATGTAAATTAAAAATTAAAACCATGTATCTAAAGATAAATGTATGAAAATATAAAAGTTTTTTTCAAAAACAAAGGAAGTGTAAAATTGGAGCTTATTCACATACTTTAACCTTTGGTAAGCTGGAAGTTACTTCCTTTAGAAAGTGCTAAATTATAAACCTTCATTTTTATTTTCTACCTCTAATTTTATTTTTCTATGTTTTTAACAAACTTTTGAATGCTTCAGATGATTATAAGCATAGTTTATTTGGCATTTGATGAAAGTGTAGAGTTTTTTCCTTAAGCTTTTACATCATTTTGAGAAACAATAAGGGGATTAGAAGGATACCTGTTTTGCTGTAAGTTAACATCAATAGAGCTGAGTTATCTCCAGCACTCTAATTTATTATCCTGAGTAATGAACGGCATGTGAGACAAATGCACTTTTTAGCAAAATAATACTTCTCACTTATTTTTCTGGGTTTTGGTTTTATTTTTTGTTTTTTAGACACAACGAAGCATATACATGGACAAATCCTACCTGCTGTGTACATAATATCATTGTGGGTAAACTCTGGATTGAGCAGTACGGCAACATGGAAATCACTAACCACAAGTAAGACACTTTAGGGTATTTACTTATCTCTTCAGTTGTCATCATAGGGTATCAATGGACTTCATTTTTTTTAAAAAGCTGTAGAAGAGCCAGATGATAAATTGAGTATAGGCAATATAAACATTAAATAAATAGAACCCATCCATTTAATGAACAGAGTTAGTTGAAGTTTCTGAATAGGGAAGACTGCTTCTGAATAGTGAATGCTGAACTTCTTCAGACTCTGTGACTCTTAATTCCAACCTCAACTCGTTTTGCTTATAGTTTGTTTTATTCACACAGCGGGAGTCGGGGTGGAGGAACATAAAAGTTATGAAGAGCTGGGTTCAAATTCTACTTTATGACCTTAAAACGAGTGTCTTAGTCAGATTGGTCTGCTATAACAGAATACCACAGGCCAGATTAAACAGCAGAAATTATTTCTCACAGTTCTGGAGGCTGGGAAGCCCCAGATCAGTGGGCCCGCAGATTTGATGTCCGACAATGCCTTCTTCCTGGTTGCAGATCTTCTTATTGTATCATGTGGCAGAAAAAGAAAGATCATCTCTTGTGTCTCTGCTTCTAACGGCTCTAGTTCTGTTCATGAGGGCTCCACTGTCATGACCTAACAATAACATACAACATACAAACGCCATCACATTGGGGATTATGACTTCAACATTTAAATTTAGGGATGGCGGGACAGACATTCATTCTACAGCAACAAGTCACTTATTCTATATGAATCTTGCCTACCTTTTCTCTGTGGTGGGCCCAGTACTAAATAAGGATTAATCATGATAACCTCTGTATGGAGTCTGGCATATGCTAGAAAATGTGTAAACAGCAACTGTTGCTAAAAAGGTTATCATGTCATTCCTTACTTCTTCCGTGTCGAACAGTAACCTCAGCTTCATATCTCTTTCACAGGACTGGGGACAAATGTGTGCTGAATTTTAAGCCATGTGGCCTTTTTGGTAAGGAATTACACAAAGTTGAAGGCTACATTCAAGATAAAAGGTAAAATGTCCATTTTAAATGTTGACTGAAATGTCAATATTAAAATGTCAATATTAAAATCTGTCATAATCTAGGAAACAAGCATTTTAATAGGTTGAAAAAAATTTCTTCTACAAGGAAAAGGAAATATCTATTTCTTTAAAGAATCTGATTCATAAGCATCTTTATTACAATACTCAGTTAAAGCAAAACACTGATTTAACTGTTGGCTAAATATCAGTTTCTCTTGACAGCAAAAAGAAGCTCTGCGCTCTCTATGGGAAGTGGACTGAATGTTTATACAGTGTCGACCCTGCCACTTTTGATGCTTACAAAAAAAATGATAAGAAAAATACTGAAGAGAAGAAGAACAGCAAACAGGTGAACATTCTATAAGGTGATATCAAAGGAATCATTGGATTTTTAAATTAGCACTAAATTTTTTGGAGGTGGCCTATTAATTGGGTCACAGTTTGACCTTTTTGTTTATTTTTCTTTTTGCTAATGCCTGTAATTTTTCTCCTAAATCTTTTTTTTTTTTTCAATTGAAGTATAATTGACACATTTTAGATTGTTTTTAAGGAACAGATAATCTGCCTTGGTAGCGAGTATTTGACATAATTTATAGAGTACCGGTGTGTTCATGGAGCTTTGAATTCACATAGCATTGGAAAGTTGGAGGTTTCTTCCTTTCTGTTTATGTGCATAAGAAGTTACCAGTTGAAAATTTAAAATGCCCAAATTATCTCCTGTTTTTCATGCCTATTGGCATTTTTCTTGCCCTCTCCCTTATCTCTAAATCTCTGAAGTTAAGATGCATAGCTAAGGGAGTCATTCCTGGACTGCAGTGCAGCTTTAAACTTTCTTCCTTATGGAACAGTTAATATCCAGATAGTACTTCCCACATGTGAGGCACCTAGCTTCTTGCTGCAGGACCCCAGTGAGGCTCTCACATTCAGCAGATTCCTGTCCTTTTCCTCCATGCAGGAGAGCTGAGAGCTAAAGAAAGATTGCACCTGTTTGGACAGAATATTTGAGGACTTATCACTTTCCAGTGACTGGTGTCATGGTTCAGAGCACAAGCTCCGGGTTAGAATCCCGTTTCCACCATTTATGAGTGGTGCAACCTTAATGCAGATTTGGCACCTCTTCTCTGCCCCAGTGCCTTTATTTATAATGTGGGGATAATTGTGACCTATTTGTCAAATAAGTTAATAAATGTAAAGGGCTTTGAATAGTATCTGCTCACAGTAAAGACGACTCAAGTCCTTTCTGCTCATATCTTGCCCACGGGCTGGCAGCCTGAGCAGCATCTAAGAGCTGCAGGCTCCCAGGCTCACCTCTGACCTTTCAAATTACAGTTTCTGGGGCTCTTGGGGCAGTTCTTCTGCATGCAAAAGTTTAAGAAGCCCTTACCTTCAAAAACAGAAGATTTTGTTTTTGAGTGACTTTCTTTTAAATCAAGTGAACCATGGTGCTGAGGTGAAAAGAGTTTTATTAAATGACCAGAGCATACTGCTTTCTGGTAGCTTTAGCTTTTTTTTCCCCTTTTTATTTCTTTTCATCTCTCTGTGCACCGTTCTGCTTCCTCTTCACATCCCATGTTTCCTGCCTGCTTTTCCTGTGCATTCTGGGAGGTGCACTGACACTTCTGCAGCTGTCAGGAAACTGATGAGGCTGGAGAAGGATGTGTTTCAGGGTCCTGGGGGCCTGACACAAACTCCTTGGCAGCAGCTCCATTCAGTACAAGGCAGCTTGGCAAACACAATTTCACCAACATACATGTCATCCACCCTCGTTTTCTAGACATGAGTTTGGGGACAGCAAAGGACATTGGTGAAATTCCAGAAAATATCCCTCATGCCCCATAAATCCCTGGCCAGTCTCTGTAGAAAAACACCCTTACCCCTTGGAGAGAGAAATTGTTCTCACACATTCACTTCTTGTCTAGTCTTTCTCCTTCCTGTGTGCATCTGGCTACTGTAGGTTTTGGATGTTCCTGAGCATAATCAGATGTCATGGGAAGTTTGTCCTCGTCAATGTCGTCATTGCTGCTGTTTTTTAAGCTATGTATTCACAGAAAGTGTCTCATGCAGTAGTTCTAGTCTGACATTGAGAATATTAACCTTCCAAAGGCATAAAGGCTTTATATATAAACTGTGGTAATAATATATCCTCATAGGGTTATTATGTAAGGACTAAAAATAGAGAAAGCTCCTAGCATAACTCTGGCCTACGCGGGTAGCCAAAAAAGAAAGAAGTATCTTTTTTAGCCTAACATCTATTGAAATTCTTTTTTAATCAAATGCTTTCAGGATCTCTAATGATTTTGAGTCATTGATAATTTAGTTGACTGCCCCAAGAATTTAACCTTTCCTTGAAGTTCTCATAATGTTTCGGTAAATACTCAAATGAGTTATTCTGTCTTTTAGAAAAACTTTAAGAACTTTAAAACATAGGTAAAGAATGATGATGATAATAATGTCTTGAATGCATATAACACTAAATACAACATGTCAAGCTCATGAGACTCACTGCAGGCACTTAAGTCATTCATCCAGTTTTATTGACTCCCTACACTGTGTTAAAAGGTTAAGATATAAGAACAAGAAGTCGTGGCACCCATGCCCTCATGCAGTTTACACTTTCGTGGTGTGCAATAAATGTGGTTAGTCTTTAATTTGTAAGTATATTCTTTTAAAAATGTTTTAATTTTATTCCTGTGTTGTTTCTTCCAGATGAGCACATCTGAGGAGTCAGATGAAATGCCGATGCCAGATTCTGAAAGTGTGTTTGTTATCCCCGGAAGTGTTCTCCTGTGGCGAATAGCCCCACGGCCTCCAAATTCTGCTCAGGTGAGACTGGGCTTGCTGAATGTGGCCTCGCTGCTTATATTCAACTCCGATGGTGCTCCTTCCACGGCATGTACAGGGCCAGCTCAAGCAGAATGTAGCAGAGGGCAAGTTGTTGTCTACTTGTCTACTTGTTCCTCAGCTGTCCCTCTGCTGGCTTCTGTGTACAGTTTCTTTTCTCACTCTGAAACGCAGGGCATTCATTCCATCCATCCCTTCTGGTGCCCAGCTGGGGAAGATGTGTTTTGGTGGGACTTCTGGGGTTTCTTTAACAATTACTTAGGGGTAATACTGGTTCTCATTAAATATAAGATAATGCAGTCTCTTCAGTTCAAGACCCCAGATCCAGCAAGTAATGATTTTTTGAAGGAAATAGAATTTTGATTTTGCTTATATTCTACTTTAAGTTGACAGTGATAGAGAATGTTTATTCTGTGAGGGCTGCTTCTTTGAGGCTAATACCTGTAGGTGGTGCAGATTTCAGTGAAAACATTTAGATACATATAGTCTGAGATAGGTGGACCATCATTGCCATGTAAAAGAAGGGGGATCAGTGGTCACTGTTGGAGCAAACCTATTCTACCTTCAGGGGTTTTCTTTGTGCAATATGCCTTGGTATATATTAATTTGAACATTTTGCTTCTTTTCAGATGTACAATTTTACTAGCTTTGCAATGGTTTTGAATGAAGTAGACAAGGAAATGGAGAGTGTGATTCCTAAAACAGACTGCAGGTTACGGCCTGACATCAGAGCCATGGAAAATGGAGAAATTGGTAACTAGCATCTGACGGTGCTACCGGTGAAGAGTGATTTCTTTGGGGATGATGGGTTTTTTTATTCCTGGTGATCATTAGCATCATCAGAGAACAAGCATTTTTAGAGTCTCTTGGAAATTTTTAAATTAAAATTCACTTTAAATTTAGTAACTTTTATTTCAAATTTGGAAATCTAAGGTAGATTTATTAGCTCATATTCATTGTATATTAGTGGTATTGTGTATATGATGATGCATATCTTAAATGTCAGAGAGAGATTTGAGAAAATAATAGCACTTCATCAATTTTAAGCTTTATTCTCATTATTTTACTATAGATTTCAGAATTTAAATAGCCTCAAAGAAGAGCTTTGCCTCTCCTTGATTAATTAAAACATGTTTCTCTTGTGGTGGTAAATTTCTTCTAATTCAGAGATTCTCAAAAGGCAGGCAGTTTTCCCCCTAGGGGATATGCGACAATGTTTGGAGACTTTGATTGTCACATCTCAGGAGCTACCACTGATGTCTAGAGGCCAGTGGTGAAGCTAAACATCCTACAGTACACAGGATAGCCCCCTGCAAAGAATCATCTGGTCCAATATGTCAGTAGAGCCAAGTTCGAGAAACCCTGTTTTAACTAAATACTCTGATACTTTCTTTGAATTATCAGTGAGACAGTACAACCGTATATTGTAAGTTTTTTTTGGATTTCTTGTGAATGGAATCTAAAGGAGCTCTGCAAAGTCTAAGAATTTAGAAAAATTCTTATTTATTCAGTTTTTCTACCAAATTTTTTATTAAAGCACTTTAACACCATTTTTTGGCCTTAAGAATAAGCAGGTTCATTTTGGTGAATGCAGATGTTAAAGGCATGGGCTATAAGAAGAGATAACTGGGTCTTGAATGCCAACTCTGCCTTTTACTAACCTATGTATGTGTTAAAATTTTAACTTGATGTTTGACTATGGTGTTTGCATTCTTATAAAATGGAGCTCATTCCAATACATATGAATGGTGCTTCTCCATACAGTTGTGCTTAGTAGTACTATGCTTGGCAGTCTTTATTTGCAGTCTAACTGTTTTCCATTGATGTTCTTACTTTAGATCAAGCCAGTGAAGAAAAAAAACGACTTGAGGAAAAACAAAGAGCAGCTCGCAAAACCAGGTCCAAGTCGGAAGAGGACTGGAAGACGAGGTGTGTGGGTTTTTAGACCCCTTGGCTGAGCCTTAGGTGGCTGCTGTGTGGGGCAGGGCAGGGCTGTCAGATGTGGTGAACTGCAGAGCAAGGCCTCATGTGAACCCTGCCTACTTTGTTTCTGGGCCTGAGAGAGAAGGTCTTTCCACTGACGAAGTAGTCAGGCTGAAAGCGTTGCACATGTGACAAAGAAAAGGGACTATTTGGAAATTAAGGTTAAAATAGTCCACAGTTACTGCAGGTAAATGCCAATTCAGAAAACTATCTTGCTTTTTTATTTAGCAAAACCCTGTCCTTTCCATATATAAGAAGGGAAACTAAATCCAGAACTACAGATTTTGGCATGAAAATAGGTTTGGAGCTATTTGTTTATACATGCACATAAATTACAGGGCCGTCTGCATATATATTTAGATAGTACCTTTACTCTTCCAAACACAAGGAGTATGACATACAATGGAAATGCACTTTATTAATAGAATCTCTTGTAATTAAGAATAGAATAAAACATTTTTCTACATTGGTATCACATAATAGAAATCATTGTCCTACAATTCAGTAATTAAATCAATTTTGGAGCCAATATGCAGCAGATATTATTGGTAGCTCTTTTGCATTATAAAGGAAAATAATTCTAAGAATGAGAACATTCAATAACACCTAATCTGGTGGTTTTTGGACTTTTTTGTTAGCACCAATATCTTTTTTGTCAATGAATGTATAAATAATCTACAAATATAGAACATATGCAGACAGAGCTGCTGTGGTTGGACCAGGGCTGAGGGTGGTCCCAAGGCCACTCCTTACCTTCTCCTACCCTGCACACACCCTGGGTCCTTAAACTCCATGTTATACTGTTTGAAAACCATTAGTCTAGAAATCCCTTTGTGGTACAATAGGAAAGCAAATGCTGGTGTATTTCATTTAGGGGACTTGTGCAAGGGCACACAATTAGTAAACCACAGACCTGTGATTAGAATCTCTACCTTCGTTAATCCTTCAAGCAAAGCCATGTTGCTTCATGTTGATGTGATCCCTTTTGAAAAGATTTGATATATTTCATCATTATTTCTAGTCTCTTGCATAGAACCCCACATGTGTACTATTGTTCTAATTATTAACTCGTATTTTTCTGGTCACATTTTCAAGTATACAATATAAGTGAAAAAGCCAGGAAAAATTTTCACTGCCAGATAGTTATAACATTTAGAAAGCAAAGCTTTAAACAGCTCTGTTGTCACCTGAAAAATAACTAAAAGCTACACTTGTAAACTCTAACAGGCTTTCTTCCACAGCTGAGTATATACCAGTAGTTGTTACATGAATATATAGATCTTTAAAGAGATCCTGCTGACCTTTTGTCAAAAGAATGTGCTTTGAGCACTTTTCTTGTGGTGGTACTTAGATTGCACATTCATTGACTTGTTTTTTTTTTCATCACTGGTAGTGTATATTTGAATAGCTTCATTCAGTTTGAGTAAGAGCAGGTGTCGGGTCATTTTTATAAACATTTTCTTCTGTGTAGAGCTAACTAGTTTCATAAAAATCAAACTCAAAAAACGTATTGTAACTTGTTCCAAGTTCTTCCACACTAAAAGCTGACATTCCTGCTAATACTCGTTTCACTCACCGAAGAGAGTTCAGGCTCCAGGGTTTTTCAGGCTATAAAACTGCCCTGTTTATGAAAATGGCTGTTTGTCATCCTGACCTATTTTCCTAGAGGAGCTCACAGACTTTAATGAGCATGGGGAAGAAGTGTAGGTACAGGTGAGAGACACAGGATTTGAAGGAGAGGAGAGGCAGGTGATGAAACCAAAAAAAATTAATGACATATTCTCCCCCCACAACACGAGCATTGTGCAGAGATAATATTTTATAGAATGTTATTTTTATGATAAAGACTTGTGGACTCTGTAGACTCAAAAATATTGAATGAAAGGTAACAAAGTAATCTTCATCCTCCTTTCTTTCCTGTTTATTACCCATTCTTTCCTAAAATGTTTGGCTTTAGATAAATTGACCGGACTTTTTTGCATGTGGAGGGGGTATGATGATAGCAGCAGAGGTTTCCAGACATGAGTGCTCAAAATTAAGAGAACTAGAATTTGAAAGAAAGCTTAATTTTTTTCATCAGATCATGAGCTCCAAGGTGCTCATCTCTCATGCAGTGTTTGAACACTCACGAAGAACAAGTGACTCCCCAGAGGGAGTCTTGCAGATGTGGTCTTTAGAGAACTTTGCTTACATGCGAACAAAAAAAAAAAATCCTTTGCTATTAACCGTGTCATTCTGTGAATGTCTCCTGCAGCTTTTTTATCCTCTTTATTTTGTATGGAAGAAATCCAGTAGCACAGGGCCTAAAGCTTGCTTAATTTTTAAAATTATTGTTGACTATCCTGAATTTGATTTGCCTGCTTCTCTGAAGTACTTGACAAAAGAGCTTCTACTGCTTAGACTTTTGAGATCCAAAGAAATATAACTATATAGTTCATATTAGACAAAAATTCTGTGATTTAAATCAAATAATGCTTCTAGTTTGGTTACCAAAGTCTGAATAATATATATTTTGATCATTTAAAGTAAACTTTTACATTTTCTAACTAGGGAAGATCCCCAAAGCTAAATCAATTTATGTAATAGTATTCTAGAAAATTTGGTCTAATGGCAGTTTACTATATGATCTTTCAAGGAAATAGCCTAAAGTGTTTTTATTTTCTCTCAGGGTTTTTAATGCTTCTGTTGTGTTAGTAGGAACATTTGTGATTTACCAAATAAATCTAACATCACTCTTAATTGTTATTATTTTTAGAAGCATTTATTCAGAAAAAATGGTGACATCTAAAACTGTTTTCATAAATGTTACTCTAAAAACTAAATCATATTTATAAAATGTTACACAAAATTTAATTGTGAACCTCTTGAACAAGTAATTTTGATTTTCCATTACCTAAAGAAAACTGAGACTGTGAGAAATGGGTTACATGTTTTTCTTAGGGCAAGAAAATGATTAGGGCAGCTCTTCTAGAATTAGATAAGACAATTTAGGATGTTAAAAGCTAAGATGTAACCTAACAATATATATTAGCATAACAAAAATTGAAACCCAGGAAGATTTGGACTAGATTAATTTCAGTAGATTGTGTGTGACATAGTATATTTGAAAAATTATGTTCTTTAAAATCAGTTAAGTTTGGTGTTAGTCGTAAGCTTGGACAACTTATTCAACTTCTCTAACATTAAACTCATTTATAAAACAGTTTTAAAGGCTTGAGGGGCATTTAATCTGAACCAGGCACCTCTCATGTTACTATAAGTAGGTTGTAGAAGTTAATTGCTTTATCCTAGTTCCCATTCCTAATGGCTTTTAAAAGAATGCCTTCTAGCAGAAGGAATGGGGCTATAGGTTGAATAATTAGACAAAAATATTGGTTCTAACAACCCTACTAGACAGAAGGTCCTACATCTGTTAAGTAGTATTGCTAGATGCTGTCAAAAATCCATAGAACTTTGTATGGTATTACACGTTTTGGACTATTATTCTACGTATTTGCCCTCAAAAGAGAAAATATATCACTTCTTCACACTCTTTGGAAATCCATAACTCTGAATACTGCAAGCCAGTGAAGCAGCAGGTACCCTGTGATTTCAGACAGTTTCCCCTGTAAATCTTGGCTTTTCTCTTTAAACAGGTGGTTCCATCAAGGTCCTAATCCCTACAACGGAGCACAGGACTGGCTTTACTCAGGCAGCTACTGGGACAGAAATTACTTTAATTTGCCTGACATTTATTAAGATGCAGACAAGTCAGGGCATTTGGCTATAATCTACAAATAAGTCTTAAATCTATGTTTTTAAATTTTTTCCTTTGGTTTCTACTTATCTTTTAAAACAAAAAAAAAACCCACTTATAACTTGCATTTCACCCAAGTAAAGAAGGGCGAAAGGTGATATCGGTGATGAAGGTGTTATGGAAAATGGGTAATTTTGCTATTCAAACGTACTTGGAATACTATTTTATATTGAAGTAAGCGAAACTGCTGGATAACTGGAGAATGTGCTTTTTATGGTTGCTGTTGCCATATTTACTAAAGGTTTATACATAAATGTAACTTTAGCTTTATGAAATTATATAGTAATCCCAAATCAAGTTATTTTGAATATTTTATGCTGTCATGCTTGAACGTTTTAGGTGTAACTTTGAAATGTTTAGAATACTCCTATACAATGTTTATGTGCTCAAATGCAGAGAAGGTTATGTCATTTTGTAAAGACTACATTAGTAAGATGGCTGTTTTTCTAACTAATCCTCTGTTTTATCCCTTCCCACCTCCAGAAAGAAAAAATGCCTGGCTATTCAGAATAGGTGTCCTTATTTGAAAATTCTAATGAATTAAACTGAAAAGGGTATTTTATTTGCTTATCTTAGTGCTCTGAATTTACTTTGACAATTCTGTAATCAATGTCATTAGAATTAAGAGGTGTTTAATTGTACATTTGAATTGAAAATATGTATAAAAATCTAGCAATTCACAAAAAATGCCCTAGAAATAGATTTTAATCATCATTGTCATTACATAATGACAAACCTTTTAAATGCTTCAACTTCCAATGGCAAATGCCACCAGAAAAATTAAGTTGCACTCATGTAAGTATCAAACTATATAACAGGAGGTCTTGTGCATTTTAAGTTTGCAAGGCACCTGTGTACTTAATGTATGAAGACCTACTGTACAGTAGTTTTGCCCCTTTAATTGGGGTACATTAAGCTTACATTTATCCACCCAACCCCAGACTGAGATATTACTTCAAGGGGCCTTAGGTAGCTGCCAGTAAATTATTTTAATTGCTGTCATGAAGTTAACAAGTGTTATAATGAAATAATCTACCTGATGCTAAATAAAGGCTTTAGAATGTTACAAAAAAGTGTGATTTCTTTTAAACTTTCAAGTGTACTAATGTTGCCACTTCGTACCATCCTAAATTATCAAGACTATCCTTACAAAGAAGTCCTTGTGATGCTGCCATCCCCAGGGCCCAAGAGATAACCAGCTGCCTAGCATGCACAGTGGTAAGTAGACAGCACTTAGTATAGTAAGCTCTGGGGAAACACAGTATTATAGGGAAGTGCTACTCTTCATTTGGTGTGAATGCCAAATAACAGAATTATCAAGTGGTAATTCCTGGTTAGAAAAGCTAGAATGAGTGTGGCTATTTTTTTTTACAGTGTGCACAAGAGTTGGAAAATGCTACTGTGTCATAATTCTTAAAAGATTTAAGGCCTTTTATGTCTGAATGGTTGTCTACCTCCTGAATTACAAAATAAGCAAGAATACAAAGTTTTATGCTTGCATGAAGTTTATTGATATATTAGGCTTGGTGGCAGACTCCACCTTGAACGTTGACTCAAACAGCCTCATTTTCGGCATCTGTTAGGAATAATGTAGCGAATTGTTTAAATTTAATCATGAAACTGAACATGTGAAGTGAAAAGATTAGAAATGCAAGGTCTCCCTTCCTGTCACTAAGCAATAATGAATCTAATCAGTTACTTGTGCATTTGCACTAAGGTATCCTAGCATTCATGCTAAAAACAGCCATTTTGTCCATTCTACTAAAAGTCTAAAAAGGGAATAAGTAAATGCCCATAGCCTTAAGATATTTTGATGACTGAGAGTTGTCACCATAACTATAGTCACTGTAGTACTTGAACCAATTCCCACCAGTTGTTCTAAGTAACCGAACTCCTTGGTGTGTAGGTATAACACTTGTGCTATATACTCTTAGTCTCCTTACTTCCTCTAATGACCTCCTCCTGATGTCTCATCCTTTCCCACATAGCGGCCAGAGGGATCTATCATTTTTCTGGTTTCTCATTGAGCTTTCAATCCAAATCTTTCTTCTTGGTATGCAGGAACCCTGAATTATGGTCTTCTCTTCACGTCTCCAATTTCCTCTTATGTACCCTCCCCTACCTCCCACTTGCAGTACCCTCCAGCCCCCATGCTCTTGCCTGCCCTGGAACTCTGGGGCTCTTTGCAAGGCCGGCTGCTTTCATACTCTGGGCCTAATAAAGGCGGGCTGGTATCAGTACTATGTTTGTTTTCTTCATAATCCTTAACACATTGTAATTTTTTGGCCATCTCTTCCACTAAGGTATACATTTCATGTTTTGCTCACTGTCTTATAAACATGTGGGGGATAAGGGGCCAGCATAATACCTGGCATTAAGTATCAGTTGAATGAAAAAATTTTAAATGAGTGATAAAACTCTTATCTGTGGTTAATTCCAGTTATCTCTTTAGCTCTAATGTGTTTCCAATCCATTCTACTATAAATATTCACTCTAAGAGGGAGCAAACTCTTACTACCATTTATTGGGTATTCCATATATAATCTCTTACCGTGCTCTCCAGTTATTCCCAGCTCTTTTGTCTTTGCTCCTCCCTACCCCTCAATATGCCAACTAGATTTTAAATTCCCACATAAGACTTTTCAAATGCATCCCCTTTTAGCATTTTCCAGGGGGCTAGACACAGAACCAGGTGTTCAAAAGTGATTGGGTTGATCGGCTCATGTATTAGGCACCAGATCTTTGTTGTGAGTCATAAGGGTACAGTGCACTGCTGTGCATTATTAGAAATTGGTGATAAGGAAGCTGGAGGCAATAATCTAATCAAATTAGATTATACCCTAACTCACTGCATATCTCAATTCAATTTATTTTTTTAAAATATCTCAGTCTCCAGGTCAACAAATCAAAATGCTAAAAATTCATGTTTTAAGGCCTACATATTATGGTAGGAAAATTTACCTACCAGTTTTATGTTTCTGCTTTGCGAACATGGGCAGTAGTCACGGTTATTTCTCCAGCAATACCATAACTTCCAAAGGGAGTATGTTTGTCACCAGATCCTGAACCTTTTTTGGCTACATCTTCTACCGGGAAAGCAACAGAAAGAAAAACTGGGCTTTGTGGCCTGGGGACATCCTGTCCACTTATAGGAGGACTAGCATTCTGGGGGTTTGGGGGCTGTTTCTGGAATTTCTGGTCTGCAGGAACAGCAATGGGTACTTGGACTGCAGCATATCTCTTCAAGGTGTCTGACTGGGAAACAAGCGTATGCCCAGGAAGAGGTTTCCAATCCTGTGCTTCCTGAACACTGGAGCCTACTAAAATAAAAGGTGGGGCACTGGTCTTCTTGCTGTCGTCCATCATCACATAAGTTGGAGAAGTAACTTTCGGTGGATGCTGCAGAAACTGTGGATCCTTAGGATTAGATAAATAGAGGGTTGCTTGGGGGAAAGGCCCCGGTGCAGGTGGCGGTGATGGGCGACTTTGTTGATTCATATCAGTTAGACAATAAAGGGTCCACATGTTAGAATATGGTGGTGGTTGTCCTGCTTCGCTTGTTGCTATTGCTATAAAAAAAAAAAATTTGCAGGCATTAGAGGTTTGGTCTCTGTATCAGGCGCTATGCACAGAAATGTCTTTGTAAATTTCGTTTACATATAAATAAACAGCTGTAGTAAATATGTGCCATAAAGCATGCTATAGAGAGGACTAAGTAAATTGTGTTTGGTAATGTGAAAGGAGAGATTCTCTACAGTTGGGAAATGAGAACAGTGCTGCGATGCAAGGTAGGGACACTAGGATTGTGGCTGAAGAAGCAATCTCGATCTAAGTCGCTGTTTCCAGGTACTTATTTAGACATGGCTTCTACAGGGTCCTTGAGAGGAAAAGGAAAATCAACAATTTTGGCTTTACCAAAAAATTAATTGAAGAATGTGTTAAGCCACTGGAAAAAGGGATTAATTCATCTGCATAGTGATTCTTTTCTTTACGAAAGAAATCCATACTAGGTATCATCTTTTGATCACATAATCAAATCTCTTTGGCCCTTCAGGTACCATTACCTCCCATTAATTTGTCACCACACAAAAACATCACATAATTCAGGACTCAGAACCCCAGGGAGCACTGCTTTTAGACAAGACTTGCAATCATAAGTCCTTAGGCGGCAGTAAAAGGCTAGTGGTTCTTTAAGAAAAAAGAGTTCTAGGCATGCTCTCCATCTACGTACACTAAGGACTCTGTAATGTCCAGTTTGACTTGCCTAATAAAGATAGTACTGTCTTGGAGAACTGAGTCCTAGAAGATGGGATAGCAGAGAAAAGGTCCCTGATGGAACAGGTGAAGTTTGCCCACATGTGCTGGGTTCACCTGTCCTTGGTGCAGCTTATCTTCCCCAGAAAAGATAACACTATGCACATGATTAAGCTAGTACATTTTCAGTAGTTTCAGAAACTTTCAATTGATCCTCCTCGAAACTAATTTAAAAATATGCACAAGCCAAGTCCTCGGTATTTTTGTTAAAAATCCTCTTAATGCTTTCTCGGTAATAGTTAAGCACCTGAAAACAGTGACTTGGTATGGAAGTGCTGCTTAAGCCACAGTGTAATGCCAGCCTCACACATTACACTCCCAGCACTGGCTTCTGCCTTTTCAGCTGTACAGAATCCTTGTCACACTGCCAGACAGAATTTGATCTCTAAACACCTGCTTTGGTAACATTTCTTTATCATTCTGGGTTTAGAAAGAGTCAAAGTTCAGAGAGTTTCTGCAAAAGGAATGGGTGAAGTTGGCTCATGCATGTCCCATCTTCCCCTAAAGGGAGGCGGGCCCCTGCACTTGTCTAGGAGGGTGGGCAGACCAAATGCCATAATTAGATCGAGATGGAGGTCAAATCATGTCTGTGTCACAGGAAAGCAATGTGATAGCCCAGCAGCCAAAACAGCTTGATGTGGACACTAGTGGGGGAACTGACAGAAGAAAGCCAGTCATCTTAGCTGTGCCCGTCATTGCTCAAGTGCCTGACTGTTCTTTCTGCTGCTGCTACCCCCCTGCTCCTCTGTGTGACAGATCTTTGTCCTGACCTGTCCCCTCTCCATCCAACAATGAAGCTGCTCCCTCAGCTGCGGGAAGCTCGCAGGCAGGAAATCAGTACTTGACCCAGCTCCCCAAACCAGGTTGCAGAGCTCTCCTGACTCCAAGTGAAAGCACAGTCAAACACACCACCATTTCTTTCACTTTTAAAAGGCCACCACCTATGTAAATGCATTGCTGTAGTTTGATTTTACATTCACAAGTGAGAAATTGGAAACCAATACCCCTTAATGACAGTTTTTTAACAGGAGTATTCAGATCACAGACCTGACTAAAGGCTCTGTTTTTCACTACATAATGTGTTCAAAAGAATAACACAAAAGTGCTAATGACCAAACTTTTAGACCTAATTTTGGTGATGTCACTTTAAAATCACTCATCTCATAAAAGTAAAATCTCAATCACAACAAAGTCTTTAAATAGGTTTGGCATTTTAAAAAACTATTGAAAGTAAGATGTCTGACCAAATCTTCAGAGAGCCTACCTAGATGGTTACCTGAAATACAAATGTCACCTGAAATGTAATTTTTAACTTTGTAAGTATCTGATTTTCTTACCTGGCTTCATCAAACCTTGTTCAGGTGCTGCTTCCCATTCTGGTTCGATTTCTGGTTCAGTAAGACTTTCTGGACCAGGAGGAGGGGGGCCACTAGATGATCTTACAGATGTACCTGAGTGCACAGTTTTTGTAGCTTCCCCAGAAAGCACAGGTTGGACCCCCATCTCCTGGGATGCAAAGTTTTCCCATGACTTTTCCTGCTCAGGGACTAGCGCAACGATCTCCACTTCAAGGTGCAGAGATTTTTCAGAGCCTACTACTTTGGCAGAGCCCTCTGCATCCAGGGATAGTGCAGATGGACCTTTTAAAAAGGTGTCAGAGATCAGAACTGTTGCTTCTCCCTCCACATATACTGAGGAATTAAGTTTTGCATCCTCCAACTGTGCAAATTTTTCAGATGTGCCTGAGTCTGTCTTGCGTTTAGGTGTGGAACTAACTGGTGGTAACAACTCATTTTCTTTAAGAGAAGCAGCTTGATCGGGTAAAGGGATGGCTATTTGTTCTGGCATTAGCTCGACATAAGTAACTCCTTCAGTCACAGGCTCATCTTTATAGACAGATGATATACGAATGGCTGATGTAACCTCAGTACCAGCCTGAAAAGGGACCTCAGGAGCTTGATCATGAGCAGGAGGTTCTTGTTCATCCTGCAAGGGGAGTAAGGAAGCCGTTGGTGGTTCAGCCTTATTGTCTTTAGGTTTAGAACCCAAGTCTACATGGCCAGATGTTTGGCTCACAACCTGCCTTGCTACCCCCTCATCAGAATATGCAACAGAAGCAGCTACCATGTTATCTTCAGCAGCCTCTGAGCTCAGCACCTCGTTGGAAAAAACAGGCATACTTGTTGCCACATCCACCATTAAAACGTCAGATTGATCATAATGAACAGATGAAACTTTACCTAACATCTGAGCAGCAAACTGAGCTGGGTCAGCTGGGACATAGGCAACCTCTGGTGAAACAGCTGCTGGACATGGTGATGAAGGTGGGGTAGCAGTCTTAGGAGTAGATGGCTTTGAAGGACCACTAACTGCTTCAATTGTCACCTCAGGCTCTCGGGGGAGCTCAGCATGAACTGATGGGAACTGAGTGGTTTTGTTGCTAAACTGTGGTCCAGCTACATTGTCCTCCTCTGTGTCTGTAGATTTTTCCATCCGTGTAGGTTCTTGGGAAACTGTAGATGTTCCTCCTGATTCTTTTACACATTCTGGTTTCTTCTCTTGTGTCGTTCCTTCTGACCACTTCTCAACTAAAATAACAGCCAGATGATTAATAAGTATATATTTCCCAAGTGAAGAATTTTAAAGAAAGCAGCAATGGGCTGAGCATTCAAATATCTATATACACAAGTACAAAAAAGTTTTATTTTCCAACATCTGTGATTTAGTGTGGGTAAAGAAACTTTCCTGTCCTGCATAATCAAAAGACACCTCAGTTTATCTCCTTAGAAATAACTGACTCCAAGTAGCACAGAAAGACAACTAATGATCAGATAACACTTTCATCAGAGGAAAGATTCTAACTCTGCCTAGAAATAAGCCGAAAATCTCCATGGAAAAAGCTACTGATCCAAACTTTGGCACACAACTAAGGGAGGGAGGAGGGAGGGAGGGAAGGAGGGAAGGAGGGAGGGAAGGAAGGAAGGAAGGAAGGAAGGAAGGAAGGAAGGAAGGAAGGAAGGAAGGAAGGAAGGAAGGGAGAGAGGGAGGGAGGAAAGGGAGGAAGGAAGCGGGGAGGAAGGGGAGGGAGGAAGGGAGGGAAGGAAGGAAGTGGGGAGGGAGGGAGGAAGACTTCTATCTGGCTAATAAATACCTAATTTTCAGCTGGTATAACAGTAATGAAACATGCTGTTATATTAATAAAGGCATTCCTCAATTTAAGGAAATTGGTATATAAAGTCTTAATGAATTGGAAAACTAGAGGACTCGAGGGTATTTTTACATTAGGAAATGTCATATATTCAAAACTAAAATGGTAGCGAGGTGTGATAATGCAGCCTACTGGTCCTACTGTACCAGCCAAGAGGAGCAGAAAAAGAGATCTCTGGATACACAAGTAGGGACTGAGTGAATGAATCCTCAGGCATGAGGAAAGTCCTTGAACAGCTTAGGTGGTAAAGCCAGCTGGTGACATTTAGAAACTTCTAGAGCTAGAAAACAAATCATTTTCTGCTTGTCACCCATACACTTGTGTAACCACTTTGATGGTTCCTCATCTAACATTTTCATACCTGCTTGCTTTACTGAGGATTTTCTCTCAGGGAAGCATTTCCCTAATATAATGAAATATGCAGGAAAAGTAGAATTTGCTTTACAAGAAAGTGTTTCCTTCAAGTCAAAACTTTCAGGACATTTTCATAGATTCAGGTGTTTGCTAAAGAACAGAGTCTTACAGTGGCTCCTTCCACAGCTGCTAATTTCTTGTAAACTCAAGTCAGGTGTCTAGTTCTGGACATGGATTAACACACCAAAAATGTGCAGGAAAGAAAAAGCTACATCCACTCTTGCCTCCTCCTGCTTATAACAATACCTTATTTTTCTAACCATTCACCGTTTCGGGACTTCCCTACCCACAAAGTCCTTTATCCACTAATGCACTTGACTGGGTGCTTGTGCTGTGTGTAAGTCACTGTACTAGATCACTGTTGAGGATATAAACATTAAGATGAAATCTCATAAAGCCTCATGTTCAGTAGGGGAGATAAGGTATACAAAATAGGTTTAAAAAGTATTAAGTACCTAATAAATGGTCTTAATAAAGATCTATAAACATTCAGAGGAATAAAATAATCTGGCTGGAGGAAACTTTATTTAAATAAGTCTAGCCCTACACTTAAGATATAGAAAGCTGCAAAACTATTGCAGTTATAACAAGGGAAAGCCAAGTAAACCACAAAATATGTTGACAGTGGTGGGTGCAGTAACTAAACTATGTATAGGATACAATGGCTTTTAAGTAATTTTTGTTACTCTTTGAAAAGGAGAAGGAACAGGTGTGGAAGAAGCCCCTCACAATTGCCCCATCCAAGATGCCAGAGAGCCCCCTGTGGAAAAATACAGGTCAAAACCAGCCCTGTCCTTTCTAATTTCCTTATTCGAAACTTTACCAGGCTCCCTTGTCCAATGAGATAAAGTGAAAGTCTCAGATTTCTTGGAAAGAGTTTCTATAATGAAGGGAACAAGTGTCATTGGTGCCACTTTCTCTTCCTGACTTAAACGTGGACACAGTGCCTAGAGCAGTGGCATGAGGGGCCAAGTAAAATATGCTAAGAATGACAGTCTAGATAATTGGTGCTTTTTTATTATAACATTGGGAGCAGAATGAACACCACTTCCAGATACTTTGTTTTCTAAGTCATGGTTAATTGCTTTTCTGTTACTTGCAGCTGAACACTTCCCTGATACATGGCATAATTAGAAGCAGTAAAGAAACATGAAAGGGGAGTTATGGTATATGCTGCTTTTTAAATACCATGTCTTTTTATTTGGTGAATTCAGTAATATACATTTTCTCATTGGGCTTTTGTTGAATTCATTATTTGAAGATTAGATAATACATGGTACTTTAACTTATTGTCTAGAAAAATTTGTGCTGTGTCCCATACAACCGCTCTGTGGTATAAGGCTAGTTATCAAGATGATGCTTTTGAATTTCCTACATCAGAATCATGTTTGGTGAATAGTTTTACTTCTTCCTTCCCAATATGTACACTTTTTTTTTCTTTTGTTTCTGTTTGCCTTATTGTACTGACTAGAATCTATAGTGCACTGCTGAACAGAATGTTGATATTTAGATATCTCTGTCCTGGTTCCAATCTGAGGGGAAAGTTAGCTATAAGGTTTTTTATGCATACACATTATTAGATTTAGGAAGTTCCATTTTATTCCTTGTTTGCTTAGAAACGTCTTTAAAAGTATTTCTTGGGGAAAGTTAGCTATAAGGTTTTTTATGCATACACATTATTAGATTTAGGAAGTTCCATTTTATTCCTTGTTTGCTTAGAAACGTCTTTAAAAGTATTTCTTGTAAAGCAGGTCTGATGAGAATGGATTCTCTTAGCATGTCTGTCAGAATGTATTTTGCTTTCATTTTTTTAAAGACTATAATTACTAGGTGTATTCTAGGTTGGCAGTTTTTTGCTTTCAGTACTTTAGAGATGTCATTCCATTGTCTTTCGGCTGTTATGGTTTTGTTAAGAAATCAGCTATTTGTCTTATTACTCTCCTAAAAGTAATATGCCTTTTTATCTTGCCTATTTTCATGATTTCATCTTTATCTTTTTCAGCAATTTGACCATGATATATCAAAGTGTGGTTTTCTTTGTATTTATCTTACTGTAGGTTCACCAAACTATTGAATCTGTAGCTTGATACCTTTCGATTAGACTGGGCCAATTCTTAGCCATTATTTTTTCAAAAAATATTTTCCCAGTTATTCTCTATTCTCCTCATGTAACTCCACCAATTACACATTAGTCCTTTTGATCATGCCCCATGTATGTCTCTTACACTGTCATGTTGTTTTTCTCTTTACTTCAATTTGGATATTTTCTATTGCCCTATTTTTTAGTTTTCTAATTGTCTTCTGCTAGTGATGCCATCCAATAAGTTTTTAGTTAGCTGTTATGGAATGACCATTTATTCCTTATTTTCAGATTCTATCTGTTGAAGTTCTTTGTTTTTTTCATCCATTTTTCCATCTTTTAAAAACATATTAATCATAGTTATTTTCAGTTATCATATAGTAATTCCAATATTTGGATCTTCTTTGTGTCTGTTTCTAATGTGTATGCTTTATTTCCTGATTATTAGTCACTTCCTTCTGCTTCTTTGAATGTATAGTAATTTTTAATTGTATGCTGGAAATTACAAATGACATACTGTTTAGGTTCTGATTTGGTGGTGTTCTTGCTCTAATAATGGTAAATCTAATCCTTCTGAAACATGGTTTTAGATTTTGTTAAAGTGGTTCTTTCATCTTCGTTCTTCTAGCACACTTTGTTCCTAGAGTATGACTGTCCTGGGGTCTCAACTGAATTAATTGCCAAGTTTTCTTAAGTCTTCATTTTGGCTGGGCCCAAACTCCAAAGCCTCTCCAACAGCATACCACTTCTGAAATCTCTGCTTAGCCTTTAATCTCCCAATAGCTCTTCTCTACTAAGCCTCCTCAAGCCTTACTCCACATGAGCAGCTTAGGAGTAGGCCCAAAACCCAAAAGAAATATTTTTGCAGTTTTGGGGGATCCCTCTTTGCAAATGCCTCATCTGTGGTACTTTGTTGCCCAAAATCCAACCACATGAGTAGCCCTGCAGAAACTCTGCTTCTGTTTCTTCTTTGCAAAAAGACTTCCACTCTCTGCTTAGCCTCTATTTCCCTGCACAAGAATTTGAAAAATGCCACCAGGGTGAATGTAGGGCTCAATTTCTATGACTCCCTTCTAAGAATCCAGGCACAGGACTTTATTTAATATAATATCTCCAGGTTTTATGGTTGTTTATGATAGGAGGGTAAGTCCAATATTAACTACTCCATTATAGGTGAAACCGAAATCTTTCTCTACTGAATTACACCTAGCACAGCATCTAACAATGGGTAGGAACTGAAATATTTGTTAAATGAAATAATGAATGAGATTTTTAAGGCTATATAGGATTTGAAAGGTAGACAGGGGAGGGAAGGGAACTCCTAAAGGAAGAAGCATCATTAATCAAAATCAGATGACTTGAAATTAATTCAGGTGATAACAAGTAATCTGTCTGTTGCATAAGGTCTATGAAGATATGAAATAAGATGACTGCAAAGGTAGGATAAATTCAAATCATAGAAATCTTTACATGCCATTGTCTTATGAAGGGATGAAAATTTATATACTATGACTTAACATGTTAGAAAGCATTAATTTCTTTAGCTGATCTCAGTTTGTATTAAAATGTGTATTTCCAAGTGGCAAAATCATATTAAAAATATTTGTTTCTTCTCATTTAAAAGTCTCTTTTGGTTAATTATTCAGTGTTTAGGAGTATTATTATTTTATTAAAGGTTCTCTCACTTCTAAAGAGGGCACCTGAATGCTAGAGTAAGCTCTGGCTCTGATCTACACATTGTCAGTTTCTGCTGGCTCTGTTACTTCTGGTAAAGGCATAACTCATATGGTCTGGGCTCTGGGTATTGGCCAGTATTTACTACTCGAGTGTTCTACTTTCTGGAAAATGTGGCCAGTTTACTTATTTCACTCAAGGCCTAAGAGATCTTCTTAATTTGGTCCTCTTTAGTATCTGAGGCCAATTTTTATTTTATTCCTAGCTTGGACATGCTAGCAGGTTGAGAAATGTCACTTTTATTCCCATGCCAATTCCTTGCTATTCAGCACTCTGGGACAATCTAAAAACATTTGGACCCACTAAAAGCCATACACAGGTCACAGGGAACCAGAAATATCTCAAGCACATCTAAGAAGGATTCTCCATTATTTCTAATCTGTTACTTCAAATGAAATTCTTCTGTTCAACAATTATTTACTGAATGTCTGATCATGACAATTACTGTGTAGGTGCAGAATGTAGAATCTGTCCCAGTAAATGCAGTGCCATGCTCACCACACAGCTTCTTTAAGAAGTATGTATTCTTCTAGACAGCATCCAAGAAAGCAAAAAACAAGCTTCCTGCTCAGGTTTTATGGAATTAAATCAGAGATCCTACCTACCTACTTTGTCTCCAGTTCCAGTCTCAGCTACTAGCATACTTCACGTACTACTCACACTCCAGCACCACAATCCCACTGCCAAGAAGGACTTTCCATTTCCCTTTCCTTTGCAGCAGGAAATGACTGTATATCCTATCCCTTTTCCTCTTCCTCTATGGCTTACACAAAGTAAAAACTCGATTCTAGTAGCTTTGGCTCTTAACTCAAAATTCAGCTCTGGAAATTTCAAGAAAATCTTAACAAAAACAGGTTCCCACAAAACTCCAAAGTTTTAGCTTTCTTACTATGAACTTTTGAAACTCAATACTGAGTAACAACTTCCTTGCCGCATATTCTACTTGCCTTTTCCTGAAAGCAAACAAATGCTTCGGTGAGTAGAGAGCAACAGAACAAACAGGAATAATTATACACTATTATACACTAATAATTATACACTATATTTTTTCAAACATATTCCTACAACACTGAAGAGTTTAGATTTTGTTAAATATAGGGACCTACCAAAGTTTCTGGATAGCAGATGTTGACTCTTGTCTCCTAGTGTTCCTGACCTCATCTTGGCAACCTGATTTCCTGTTCTAGCTTTCTTGGTTTGCCATGTCTGCTTCTCACCTAGGCCCCTCCTCTCCTAATCCTGACACTGTGTTTTCTCTGTCTCTAGTCTAAAAATCTGACCCCAATTCTTGACTACAATCATTGCTCAATAATGTATTTGCCTTTTTTAGTAGAGGCAATTCCCCAACTGATTAACTTACCAGAATGGAATAGCATGAATGACCTAAGACTCTCTCCCCAAAACACTGCCAGATGATCATTCAAACCTTTTTTAAACTTAATGAAATTCTTACCATGATAATGAAATTCTTAACAACCTTGCCTAGACAAATGCTAGAATTAAAAAAAAAAAATTATAGGCATAATACCCATCACTGTGTTCAGGGAGTCAGCATAGCCTTATTTGAAAATATGCCCAGGAAAGAGCAGTGTTACCAGACCTTTACAAAATTTAGTATGGACAGTCCAGAAGTAGATATATTCCTTATTTGTTTGCAAGAGTTTATAGCCATAGGATATGTAATCAACTATAAAAATAATGCATAAAAATAGGATTTGGCATAAGACACAAAATATTTATTATATTTAATATGAATAAAAGCAATATTTAATGATATGCATAACTATGATATGCATAGCTATGGTGCTGTATAGAAACTGAAATTGGGCCCGATGATCAGCAGCTGTTCATGACTGTAATTACTGCTATATGGCCAAGCCAAGAATGTCCAGGATCCATTAGGAAAGGCAACAGGGTAACTCAGGTGGGAGATCGAGGGTAGGCCTTCTTGATACTTCAAAAGAGGTGGTTATTTCCTACCTATGTTGGAAGCTAAGACAGAGCTAACACTGGAAATGGGTCTCAAATAGGCTTAGGGGAATGGAAGGTGATAGTGGTGTTGAGATCTCATTTATTGCTCTGAAGGAGAAACCACTGCCCTTTTCACTGAGTGGTGAAAAGATGAGAATTAGCACAATCTGGGCTACAGGTTCCACATAAGAAGGTGACATGAAGTAAAACAGTAGGAGATAATGAGAGGAACAGGAGCTGATATTCCTTTCTCTTTACTCTTTCAGTTCAAGAATTTAAGTTTTTTCAAGTAAGAGCCTAGAATATTACTAACTCTATTGTGGAAAGAGCATGAATCATGCTACTAGGAAGATCTAAGCTTCCTACCCAACTCTACCAATTATTTAATATTTAGAAGATTGCAAGTTTTTTAACCACTCCCAAGCATCAGATTTCTCTTGAGTTCTTGAATCAAACTGCAATCAAAATGATGTCACCTACCTTATAAAGTTGTCTTAATAAAGAAAATGTATTTTAAGTGCATAGGACGAAACAACTACTCAATCAATTCCATTCCCTTCTTTTCCTAGCATATACTAAGTGGTGGAACTTATAATTCTTTTGCCTAAAATATCACCTGAGTTTCTAAAATCTCAATTAATGATTCATTTGAATAATGAAGAAACTGTCCTGAGAAGATTGAGAAATGGGGGAACTTTCATTGATTCATATAATAGTGAGGTCTATTTCATCAAATTGCAGAAAGAGGATCTAAGAATGTGTATCATAGCATGAGCTGCCTTAGAAATGGTCACGTGTGAGTAAAATGCCACAATGAAGGCTTACACCAGCTTAAAGATTGTTGGCGCTGAAAAAATGGGAAAGATGAGAGATAACAGAAAAGTGAGAAAAGTCTGCTCCCACATGTTTTCCATCCTCCCCCTCCATCACCTGACTGCAGAAAATTTTGAAGGCACTAGGAAGATGGATAAACACTACTGGCCCTATGGTGAGGCATACTAAAAATGAGGCCCCTTCAAAGGAAAATTCCAGGATGAAGTATTCAATAACACAAATGGTACATGTACTTACTTCCATGCTTTCCAGGCATATGGGCAACTTGGTAGTAATGCTACTAGGCAGTGAACTAACTAGTTTGGGAATAACTTTGGCAGTAACAGCATTCCCACTGAGCATTCTTATGAAACATGTCTTTCATGCTCATATCTGCTATCTGGGAGATGAATGAAGACCAATACACTAGGGATAAGCTCTTGCCCACATCACTGAGTTCTAGTACCTAGTGCTGTCCTTAGGCTGGATATAGCCTCATGCTGAAGTGACTGAAAGATTAGAATAAGGGTCACCTGACTTAGTCCTCAAAGAATGGTTAATTTTTCAATACTGTGAGTCATGGAAAGCCTGGAAGAGCCACAATCCTTGGGACCAATAAAGCAATATGGAACCATCCATATTTAATTCTGGGATCCACATAAGTTCCATTTAGAGGATGAAGATGCCACTCACATTTTTATTGTAGAGAACTGAACCACCATGCAGCCAAACTTACCTAGAGCTCCCTAAGGAATAGCAGTTGTGGAATTAAACCAGTGAGAAGGTAGGAGAATGTCACTCGGGAGGAAATGCCCTATACCAAGTGGGAACCTTATGGTGCCTGTTTATCTGTGGGATAAACATAGTGATGCTTTCCTGGATATACATGGACTCATGCCATCTCTATGATAGGACCTGAGTTAATGATCCTGTTCGTCCATTTGGGATGACAATAAAAGGCAGACAGACAAATGAGCCCATCTGATAATAGACAGTAACAATGAACTCTATATTTTCTGGTCATACCTTCATATTACCTTCCCATCTCCCAGGTAAACTAAACAAGTAATGTTCACTTCTACTCTATTGCCTAAAGAGCAGTTTGTTTCTACAGCCATACTCTGAGCCTACTTTTAAGATTATCCGTATACTATGTCAATTTTCTTGATATCTGTAGTTAGAAGAGAAGAAAAGCAGCAGTATCACCTACCTGCCTTGCCTCAATTCAAAGTATGGCTGCTCCATTAGTTCAGTATGTTAATTTTGAACTCTGAGATTCAAAGACATTAACCTAGTTGGACCAAAATCCACATCAGTTATAGTCTACTTGCTAAGTTGAATGGTGGATAAATTCTACAGTACACAAATTAGTTTCAAAGGCTACCAGTTACCTTTCACCATGAAGAGTCACTGACTTCACTATTCTCAAATAGAGTAAGCCTGCATACTCCCATGGCTCTCAAACATAGCTCCTGGTATAGAGGACACAAGTACAAAGCATAATAACCTTGAATGCCTGGGAAACCAGGCTTATGGAGAAGGGGAGGGTCAATGTCTAGCACTTGTCTGTATACCCTGCTGGTTGTAAGCAAGTCTTGGACCT
Source organism: Macroglossus sobrinus (assembly GCA_004027375.1). Lineage (NCBI taxonomy): Eukaryota > Metazoa > Chordata > Mammalia > Chiroptera > Pteropodidae > Macroglossus > Macroglossus sobrinus. The sequence goes on from PVKZ01000102.1 coordinate 1,337,823, forward strand.
GTTTCCCATGGTAAGCTAAGAATGCCACCAAAACCCTGCAGAGGAGGAGCCTGACTAGGCAATAAATATTCCTAAACTACAGAGATTCACTCTTCTGCCCCTTCAAATGCTGACTCTTGCTATTTTTAATCTTACTGTCTGTTTTGGGTGTCTCTTTCACTGCAGATTCAAACCCTCACGATTTTTATATTTTCCTAGGTCTTACTCCTGATTTCTCCCTACATTGGCTATGTTGTTATCTATTAACATCACCAAAGTGGCAGAGTATAAAAGTGGCTGAAACTCAGTGATCTCACCTTTCTCTATGATCATTCCAAAATTGCTGATCAACCAATGTAGCAAAAATTTAGTTATTTTCTGATTTTCTTCACAAAATTCTGCCAGAAGCTTTTTCTTACCATTCTATTAGACATATATGCCTATCCTTCAGATTTGACTTATACTCTTTTGCTTATATAGTGATCTTCCCAAATTTTCATCATGTGAACTTTGCCTTTCTCATTTCTCCCCCTTTTTCTTTGCTCCTCTGCTTGTTCAATTTCATATTGTCATGTTCACGTAAGATAAATATTTACACATAAAACACTGCCCTTTTTTATAAGCATATATACAGAGCCTGTGTCAAAGACCCTGGAAGATACCACTCTATATGAAAAACTTAAGCTCTTCTCTACATAGAGACATACAGAAAAGATGGTCAGTGACACCTAACTGATTTCCTGCCCTCCAACCAACCTGGACTGCAGTTAAATCATCTTGGGGAGAAAAAAAAAGGTGGTGGTTAAACTTCTCTTTGTAAAAAATCTTCCAAGGAGAGTGTCTATACAGCTTTCCTAAGTAATGTATTTCATTATAACTTGAGTATTACCACAAAAACCAATTCTCTTCAAGTTCACTGTAATTCCCTAAAGACAGAGCATATTGGAAAGGGTCTGAGTCATAGTTTTACACAAACTGTTCTAGGTCTCATTTTACCAAGTGGTTTGCAAACAATGTTTCTTATTTTTGCATTTTTAAGATCTAGAATCCTTCAAAATGTTAGTCTCCAGATTTCAAAAAACCTGGTTCAGTAATAAAGCATCAGCAGTTTGACTAATTAAACATAAACAGTACGATTAGCTAAACATTTGTGGGCATCTTAAGTTTGAGTGTATGCGATTAATGATGCAATAATTTATAACCAGTATTCTTAAATTATTAGCACTTGTGGTACTTACCTTTGCTTTGATGAAATTGTTTAACCAGATCTTTTATATCCAGCGAAGGTTTCTCTGAAGGAATAAATACAGAAAATCAGTTACAGAAAATCCCAACTTAAAATACTTTCTTTTTCACAGCAACAAATATATAATCTAAAGCAGTAACAAACCTTCTCTAAACACAATAAGTTCTTTAAAATAAACAGCTGCAAACTGAGTGATGTTTTGTGGATTGGTTTTGAGAACGGCTCTGCTAATTCCCTCGAGCAGAGTCTTGAGGCCATAAGGTACGACAAGTCTGGGCTTTGAAGAAATCATTTTGGTAGGATGTCTGTAATCTCAACTAAAATGAAGAAAAACAAAATCTTATAAAAAAGGTTGTGGTTAAACTTTTCTATACAAAATATTTCTTATGAGTTAACTATAGTTTCTGAGAACAAATCTGTTAAAATTATTAGCTTTAGTTCTAATCTCTCAGTATTTATTTTAGTAAAATGTGTTAATTCTTGATGGTAGTTTAAAAAAATCATGTTACCAATAGCTTTTTATGTGCTAGTAAAGAAATCCATGGGAAAAGCCCTGCCAGGAACTCCAGGATATTAAAAACAAAGAACAAAAAAACAACAAAACTTGTTTCTGTAAAATTCAGTAAATATTTTGTGCAATTAAATTTCAAGAAAAATAATCTCATTTGTGTCTATAAACATTTTTCTAAACCACAGGGGCACTGGATTTTCTGTATATACTGCAAATAGAGTTACAAAGTAGGGTTTCTATATAAGAAAATGTCTTTTTATCTCATTTTTATAAATATATCCCTGGACATATTGATCATCTTTTTAAGTATACATTTTTTAAATTTAACAATAAGAATAGGTATAAATTACATGTGGTATTATACCACTCACCACCATGCATACCTCTTTTCTCATATACTCCCTTAACCTCTGCCCTAGTTTTCTCTCTCTCCCTTCTCCTGCCTTTCTAGATTCTAAGTGGTACCAAGGGTACTGCACAGTAGAACTTGTAATTCCCAGAGTTGCAGAGGTTGCCACCCTAAACTGTGTGACCATGTGTTCTGTTTCATTCTAAAAAAAAATAAATAAAGTATATAAATACCTGCAAAGAAAATTAAACATTTAAAGAAATCAGTCCAGTGGTAAATGAAAAATTAGGGTAGAAAAACTAGGATGAAGCTACAGGTAAGGTTAGCATTCCAATACAACCCACAGGTCTTACACTTTGACATGGAGTGTTAGTTAAATCAGTCCCTGAACTACCAAGCAGCCATAACAAGATAGGAAACAATTGGATAAATGATTCGGGTTTTCTGAGATTTAAAAAAAAAAAAAAAAAAAAAAAACTTGCATAGGAGAATCACAGCTATTCTGGAGCCTGAAACCCAGGAAAAAATTCTCCTATGGGTCCTCAAATAGAGTAAAGTAATATGTGATATAATGAACCATGTCCTCAACATCATTCCTACAGTAAATAGGATAACGAGTTGCATGGGTCTAAGTGGCAGTTTAGTTACAGCAATTATACAAGTGGCCAAACTCCAATAAAAAAGCAACTCAGCAAAATGCTGAATATTTAAAAGCATACTTCATCTTCCCAAAGGTCAGGAAAAACATGAATCTGGATTGGCCAAAGCAAACCCTTTGAGAACATAAGTACACTGAATTCCTTAATGAAAACTTGCTACCAGTGTCATTCAACAAGGTTTACTAAAACAAACCATCTTTTAAAAACCAGCAGCTTTGGCAGACCCACATGCTAAATGTTAAGGGACACAGACTTGGACATAGGCTGTAATTATATAATTTTTTTAAAAAGTATACCCTTTATACCCCAGTATGGGTAGATAGGTCATGTTTTTAATGTGGCTTACCAGTAGCCATGATAGAACTAACAAAACACCCTCTCTGCAGGCAGGTAGCAGTTGGTGTTACCAATTGTGGGGCGAACAGCCATGGAGTGACTTCATGAATCTGTGGGGCAATTTGTGGGCTGCCTACTATGCAATCCCATGAAAGGAATTGTGCTGAGCAAGTTGAGAAATACTGTGACACCAATATGAATACATAAACGGGTAAAGTCCCAAATACATTGAGAGTTGCTGGAAAGTGAAAGCTTGACAATTGTCCCCGAATCTGTTTTAAAAGTATCTCAAAAGTAACAAATTTTACAACCCGCACTCCTGCGCCAAACTGTAAACTTCAGTTTACTCACTACCACAGGGGGTAAACGCTTGCGTAGGGAAAGTGCCTTTGGCTGAGGATACGAGTGGGAGCTTTGGAGTGACAGAAAACGTAACCGGAACACATCACTCACATCCTAAAGACCTAGGCCAGAGTCAGTAGGACTGCAGGGCCCTGGGCTCGTTTTGCCATTTGGTATGGAGAGGGCAGTGAAATGTGGGCGAGCCGGGATCAACCATTTCAAGAGAGAGACCAGGCTGTTGCCATTCACTGGTGTGGCCAGCCCCTCCCCACGGCCTTCCGCAACACTTAAGGAACCGTCCTAACTGCCTCCGGGGCACAGGGAGGACTGCCCCACCTTTTTTCCGGCTATGTTCTAAAGAGCTTCCTTGCTGACTCCTTGCCGGCGGCTCCTAGAGGAGTCAGCGCACCCAGTTGGCCTTTTATACCCCTGGGAACCGTCAGGCCGTGCGTCACAAAACCCCGCCCCTACAATGGAAGGAGGCGGGCCTCCAGCAGCCCCAGCCAATAGGGAGCCGAAAGGGACAAAGGCCGGAATTCCGCGGGCCAGGGTGGCTTTACTTCCATCTTTTCTGAGTACCAACGGGTATAGGGGAACTGGCGTTTCCAAACCGCCAGGGGTCGAGGCGAGAGCCTCTCTGCTGTTGGTCACTCCATCTAAAATAAGAGATGATTTGGAAGAAAATAGACTTATGGCAGTTCTATCTCGCTGCCACCTCCTCTCCCTTCATACTACCCATCACCCCATAATGTTACTCTTGAGTCACTTTTTCAAAAAATAATTCCTGCCACGGTGTACACAACACACACTAGTATAAAAAGAACAACTTTATGCAACACAGTACTTTTCCTCTTGAGAAACTGACCTGTGGAAATTTGGCGTTAATCCTGAAGCTTCTCTTAAATTTGGAGTCTTGCTTCGCCAGCAACAGGTTGCAAGTCAAGGACTGGTGTGTCACATCAGTTGTTTTAACTAAAGGAACATTGGCTCATTTAAAATACCCACTTCCCGCCCTTCCACGCATTCAGGTTTGTATATTTGTGCTAGGCATTAAATAACACCATAATCATGATTATCAGATTCTAAGCAGCCTTCGTTAAAACACATTTTCAAATATTCAAAAAGCAACAAGAACCACTGGAAATCAACCGTTAAATATAAGGGCACACATCTGACAATAACCTTTTTTAATTCAGAGAAAAAATGAAGCTTCTAGAACTTTGCAATAAAAGCAATGTTGAAGCTCCAAGTCTACATCTATGCTGCACACAGCATTTTCTGGGGGATATTAATTCATCCATTTAATAGTTATTACCAAGTGCCTGTTATGTGGCAGACAAGTTCTTTCTTGTCACAAGCATATTTTAAAAGGATAAATACTCTTTTAGATTTTGATGTGATGATAGGCCTGCAGAGGGTTTACTTTTCACATTGTCCCAATGATGGTTTTGTCCAAGTCTCTCTGAAATGCAAATTGTTAGTAAAAACATTTAAGCAAAAATTTTCAAACCACTATTTGCTGCTTTGATTTCTAGAACTAATGATTTTATGTGGTTTTACAATTTTCTTATCCATGTAGTCATCTCCCTTTTAGTCACTAGAGATCTAAAATATGAATCCGCTCTTATCCATTGCTCCCTGTCCCCTGCCCCTACCTCAAAGTCCTCTCTATAGAAGCCCAAGGTTCTTTTGTGACCTCAAATAACCCCCATCTCACCTTACCATTTCCTTTCCACTTTCTCTAGAGATTGGTCCTGAACACCCATGTTGTCTGTCACCTCTGTGCCTTTGTTCATGTGGGTACAAGGCCTGAGACATCCTTCTAGCCATCATTTTCACCTGATTGCATTCTTTTTTAAAACTCAGCTTAGAATAAATAAATTAAACAAAACTAAACAAAGCTCAGGAACCTCCTAGTTTACAAAGCCAAGGGGTGAGAAGCATTTCCTCGGCTGCCCCATGACATAATTCTGTGACTAAGCATAATCTGGCTACATAATTCTGTTTGTGTTAGAGCCTTCTCAGATTTACTATTTACCAAAAGATGAAAATGTAGGTCAATGTTTGTCTAATGATCATTTGCACCAAAATCATCCTAGGAGCTTGTTAAAAATACTGAGCCCTCCCTAGAATTTACTGAAATCAGAATCTCAGAGAGGACTAATTTATAAAACTAAAATTTGAGAGCCACTGGCCTTTGGGAGGAGAAAGTATAACCCACAGCTCACCTCGCTTACAAGTGTGTTGCTTCTATTTAATACATCAGTCACCTGGGAGCTAGAGCTCAACCCCCTTGCTAGTTTTCAAAAGGAAGCCAATTACATTGTGTACTCGAGGATTTTTGCACCCTTTACTGAAGGGCACATCTTTAATGGACCAACTTTCCATTCTCTTGCTCCCCTTGTCCTTTTTCTGTATTTCCTCTTCCTATCTTCCAACTCTCCTTCCTCTACTACTAGCTTCTTGGGATGATATGTTTTTTTTTTTTTTTAAACAAAATATAACACCAAAAGGATCTAAAAATATATAAATACCAAATAGTACATCATGACTGTGTGAATGTATATCTTCACAGGTACAGAGTCATATTTAAATACTTGCCATCACAATTTGCTTAATGAAGCAATCAAGTAAAAATCAGGTATGCGTTGTCCTTTCATTTTAGTTGGCAGAAATATAAAGTGCAAATTCTGTAAATAGTTGACTTATACAATATGCAACAATAACCATTCTAATTTTCTGTGACATCTGAAAATTCTTTACTCTAATATCGTGTACTAAAATCATAGATACCTAATCCAATAAAAGTAAAACCTTGAATATATTAACCACAAAGGTGCATATTACATCATTATTAGACGATGCCTCCAAGTGTGTCAAATTATGTGTCCAGAGTATATAAAATATAGAGACTTCTCTCTTCATAGGCACAATCTAATACAAAAATATGTGACATTTATAAATTACAAGATCCATCTGAGAGCTTCCAAAATAGGGAAGAGGAAGGAGTGATGCCAATACAAAAAGAGCACACATAAATGCAAATGGCTCCACTTATATGATTATTTTCTTCATCAACAAGGAGTGTGGAGTAATTTACACCAAACTAAATTTCTAGGCAGATCACAGTAGTTCACAGGTTGGATAAGTAATGGCACGCAGGCCAGGTAACTGTTAGACTTACTCGACTCAAAAAATGTACTCAGATTTCAGTAATCTATTGGTCCAGTGAACTTACACTGTTCTTTTGTTAGTCTTTAGAATCACCACCTATCCCCTTCTCCATGCTCTACCACCACATTAAGATAGATAAACCACAAGGACTATTTATGCACCAAACCTAAGAAAGAGTTTATAAACAGACCCATTCTTTGACTATTAAAGAAAATCTACTTGATGGTGGTGTAAAGTTGTCTATTGAGTTAAGTAAACTGAATACAAATTTATTTGAAATTCTGAAGGAGAAATAAAAAAGTGTTAAAGCAGTTAATGCAGAAATGTGTTTTTTTTTTAAATTATAAAGTACAAGTCTTTATGTAATCTTTGAATGCTGAATAACAAGTTTGAATAATATCTGGACTGAAAATTCAACTGAATAAGTCTGAACAATATTCGAACTCTGAAACAAGAACTTCATGATTCAGAAATGCTACACAATCCTGACTTTTCACATATACTACAGCGAAGACAACAAAATGGCAAGAGCCACATTTTAAAGATTCATAATGTTCTTCCCTTCAGCCTAGATGAAACCAGACATCCAATATTTTTAGACACTAAGTTTTTCTCTTCAGAAAGCATCTACTTGGCTTCTAGATCTTCTCATTTCCTGAATGAAAGATAGCAATCTTTCCTTTCTGGCTACTATCTAAAATCTATGCATGATTCACGCCAGAAATTCAATGTGAATAAACACTTTGGCTTTGGAAGTGGGGAATTATGAAGATAGTTTAGCCAAAATCAGTAAAGAATAATCATTTTAGTCAAGGAATTAGATTAAGTAGATTAAACCTGTCAATATTTTAAGCTGCTCCCACCTATGTTTTGTTAAGAAATATTAAAGAATTATAATTGAATGAGGCTGTCCTTCAGCTAAAAGGATATGTAAACAAATGACACCCCAAGGTGATACTCTTTAGCTCAATATAAATTTTTTAAAAATCTAATTTTAAGATTGAGCCACGTTAGTCATACAATTATGGCAGAAATTCTTAAGTGACTGAGGTATTTGGATTCTTTAAAACCACTAGTGTGCAGTACTGGACAAAGAGGTAAATTAAATGAAAATAAAATTAGCAACAAAGGATTAGAAATAACTTTGAGCTCTTTTTATAATATCAAATAAACTGAGGTTAGGGGAAAATTATTAAATCCTAACAAAAGATAGTGCAGCAAATTCATTAGCAAATATTTGAGGCAAAAAAACCTATGTTCTTTCAAGAACGATCTTTTCAAGTAATATGTTAAAAGATAACTAAAAAGTTGGTTATTGCACAATTTCACAGCAGGAAACTCCTAAAATGTAAGCATTATTTATCTAGTCTATAGACCAGGTTTTCTAATAAATTAGTAGTTTTATAACCAAAGGTATTGCTTCTACTTGGCTGACTTCCAAAGGGAAAAGTGCTTGTCACTTGGAAACATTTTGTAGAAAATCTAGAGATAAATATTTTTTGATGACACAACTTCAGCTGAAGAGCAGTTATTTTTTAATAAGGAAAACATGGAATTCTGGATTATTAACATATTTTTTACAATAAAAGAATACTCGGTCCGTGGTCTGGAGATCTGCATTCTATTCATTGCTCCACTGATAACAAGAAGAATTGGGATAATTAGCCTTTTGGTGCCTGAGTTTCATTGTCTAGACAATTGGGAAAATATCTGTTCTACATTATTTGCAGGAGTGGTTGGAGGATAAAGTAGAACACTAGAAAGCACTTTTATTTTTTCAAAACACAATAGAAATGCTATGTCATGATACTGTTAGTAATTTTACAGGTACTTCTTAGTGTTACCCAGTCAGATGTGTGCTTAAGGGAGGAGTTCCTACAAGGTCACAGATTGAATATTTAGTTTGATTTTATTTTAAAAATAATAAATCACAAAACTAAAATGCTTAAACAAGGTCACTTAACCCTCTCCCCAAGTTGTTAGTTATAATTACTATTAGCATCATTATTATTACTTTTCAGCTATATGTTTAAAAGAGGAGATCTTTACTATGTCAGCCTAACTGGGAAAATGTGTCCCTGGCACAGGTGGTCTTCAGAAGAAAAGCCAGTCTTCAAATGAGCATGTCCTCTGCTTTTATTTTAAAGTGCAGATTCTAGGTGGGAAGGGATAGAGCAGAAACTCCAAGTCTGTCACTGAGGAACCAATTCCCTCAGAGAGGCCAGAGCAGCGTGGATGCGGACATGCAATCTGTTTTCAAAGTCGTAGCCAGAGAAATCCTCCTGGAAGACCAAAGAAAGATACTTATGGACTCTTATCAGCTAAACTTTCTGAACTACTGTGATATAATCCACATAAGTTTTGTATTTCCCAAAGTAAAATCCCTCATACTCCCACCAAAGGCTTCACATGCACCTGATTTTATTCCCCAAACCTCAAACTTTGTGTCCGTTTTTAAAAAGTCAACTGAATGCTGTCTTTGGAACATTTTTCTCATGTTATCCCTGACATAGTAGTCTTTAATTGTGCTCAATGTAAGTTGCTGTTAGAAATTCTTAATTCAAGAATGTAGCTATGAAATATCAAAAGTTATTTTCTCACACAAATAAGAGAGTATTTATAAAGCAGGATGAAAAATTTCCTGGGAGTTTCATATGATATTGATAATTTCACTTAAAAATCAAGTGCTCACTGATTCAATTATCACATTTCCTTTCCAGAAATATCAATTAGAACAATCATTTCACAAAATTTCTTTAATTCAGACTCAAGTTATACTGTAGAGGACAAGAAGTGCCACTGGAGAAAGGGAGATTCAGTATTTTTACCTTTGCTTGAAGGAGTAGCGTTCTGCCTCTTGCTACAGTCTATGAATGTAAGAAAAACATTATCTCTTAATATCTATATTTATATATAGTCAAGCAGAAAATGTCATAATCAGAGGATGTATTACACAATTTATAGTAGACGAGGTGAGTCAATTGTTCGTTCAATTATGACTCCATTTTTCTTTAATGATGCTAATGTTTACATTAAGGCATTATTTGATGAATCATCTTCAAAATCTTCACTGTTATTCTATAAAGGATAACAGCTAATAAGAGTTATAGTAGGTTATGTTAAGACCTCACCAAACCACCTAAATTTGGTGATAATTAAAAGATTTATTTGAAGTCTACAAATTATTTCTCCTTTTGAAGGCATTACTGATTGAGAACATCAACTTAACTTTTCAAAAAACAGACCAGTCTTGTTATATTTTATGTATGTATTTTAAGGCTACACTAAAATTAAAAATTTCCTTAAAATAAAGACTGTAGTGTTAGGAGTTTCTACCGAAATTCATTAAAATTGCATTTTCTATTTTGGTAAAATTAGAATTTCACATGAAAAGTCTTACTGATTAAAAGCCTATCTTTGGCAAGATAGGCTACATATTTAAGGGGTATACTCTAATATATAATCATATTTCTGTTGATGTAGCTTGACTTTTAGAAAGTCTATATATTTGAAAGTTGAGTTGAACTTATTATAAATTAGAATTTTATAAAGCCAATATTCTGTAACTGAGCTTCTAAAAGAAGGTATCAAGCAAATCAAGCACTACTGTAATCCTATTGTTAAAAAACTGCCTCATTGTACACTTAAATATGTATCTTAATAGTATTTGTTACTTTAAATTTATATGATATTCTAAAATTTTTAAGTAATCATACACATCATCCTTATTCATTCTCACTATAATCTTTATTAAATTGACAAGACAGGTATTTTTTTAATCCTGTTTTAAATTCTAGGAAGAAGGTATGTGGTTAAGTAACTTATCTGGTATCGTACACTAAATGGCAGAACTACTAGAATAATAATGCAATTCTGTGTTCTTCTAAATAAACTGCATTACACATCACTCCATTCTAAAAATAGCAATGTTTTTCCCTCAAATAAATTTTTGCCCAAAAAGTTACATTTATAAATCTAATTCCAGAGAAGACATTATCTCTGTAAACACAAACAGAATTAGTAGCTTTTGGGCTCATCCTACATGAAATCAAGGGAGGAAAAAAACCAAAAAACAAAGTTTAATTATTTTAAACTAAGGATGTTTTGTGCTTGCACATTGGCACATTTTTGGTGATGAACATTATTTAAGAAAATATATAAGATCTTACCTCTGGTTTGTCTAATAGAAGACAGCCAAGTTCATAGCAAGCATATGGCTGAACATATAAATTATTCTGACGACACAACTCATCTTTAACAGCTCGCTGAAAGAACTGAAAGTAATACAAATGTCACTGGAATTAACTGATTTCCCTTATTAGGGTCATTTTCCTACTTAAGGCTCATCACATATTCAGAATGCAAGAAGGGTGACGCATCTTATTTCTATATTCTATATCAGATTTTCTCTTTCTTTATCTTTATTCCTTCCCATCCATCCTCACACTGAAGTATTAATTTAAAATTATAATACAAGTGCATTGACACGCTAGGATTTTAAAGCCAAAGTCTATTTCTGTATATAAACTCTTTCAAAGAGTAATCAAAATAACAATGGGATATACTTCCCAAAAACCAAACAAAAAAACTCAGAAAAGTCCCTCCAACTCTATTTAAAAATAATGAAACATTCTTTTTTATATAACATGTACACAGAATATCTTAATCCAACAACTTCCTAGGCCTCACCTCCAGTACTGCATCAGTAATCTGTAGTTATAGAGTGATGAAAAGTGAGCACACACTAACATACCCGATCATTTTTGTATTTATCTAACTATGAGGCTTCACTCTCTGTTCCTTCAAAACTGTCTGCATCCTCACTTTCTTTACCTCCTCCAACTGAGACTGTCATTTTTGACAAAAAGCTAGTACCAGATAAAAGAAGTCTGTATGTAAGGAAGTATCTTAAGAATCTGAAGTTACATTAAAAACTAGTATTAACCATCATCAACTTCTAGCATATGAGAGGATGACATTAACCGAATAAAGTATCTTCACAATGCTATGGGAGATTTGGCTTTAATGCTGTTTCATTATTCTTACTCACAAGCACATATATAGGTTTACACAGTTTATGTTCCTTAACCACGACACCAACATTAACATTTACCTGAACAGCATCTTCCGAGTTTCCCAGACATTTGTGTATGGCACCAAGAAGCAAATACTTTAATCCAACAACAGATGAGTCATCTACTCCATGGCAAGCTTAAAGAGAAGTGAAAATAACAGGAGAGAAGCACATTCACTTAATTCCTTAAATATCATTAAGAGTTAAGAATTTCATTGTTTAGACTAATTCAGTTCATGATTCTGCCACCTGAAACTCAGAAGATTCCCATTCCTAATCTAAAAGTGAATACTCTTAGTCAAAGAAAGGCAAAGATACCAAACTTCAGAGGGCCATGAAGACTCAAAATTCTGTATCGTCACAAAGTGAAAGAAGCCAATCTGAAAATGCTATATACTGTATGATTCTAACTATATAACATTCTCGAAAAAGCAAAACTATGAAGACAGTAAAGACTGGTAGTTGTAAAAGATCTGGGGAGAGGGAGGGGCTAATAGATGGAGTAGAAGGGTTTTAAGGCAGTGCAACTATTCTGTATGATACTATCTGTGAGTGTAGAGTGAATACATTTGTCAAATCCCATAGAATGTACAAAACATACAAAACAAAGAGCAAACCTAAACTAAACTATAAATTCTGGGTGATAATGTGTCAATATTGGTGCATCGGTTGTAACAAATATACCTCTCTGGTGGGGGAAAGTCAATGGATGGGGAGGTAGTGTGATTGGTGGGAGTAGTATGTGGGTATCTGCTCAATTTTGCTGGGAACCTAAAACTGCTCTAAAAAAAAGTCTATTCATATATTTTTTAAATTGCATATTAATTTCATAAATCTTTTAACTGGCACCTTTACATTTGTATGGGTACTGCATTAGTCACTGAGAGGGGATCAGAATGGATCCTCCATTTCAAGAAGCTGGCCATCTACCATGGAGTACAGGCTTACATGTGGAGGATGATATGGAGGTTTTCCAAGGAAATGAAAAAGTTAGAAATTGAAAACATGCTGAAGCTAATAAAGGAAGACATGAAGTATTTCTATGGACCAATAAAAATACTGAGATTTGATAAGATTTTATATATATACACACACACACACAAACATACACACATATAAATGTATGAATATATGTGTGTGTGTATTAGAAGAACTAGAAGAATTGGGTAGAGTAGCAGGAGGTAAATGTAAATAATAGAATATGAACCTATAGAAGCAAGAGTTCTCTCCAAAAACGAGGCTGGGAATGCATACATATAAAAAGGACTCACATGACCTTAAGACAGAAGTATTAAGGAAAGGGGAATGCAATTCGAGCACTCATTTGTGCTAGGCTGTTCTAGGCGCTTACAATACAGCAGTACCAAAAAAAATAATAATAAGTCCTGTCTTTAAAAAACTAACATTTTGTGGAAGAGATAGATGATACAGAAGACAAACAGGTAAAATACGTATGTTAAAGAAGTTTAAGTGCTAAGGTAAAAAACAAAATAAAGCCAGGAAGAGAAATAAGGACACACATGTGTGGCAGAAAGGTACAGTTCAAGCCTCACTGAAAAGGTAACATTGGAGTAAAGATCTGAAGGAAATGAGTGAAGGAGCTATGTGGATGTCCGGAGGAACGTGTGCAGACAGAAGAGCTAGTGCAAAGGCACTGAGGCCAGCACATGCCTGGTATGTTAATGAAGAGTAGGAGGAGTGTTGCTGGAACCTGGTGAGCAAGAACGAAGAATAGTGAGAGGCAATGGCATTGGAAGCAGTGGGTGTGTGGGTGCGTGCGTGTGTGTGTGTGTTTATGTGTGTGTATTTGTAGGGCATTGTGGACCACTGAGTGAACCTGGGCTTTTACTTTGAAGAGATGATACCATAGAGAGTTCTGAGCCACAAAATGACATATGACTTAGTTTAATAGAATCACTTTGGGTGCTGCTGAGAATATACACAAACATCTTTAAAATGCAGAGGAAAAATGTAGTGGAAATGAGAGGTTGGGAGGGGGAAAGGCTAGGAATGAAACCACAAGACAAGGGTTTAAGAATCTAACTAGCTCTGCTGATGGAAGGAGTTACATATGGGGGCTCTGATGAGCTAAATGCACAAAGCTATGTGGGCTTGATGGAAAGAGTTTAATAAATGCATTTATCACTATTCGCCCACTACCATTTTTTTTTTCCCTGAAACTTAACCTTCCTCTATGAAGATCTTCACAGTACTCTACATGGTTGAATTGATTTGGATCATTACTGCTTAACACTGGGGAATGATATAATCTAATTAATAGATCGCAAAACCAGGCTAACTCTTAACAAAGACGTTAAAGAATTATCTCATCTTTACTCCAGAGCCTGCCTCCCTCTCCATGACCACATCTTTGTTATTTATTTGATACCCAGAAAGAGTTCAGAGAATAGTCACATTAAATGATAATCATTCTTGTGCCTGCCAATTACTACCTATTCTATATTTGCCTTTATGTTTGAATTATCTCAAAATACATGATCATGTGCTTGTACATTAGAAAGACTACTTAAGATTTATCCTTTTTAAATGGACATGGTAGGACTTGCGCATCCAAGAAAATTGTTTCAGGTAGTCCTTTAGGAAGGTTCCACGCCTACTCTAATGACACAGCCTCTGTGCACTTCTTCTGGAGTTGCATTACTTTGATCAGTACTGACAAAAGTTTTGACCTTTGAAGGTGGCATCTGCAGGGAAGTATGATGATAAAAGTATGTGACTCAATGGATAATGCTATATCCATTCTCTACAAGTATGTTTGTAGAGAAATCTGACAAATTTTCTATGGTGACTAAAATTATTCTTGAATAAGCCAAAATATTAATATTAAATCTTTTATGAAAAAAGGGTAGGATATATGTAAATACAAATATGTCCCAAAGGTAATTACTTCCTATGAAATCATCTTTTTGGATGTATGTGTTTGTAGTTTAACATAGCAGTCTCATAATCACACTTTTCAGCTACATGATTTAAATATCTTCATGCTCCTGAGAAGATGAAGCTACGTGCAGGAAAGCTTAAAGATTTGCTACTCAATGTGTTGTTTTCACATGAGCAGCTTCAACACTTGCTCCTATGAGAGCTGGCAAGTCACCTAACTGTCCCAAGTCTCGGGTTCTTCATTATAAGATGGGTATCATAAAACTATCTGCCTTTTCCTACCTCCCTGGGTTGCAGTGTAGAGTAAACTTAGTAATCTGCCAGGCTACAAAGTGTCATTCAAATGCCTGCCATTAAATCTTTAGGGGAAATGTCACAGTATTTAATAACCAAGAAAGTTTTATTTTACTTAAAAATTTAGTTTATTTTCATCGTGAACTTTTCCTACAATAAAAATGACTTTATGAAAGTTAATTACCATATACTTTTTTTAAATCTATGAATCAAAAATGTAGACTTCTAATTAACTCAAGAGAACTGAGCATGTAAGGTCCGTGCAACAGGCTAGTCACACTTATTCTGTACATTTATGTTTGTAGCAGTTTTATTCATGATAGCTAAAAAACCAAATGTCCATTAGTAGAAAAATAAACAAACAAATTACATTAAGTATAGACATATGATGGAATATCACTTGGCAAGTAAAAGAAATACTGATACATGCTATAAGGT
The DNA here is from genome assembly GCA_004027375.1 of Macroglossus sobrinus. Classification (NCBI taxonomy): domain Eukaryota; kingdom Metazoa; phylum Chordata; class Mammalia; order Chiroptera; family Pteropodidae; genus Macroglossus; species Macroglossus sobrinus. The sequence goes on from PVKZ01000102.1 coordinate 1,353,126, forward strand.
GTATCAATCTCACAGATTATAATTAACAAATGAAGCCAAGCACTAAAACATACACACTATCTGATCCTGCTTATATGAAGTTCAAGGACAGACAGAGACAGAGGTAATCTGTGGAGAGAGAAATCAGAACAGCGGTTGCATCAGGGGTGAGGACTGACTACAGGCAATGGGCACAACAGAAATCTTAGGAGTGGTTGAAATAACATATCTTGATTGTGGTGGTAGATGCCATGATGTATGTTTGTCAAAAGTTAGTATCTGTGCATGTTAATGAATGCAAATCAAAGTACCTTCACTGCGAAAGGGATGTATGCTTCCAGCAACTGCTGTGGCTACAGAACTAAACACCCACCATCAGTGTGCATCCCCATACACTGCTAACCACGTAAGCGTGTCGGTACATTCCAGGACCTCCCACTCCTAGCACCTATGTGACTGAACTCTCTTAATCACGACACCATTTACCTAAGAATGACAGCTTTGTATGCTCTGAATCCAGAAATATTAATGAGAAACTAAAGAAAGCAGAACTGAAGAAACAGCCAACGTGTAGTTTTTGTTTTTTTACCTTGACTCATCCTCTGTAGGTTGGGGAAGGAACAGTTTGGAAGAGCTTTCCACAAGTACAGCACTTCGATGGAAGCCAGCACACAAAGCACCTTGGTTGGTGTTTGTTTCCGAAATCGCTCAGCCTACAAGTAGTTAGAATTAGACATTTTAAGAAAAATTCAAATAAAAATATGTATTCTGGAGATATTTAAAAGTGCACAGTTCATATGCCACACAAACACCCTCTCCTAAAAAGCTAAAAACAAAAATTTCTCCCCTTATAAAAAGTTTTGCTTTCCAATCTTTAATATTTTGGGTAGCTATGCCTTTCATTCATTATTCAACTCAATCTACTATCAAGATTTAGGTATAGTCTGAAAATCTGGGGATAAAACTAGATTTGTTTCCATTTAAATCTGTGTAACAAGTAACTCAGTGGGTATATATGGAGAATGTAATATCATGCCTGTTAGTTATGGTTTTATTTAATTAATTTTCTGCTGTGTTGCAATGCCCTCAGTGGCATTCCACATTACAACCCAGTTTATACTCAAATTGAGTTGTTAAATGTTCATTCAGTAAAACTAAAATGATAGAAAGTTCTAGATATAAAAAGTGTTAAGTAACCCACAATAATTCAGCTAAATTTTGTTCTTAAAAGTGTAGAATTAGGGACACTATCCCTACAGTCCTGAGCCTTTCTGCTGGTATATTTGATGCACACTATTTTATTTTTATTAGGTCAAAATGTGACATGTTTACTATATGGAAAACCGACAGTCCATCTCTTACCCAGCATCGGCCAATTTGTATTTTTCTAAAATTACCTCTTTAACAGATGCTTTACTTCTCCAGATAGCTCTACAGCGTCTGCAATAGCTCAACTTACTTTAAAAACAAACAAACAAACAAAAAGCCTAACAAATTGTTTTAATTATTTGTAGTGAAACAAGCACTTAACTTACAAAGTGCAGGTATGACCATAGGAATAAATAAATTCTTTCCTTAGTGGTGAACTGCATTTTGCATGGCAAATAAGTTGCCAGCTTTGAATATGATTTCCTAAAACCTGTCAAAGGCAATGTTAGTTAAAAACGCTCATCATAAATAACACACCAGATCAGTAGGTTTCAACGTACCTTTTTCACGGAAAACTGTTCGATCTGATTGTTTTTCCTTTTGAAGAGTTTCTGAACTTCTTTAAAGACAATCTGGGCCCCATCCACATCACCAGTGGCTCCCTGACAAACTATAAGAAATCATTATTGTATCTCTTAAGCATTAGGGGGGAAATGCCACTAAAGGTTGATGGGACTTGGAAATGTTACCAAAAAAAAAAAAAGGGAGCAAACATTTTTAAAGACTATTTACACAAAGGAGTACACTACCTTACTAATGATGAGTACATCATCAATCTATTTATTCAACAACTATTTCCCAGGTGCTGGCTTCCTAGAACTTTTGGGGGACATACAGGAAAACTTTTGGGGACATATGGGAATGCCATATGCCTAGTCTCCTTGTTGTGGGGACAGTCTTGAATGCAACAAAATCCCTAGCTATTGTCAGAGTATATAGTTTGGTTGGAGCCCACATGCTCAGAAAGTGGAATAAAAAAGAATCTAGGAAAAAATCAATGAGTAATTAAGAGGGTTGTGAAAGCTTCATGGTGGAATACGGCCATCCTTGTGCCTGGAAAGTCATGAAAGTCCTACATATGTTCATTGGCCACCTAGTACCTACAAGCTACCAGCAAGAATGTGAAGAAGAAACATATGCTTGCACCCTGAAGAAATGTAAATTTCAGCATGCACGGAGTCCCATAACTACCATGTATATAATGATAAGAGCCATTAGAGTAGGGAGACCAAAGTGCTTTGGGACAATTTCAGAAAGAAAAGGGATAGTTTCTCTTTGGAGTGATCAGGAAGTTTTGAGGAGGTAGGAGTCAAGCTGAGCCTTGGAGGACACTAAGATTGTGAAAGTCTGTACACCACCCTCACCCCACCCCAAATCCCAGGGCAAAGGCATAATCACACTCCCTTTGTGTCACTTCCAGCTTCAGTCCCACCTCCTTAATGAAACTCCACCAACTACTCCTTGCCACTCTCTTCTCAACTCCTATAGCATTGAACTCATTTCTATTTTTCTGTTAGATGTTGTCTTGGATGATGTTTCTCAATCTCTGGTTGGAATATCTGTTGATTTGCTAGTTCCTCCTTCTTTGAGCATCCCTATAACTAGCTGATCCTATACTCACATTTTGAGCTCATTCAAGCAGGGCACAGGGGCATGGCATGTCAAAAGGTTGCTATCAGCAGAGCCAAAGAAACAAAAGTGGCAAGACTTGGAGAAAGCTCTGAAGATGCTGAGGTGATGAGGGTAAAGGAATTAGGCCAAATGTTCAAGGAAGGGACTTTGTACATACAAATATCAAATCATTATGCTGTAACCTAAAACTAATATGATATCAACTGTATGTCAATTATACCTTAATAAAAAAATAATTAAAACAAGAAAGGGAAGGACAACCCTGTTCCCAGGTACAACAGCAGCCCTGTTCCACAAGTGGGGTCTGAACTCATCCAAACTGAGCTCATCAGTTGCAGCTATAACATTGCAAAACCAGAAGGTAGCTCAGTGATTGTTTTGTAAACCAATCCCACCATGTTATAGATCAGAGAAGGTATAACATTATGATATAATTGATAACATTCTTATAACTGCCACATAATGTTAAAAAAGAATAAGCAAGTGAGTGCGGGCAATGAGAGACAGTCATAAACAGCAACAGCATCAGTAACTGAACTACCTTTGAAATTCTATGACACTAGATCCTGAAGAATAAACACCACCTACTCCTCTCACAGTATAGTTACAGTTACTTTAAAAGGTGCAGGTGATTGGAAGTATGAGCTGCTCTGATTTATCATAAATTTGAGAGCTAAATAGAACTTAGGACACTTGGCTCTTCCATTAAGACTAAGTTTACAACACTCTATAAGGGATATTCTAATTTGGCGGGGGAGGGGCGTGCTAAGTTTTAATATTTATATAATTAGACTTCTCTTATACAAAGTACCTAGAAAAGTCAAATTCAGAGATAGGAAATAGACAAGTGGTGACCAAGGGCTGGGCAGGCACAGTGAATGGGGAATTAGTGTTTAATGGGTACAGAGTTTCAGTTTGGGATGACAAAACATCTACATCTGAAAATGGACAGCAGTGATGGCTGCATAACAATGTGAATATACTTAATGCCACTGAACTATACACTTAAAAATGGTTAAAATGGCATTGAATGTCATGTATATTTTATCGTAATTAAAAAAAAAAAATATAGTACAAAGGACCAAACCCCGGTGACAATGTCTCTGGTCCCTGTATGGCCATCCTTTCTAGCTCTGCCTGTCAACATGTACCTTTCCTTAGTGGCCAACTCACACAGGAGCTCCTAACAAGATGCCTCTCTGATCACCTGACAGTGACCCTTCCCTGCCCTCTGTAGTCTATGGTGGAGCTATTCACACACATTCTATCGTCTGCACAAAATCCCCTTGCAGAGGCAGGGACCAGAGCCTTCCATACTTTATCATTTCCTACAACTTGTATAATCCTGATATTGCCGATATTTGTAGAGTAAATGCTCCTCTATATAGGTACATGGTGCATTTATTTCTTCATGCTTTATTCTCAACAAAGATTCAAAAAGAAATAGCTGCCTACAGATGACTATTTGACCTAATTATACTTTAACAATTGTTGGACTGTTGTGTAAGCCTCTTTCTCCTTTTATTTTTGGTTCATCCACTTTTGAACATATTGGTTCACTGAGGCTGCTCAATAAACAGCTGCTACTTTCATCTGAGATGGCTGCAAATTCTATTTAAAGTGTGAGACATTCCACACTAATCAGTATATTGAATATAATCCTATTTAAACATAACTACAGAGCTATAGAAAAATGGATGCCCTGTGGGGACTGCATTAAGAAGTGGGGGTTCAAAAGGATTTCATCTTGATAGCTAATGGACTGCAGCTTTAGAATATCCAGATTATACATACTGGCCACTGTTAATTCCATCTTATTTTAAATAATCAGTTAAGAGGTTAGAATGACAGAAAGTGTTTCATTAAATCCAAATACTCAGAGAAAGGACATAGTTAAAATAACATTTGGATTAGTCTTGAATTTTAAGTAAAAGAATCACTTATATGTACAGCCACCACTTGGGTTTCTTCTGTTCCCACATCTACAATTCTATACTACAATGGCATTTATTTCTCTCAGGGTACAGACAACCCTTTTGTCCACCAGGTGGCAGTACATCTTTAACTATCTCTTTATCATGCTCTCATATCTGATTCAGAAAATGCAGTGTTGAAATATCTTGCAAAATCATACTTTAATATAACAACAGGGTTAACAGGTATAACAAAGTTAGAGCAGACTACCCAAAATCTATGAAACTTGGTAACCAAGGCACTAACAATCCAAAACCATTAAGACAAACACATGTTAAATTGTTAAAATTTTTTCAATTTCTAATAATCAAAAATATATTTTAGAAAATAAAGAAAAAAAGGTAAGGGTAGGTTGAGGCTGCTTAGGGCAAGATGCATAAAAACAGAGAGAACCTTGCAATAAGCATTTCCAAGACAGAGCATGTGACGTAATTAGCCCAGAGAGGGACACAGGGGAAGGGCATGGTGCATATTACTAAAATGACCTGTGTCCAGCTGGGTGAGTGAACACTGTATTCCACTATTTACTTGGTAGCACAAATCATTAACAGGGTAGTTTTTTTAGCTGAGAAAATTAAAAACACAGCTTTTGCATCCTCCGGCCATCATCCTCCCATCCGCCCACGTGTGCGTGCTAACTCACGGTAGCAATAGTTTACTCACCCGCAGTTAAATAGGCATAATAGCACTGGGACCACCTGGACTCATTTTTCAGCCTCTCAAAGGAATCAAACGCATCCTTGAAATTCAACTCTATCATGCTGCACCAACCTATGAAAGAAATATTTTTAGTATACAATCCTCAAGTCCTGTAGTGAGCTTAATATCCCATCTCTGAGCTACAAATCTCTGACCCTGCTATCTTTCCCTGTGGGTGTTGTATACATACTACCTAAATACTTTTTTAAAATTATCTTTTTTTCTCTTAATTTCAACGTGACATTTTGAGTAAAATAAGGCACTTCTGATTTCACAACCAATTATGCAGTACAGAAGAAAGTGGCATAAAGATTTCTATACAAACACTAGAATTTGTCTGCTACAATTGTGAGATTAACCCAAGCACAGCAGTTCTTCTCCAAGAGCAGATATAAGCACAGATATATATATATATATATATATATATATATATATATATATATATATATATATATATGAACTACCTCAAAAAATCTTAAAGCACTCACCTGCTCATTAATGATGACTATTAATTCTCAGGTTGTTGTGAGAAGTAGAGAGCAAGCCAGTCAGAAACTAAGTACCTGCCCACTTTGCCTCTGCAGGCTGGTAGTGGAGCCATGAAAGGATCTCATCTTTTCCAGATCTAAACATTGTTAGACTGGCATTCTGGCAGCAGTGATGAAAATGCAAGAAAGTTTATCCCCACTGTTTTAATAGTCTCTAACATCCACGGAGCCCCTCTTGTGAAGGGCCCTATGCCAGGCACTTGATTCACTTGTCTCTAATCCCACTACAGCCTTGCAAAGGTGGCTGATGGTATGCTCACTTTACCAAAAAGAAAACCTAAGGCCACAGAGCTAACAAGACGGAACAAGTGAGGATTAAAGGCCAACACTCTTTCCTGTCCATGATATTGCCTCCATAAAGAAAATCTTGATTATCAGGTGCATCATCTTGGACCTGCCACTTGAACTATGGGGATGAGGGAGAACCATACTTCTAGAAAATTTAGTGTCAAATTCTATAGGATAGTACATGAAGTTAACATATTTTAGAGAAAAAGTGGGGCTAATTATTTCTATCCTGCAACAGATACCATGGTAAGATTTGAATTAAATACAGACTAGAGACAGGAGTGATCACTGACCCTGAAGACGAAGACCAAGTTCTGATTTTGCTCCTTTTCTCCAGAATTAAGCTTCCGAAGGCCTTAGTGATTGTCTGTAAGATTTCTAGGCTTCCTTTAGCTTTAATGTTCTATATTGCTACAGGACTTGGAATGGTACATAAAAAAGGCTACCAAAACTAGATTTTTTCATTCAAGTTCTTTGAAATACATTCCATTCTGTTAAAGCTACCAGAGAGAGCTCCAGCAGAGTTTAGATTACATAAAAATACATTTTCACTGGATTATTCTTCACCTCCCCTCCCTAAACATAACATTTAAAATATAATATTGCTTACTAAGTTGCTCCCAATCTTTTAATTTGTACTTCTTTAAAAAGATGCAAGAAGACAATTATGTTCATAGCAGACGAGTAGCAGGCATCATAGGATCCCAACCTGACTGTTGTCAATTGCCTCCCCAATACTCTCCATTTCTTCTTGCATTTCTCTGCAGATCGTCTTTTGAGTACCAATTTCCTCTTTAATTTCCATTAGCACCTCATCATGTCTCCTTTCTTTGCTCCTTTTCATTCCTTTTCTATGTGCTGTATTATGTGACTTTGTTGTATTGGGTTGAAATTCTATAAAGTATGAACCCCTTATTAAAAATGTTATTTTTGTTGTTTCAATCCCAAAGTGGTATTTATGATTCTCAATATCTGTTACATAAAAGGATTACGGAATTACTAATATAATAAGACAGTCAACTAAATAATCACAAAAACAACTTTGGGGAAGGAAATGGAATATCTTAAATAAATAAATATTTCTAAGTCTGTTTATAAATTTATCTCCAGGAGGGTAGAAGCAGCTAACATTCATGGAGGGCCTTCTGTGTGCCAGGCACCCTGCCTGATACTCACTAGTGTTATTTCATCTAAACCTCACAACTGCTACAAGAGGAGTCACCTTACTATAATCGCAAGTATGTGGGGAGTGGTCTAACCACCTCATCCAAGGTCCCCGAGCTAGCTGGTAGAAGAACTGAACTGGGATTGAAATTCACATGTCCAACTCTTTCTGATGCCATATTTTTCCCTTCAGGTAAACATTGGTGGGAGGGAAGAGAAACAGTTTTGAATTCTAATGGACAATAAGTTATTTACAAAAGCTTTTAGTCAATTCATTTAACATCGATTAACACTGATAATACCTATTATCCTAAATTCAAAATGTTATAAAGAATACATTGGGAAGAAATAATGAGACTCATTCAGATAAGCATCATTACTTCTGCTATAATTACAAAGTCCTATTACTACAGAAGGCAGAGAGCATTTTATAATGATACAAACCAAACAGCATTAACAAGGAAAAAGTACACAAGAATGAATTAATACCTGCACATCAAGAAGCTGGATATAAGCTGAATTCATTAATAGCTGCATTAATACTATTTCATCACAAGAAGCTGGACAGACATTTCATACTTACCAATTTCATACAGACAGACATGTTGGATTTCTCTCTGATCTACTGCAAGTTCCAAAGCAGTATGGAAGGAAGTCAAGGCACTATTGATTTGACACTAGAAAAAAATGAAAACAGAGTTACTGGCTAAGATCTGTTATTAACATATCATAATTCAAAAGTATCTTTTCCCTTAAGGGTTATTTAAATCTGACTAAGCAGTACAGAAGAGAGTGCTTTAAACACTTCAGGGGAAACACGCCCATTTGCCATTGTGACATGAACCTAAGCTCAGAGCTCCTTTCGCTCGGGCAGGAGGTTCCACCAGTGAGGTCTCAGCTCACACCCACTCTCTCCCACGGCCCCCCTCATTGCACTCATGCAATAGAACCTGTTGTGTTACAGCTCCCGTGTGTGCCCAGCCCAGACCAGAGAGACTTGCAGTCAGTACCGAGTGGCTGTGTGAGGTCACTCTATTCGTCCAGCCCTCAGCGCTCTCCCGCCCTTCATCCCACTCACTCTCCACCACACAACTGATGGTTTGATTCTTTATCCCAGAATGCTGTTCTCTGACTGCTTCTGGCCATCACCTCTCCTGTCCCCAAAGTTTAGAAATCCTGAGGATCCAGATTACACTTCTGACTTTTGCTTTCATCTAACACTGTCATGAACCCAGCATACTCTACAAAGTCTGTTCTAACTATTCCTGGTTAAATGCATTTAGGATTTCATTCTACTAAAGATCTCTCTCAACATCTGCCAACCCAATGACACAAGCACTTAAAAAGCATCCCAGGATAAAAAGGGTTAGATTAATTCCTAAACACAGCAATTTTAGGTGTTAAGTATTGTGCATCAATAATACACACAAATCCTCAACGCCGAAGATCTGACGCAGCCTGATCTGAGTGACACACTAGGAGTAATCCTTTCTTGCTCTGCTGGTGCTGGCGCTGCTCTCCCTGCCCTGCACATAGACCCCTCTCCATGCCTCGCTCTGCTGCTCTCTGCCACACCCTTTCCAATGCCCCTACTGTCCTCTTCTCCCCCCAGGGAGCCAGGAAGGGGCACAAAGGGTCTTAGAAGAGGGGCTGCCAGCTCTAGCTTCCCTTGCAACCAACCCCTACCACGTTTCTCGACCCCTCAAGTGATTGATGCGTGGTCACTATGGGAAGCCTCTTGGACACAATATACTTCATTGATGAGTCAGCCAGGAGATCTTCAGGACAGTCTGTGACTCAGGAACATTGTAAGCCAAATGACTCATTAAGCAAGGACATGGCTGGCTCGGTAACTATTTGTGCTCCCATTACTCTGCTGTCAGGAAGATACAGATGGTAGTGTTCCACCCCTTCTCATCATCCACAAATGCTGACTAGGTAGCTACAAAAGATACATGTCACCATATCACTAATACCTGTTCTAAGCAGCTTAACATTTAGCTGGAGGGATCCTCATAGGAACGTAACAGAGGCCCACAACTCTGAAGTCAGACACTCACACTGATCATAAGCACAAGGCCAAAATATCAAGGGGGTGAAAAAATCAATTGATTTTTTGGAAGAACTTAAGTGTGGAGAGACCTGGACACTTATTACAACCATCTCTAACTTTTCATTTTCTGGATTAATAGTCCTTTTCTTGTATCATACATGCACTCAATTTAGCATGTTTACACAGAAACCACGGTGTTAGGGGTTCTGCTCCTCATTAATGTCCCCGGTTCACTAAGTTAATGGCATTCAATTATCACACACAGGATATTTCAGGATAGGCCATCACAACCAAGCTGTCCCCAGGTGGACTTTAGTGCAGGACAGTGCAATGACACAACACCCTTCAGAGGACAGATAACTATTCAGTGAACATTCATTTACTGGGCAACTGCTATGTCCCTAGGGTAATACTAGGTTCTAAAGATACAAAGACTCCTCAAAACAAAGCTTTCAATGCAAATAAAAAGAAACAAAGTAATATTTATAGCAACATCAACATCCTTTCTCTTAACTCTTTAAAAACTCCCCAACATAGGCTTTTTTTCAGAGAGACAGTATGCAGGTATGATTAAGGATCTTGAGATGAGAGTCAGAATCCTGGATTACCCAGATGGTCCCTGAATGCAATCACACGTGTCTTTATAAAAGAAAGGGAGAAAAAGCATTGACACACATAGAAGAGGAGGTAATGTGATTATAGAGGCGCACAGATTAGAGTGATGTAGCCACAAGCCCAGGAATGGAGGGAGCCACTAGTGGCTGCAAGAGGCAAGGAAAAGATTCTCCCTAGAGCTTCTAGGGGGAGCAATGACCTACCAACACTTTGATTTCATCTCAGTGCAAATGATTTGACTTCTTGCCTCCAGAACTATGAGAAAATAAATCTCTATTGTTTCGAGCCACTAAATTTGTAATTTGTCATGTAGCCTCAAAATTAATATAGTATATTTCTTTAAAAATTAAACTGTGAAGAAACTACCATGCTCTTTCTGTTACAAGTACTCTAATAGAAAGTATTGAGACCATTTATGGAGGAGCTTAACATTATCTCAAGAGCAAGCATAACTCCAAAATTCTAGTTCTATTCTGACTACTTACTCATTGAGGAATCAGCCATTAAAACAGTGTAAATATATTTATCCTTTTCTACCAAAATAATTTAAAATAAAAATGACCTGCGGGAGTTTTTATGATTACAAATTAAAATATCGATGACACTACAGAGAAAAGAATTGTCCTCAATTTGATATTTGTTTCTCAGTTTAGTTTTTAAAATAAATACGTATGCTTTGGCCTAAAAAGAATATAGAAAATGGGCTAGTATAAAAAAAAAGCAATGAAGCCAAGAATTAGACAGTAAGTACTGTACAGACCTCTGTCTCGTGAATTATGCATTGATGTACTGTGTCACAAAAATTACTTGAAGCTTCAGTTTCCTCACTGGTAAAATGAGAAAAAAATGTTGCCTAGTTTTATATGCTTCCAGAGGAAACCATAAAGAAACAAAAGCACATGTCTTTGCCAAATTAAATGGAGCATATTTATTGCCAAATTAAAATCAGCATAATTTACAACTACTCCATTGTTACTACAGGGATATAGCATGTTTTTCCAGTTATTCAGGTCTTCTTTCTTGATAGGTGCACTCCTAGGCATTTTATAATACTTGTGGCAACTGTAAAAAGACTCTGTTCTTCCATTTTATTCTCTCAGTGGATGCTGCTAGTGAGTGGGAAAACTTCAGAATTTTGTTAATTTTGCATATCTCACATTTTTATATTTTATCTTATGAATTCTCATATTTGTTTTAGGATTTTTTTTCTTTTGGGGTTTTCCAGAGAGATAATCATTTGCAAGTAAGGACGGTCATTTTACAATTGTTGTTTTTAACATCAGTCTTAAATAATCAGCTAGGACCACCAGTTAAGACATTTAGTAGCAAGCATAGCATGCATTCTTGCTTAATTCCCACCTTCATGAGAATGTTCTAAATCTGCACCACTAAGTAGTTTGCTATACATTTTTAGCAGATGCCATTTTCATCAAAAAAAGACTTCCCTCCTATTTCTAATTTGCTAATAGTTTTCTTAAGTACATTTTATTAAATGCCACTTAGGTACCTATTTATCTGTTTGTATAGTTTTATCAATTACTTCCTTAATGCAGGGAATAATAGAAATAAATTTTTCTGAAGTTGAACCATGCTGACCTTTTTGGAATAAGGTCTAATAATAGGCCATAAATATGGCATTTAAAAAGTAGATTACTGGATTTTATTTAATAAATTTATTAAGAATTTGTATATTCAGAATGAAGTAGTTTTTTGTTTAATGCCCTCCTCTATGAGTTTTAGTATTAGGATAGTAGCAGAACTTGCTGAATTATGGAAAATATTTTCATATTCTCCATGCTCCAGAACTACATAAATAAGTAGTTAACTATCAAGCCACACCTTTCAATGGAATAATTCATTAAAAATGTTTAAATTACCATAATTAATTTCTTTTGATGGGCACACAATGTAACAAAAAATATTAAATTTACTCAATAGTACCAGATTTCAGTGCCAAACTTCATGACCAACACAATTGTAGACCTTAGGAAATAATTTGTTTTGTTTATACTCTCAGAGGATGTTGAAATTTGGGCAGATGAGCAGGAAGGAAAAGAAGAGATGGAGAAGGTACAGCCAATAAGCCTGGAGGAAAATCAGGAGTGCACAAGATGTGGAGACAAGGAGAGGGAAGAGGAAATGAGCGACACTGAACAAAAATCTGAAATTAGTTTCCTTAGAAACATGGTGATGAGTATTGTATTTAAAGGGAGAATGCTGAGCAAGTGCAAAGGATCTAAAAAGAGTCCTCTATAATTCATAATTAATAAAATCCCATATATAAAGGACTACCCAATGTGAATAACTTGAGACAGCAAATAAATAAAAGATAGTGACCTTGAAACACATTTCTTAGGAAATACACAGAGGATTTCAGTGAGTCCCTAAGGACTGGGTCACAATGAATACCATGAACATCATGGACAAATTGCAGATCAGTAAATTATATGCAGATTTCTATACCACAGGGATGTATTATGAACCTCCACTTGTCCTTTCATTGTCTATTCAAATTTCTGACATAAGAACTCCTCCAGAGCCTATTATGAATAACTATCTGGAAGATACAGATATCCATCTGGTAATTACAGTCAATACTCTACTATTTAGCGAAAGTTAAATACTAGTTGTTTTTGGAATGTGAGATTTTTATCTCCTCCTTGATGTACTTTGTATTTTACCGCGTTTCCAAATGAATATACATTTATTTAAACATAATCAGGTAGTTGAAAACATAAGTTCTGATGCTGAACCTTCAAAGAATGCTGCCTTAACAAGCCTGTTCTGGTCTTTCCATCATCATCATAACGTGTGGTGCTCTTAACACATCATAAGATGGCAAACAGTCTTGGTGGCTCAATCAGATAACCTGTGTGCTTCGCCGAAGGCCATACAACTGTTGAAGGTAAAGCTGCTGAAACTGAACCTGCTGGTTCAGACTCCAGAACCAACAGTCCACACCTCCATGCGCCACCACCTCCTCCTACAGAAGGCGTCCCCTCCCTCAGGTGTCCTCACCTCTTCCATCCCCACTCCCCCATCATCCTCACCCACAATGGTCACCCATTCATTTGGTACCCTTCTTTTACTGTCTTTTCATGCAGTCACACTGCTATCTTCATAATTCGATTTTAAGTTTCTTTTGGGACAGGGGCTTTTTCTATTTCTCTCAGCATCCCCCAGAAAGCCTTTTACATCACAGACAACAAATCTCTAATTACATACAAACGATGGAATATACTACTTGTGTTTTCAGCACCTCCATATGAATGAACAGCAATCCTCTTTAAAAAATGAGTTATGTAACCAAAGACACCACTAATGGTAGAGGGACTGAATAACACGTCAGTTACAAGATTTCCTTGGTTTCTCAAGACTGATGCATACTATTTTTACAAAATCTGTGATGAAAAGTGCTTTATACTGGAAAAACAGCTCAGACACACTGTCTAAATAGGAAAAACCCTGACAAAGCACCATATGCTTAGCCCTTTTCCGCATCCATGTTACATTATTTAAGGCAAACATGTCAGTTACTGCCCTGTCTATCTACCATTCATTTCATTTATTTTGTACAGACAGGACACAAGCTAAGACAGCTCAGGAAGTCGGAAAGCAGAAGAGCCCATTGTGAGCTGAGCTCATGCTTTTTCAGCTATACCGTGCTGCCTTTTAAAATTACAGAAAAAGGGTCTATGGCCATGCTACCCTGAACAAGCCTGATCCCATCTGATCTTGAAAGCTAAGCAGGATTGAGCCTGGTTAGTACTTGGATGGGAGACCATGTTGGAAGACCAGGTGCTGTAGATATAAAAAAATTAAAAAATAAAGATTGTAAGCTGACAAGGTCTTTGCAATCTGTGAGGTGAACCAACGATTACCTTGCCAAAAAAATAAATAAAAAATAAAAAATAAAAATTACAGAAAAAGAATTTATATAAAAGGTAGTAGTAAATTTTAAATAAATGTACTGATGTTAAAAATGCTATCAAAGAATTAAAAATAACTTGAAGATAATGCAAAGAATTAATTCAGCAAAACAAGATCACAGAAATACAGAATATACTAATCTACAACCATCACACTACTCAAAAGAGGGCAGCAATTCAAGATAAACAGATAAACCTAGAAAATAGATAGAGAAGATCTAACATATATAGAGACTTGTACGAGAGAAACTAATAGAAGCTATAATCAAAAAGGTGACTTTGAAAAGGATTCCTGGGACTAAATGGCATTTTCTGTAAAGGATGTCAAATAGACAAGTAGCTATGTGAGATTTTTCCAAAGAAGAATTAAAGACAAACTGTAAAAGGCAGAAATGATCCCAGGTAGTTAGTTCCGAAGATTAAAGAAGCATCAAAAAAAAATTTATAACAGCTTGGTTGAGGTATATTCCACATGCTGGTGTACCCTGGAAAATATTGCGGGTTTAGTTCCAGACCACCCCAATAAAGCGAGTGTGTCACGATAAAGCAAGTCACGTGAATGTCTGTTTTCCCAGCACATGCAGAAGTTACATTTACGCTATACTGTTAAGTGTGCAATAGCATTATGTCTAAAAAAACAATGTACGTACTTAATTTAAAAATACTTTTATTGCTAAAAACTGCTAACCATCATCTGAGATGTTATAACAGTAACATCAAAGGTTACTGGTCACAGATCATAACAAATAATAATGAAAAAGTTTGAAATATTGTGAGAATTACCAAAATGTGACACAGAGAAACAAAGCGAGCAAATGCTGGTGGAAAAAATGGCACCAATAGATTTGCCTGATGCAAGGTTGATCCAAACCTTCAATTTGTAGGAAAAAAGCAATATCTGTGAAGCACAATAAAGCAAAAGACAATAAAACAAGGTATGTCTGTATCAGGAAATGCATCCTTTCAGTGTACAATTAAGTGGCTTTTCTTATATTCACGGAACCATAACATTTGGAAGCTGGAAGAAATCTTAAAAATTACACAGTTTAGTGTTTCTCAAAGTGTGTTCTATTGAACTCTCTAGTTTCACAGGCTACTATGTGAAAAAGAATTGTTCTGGTCAAATAAACAGGGTAAACACAGCATACATATCTGCATACTCTATCTTCCTCATGTTGCAAAATAAAGTCTCTCAGAAGCCCCAGGATATCCCCAGTGACCTGACATGGAACCTCTTTTCATGAAACATATACAAAATAGTCATCGAAGCAAGGCTTAGGACAGATGCTTCCGATAACATCTATTTATTCCATCCCCCTAATTTTCCAAGTAAAAAAACAGAGTGCCATGGAAGGCTGACTGGCTTGACTGAGGTCTCACAGCTCCTTCAAGTTGTCTGATGTGTGAGCAACCATTTGGAAGCAGAGAGTTTCTTCAGTTTATGACAGGGCTGAAACCAGATCTCCAGACTTTGAGTCCAGTGCTCTTTCTACAATGCTATACATCAAAGCCTATAGCTCTGAAGCAATATGATGACACATTTCCAGAGCTAACTAGTCCTCTACGAGAAACCACAGAGAAATGAGGACTACTACACCGAACAAAGAAATGCACAGATTTAAGCAACCAATGTGCCCAAAAATTAAGAGCCCAAAACCATAAAGAAAAACAGAAAAGTTCAATATGACATTATGAGAAAATATAATATTTCACAGAAGAGTTCTGAACAAGGGGCAGGAAAAAGTGAGAAATACTATTTCCTGAAGCTAGGCTCTGTAGCACCCTCAGTGGGAGTCTACAGTATACTGACTAGCATTGGAATAGAGAGGATCAAAGATGAACTAGAACATTGATCATGTGGATACGTGAACTCATGTTTAAAACAGGAGAAAAACAAGTAAAACACTATGATCACCCTTTTCAGTCTGATATTAAAGGACAATTTACCCCTAAATTGATAAGCAGAAATGGAAACAAACAAAAATAATAAACACAACCCCGAAGGGCAAAGGCAAACAGCACATAGATATCCTGTACACTATACATCCTATTAGCTGTGAGCAGGCAATTTCTCTATGAGAAAGGAGATTTACATTGAGAAACAAATGGAATGGTCTGTTGCTTCCTGGGTCACCCTATTCTACCAGCCTCTCTCCATCAAATGCTCCATCCCCACTGAGATCAGATGTCCCAGAATCTGATCTTTTCTTGGATCTGTGCTTGACTGCAGGCTCATCCCCACTGCTGTTACCTCTACAGCAAACTCCTACTGACTTGTCAAGAGCCAAACCAAATACCCTCACTTCTGGGCTGTCTTTCCTTGCTGGGAGGGTTGCACCATCGACAAGCCATACCATGCTTTACCCTCCAATAGCCCTGCTTTTATGTTTCTCAAAGCCTTGCCATGCCTGCATTCGCTTACATGCCTACCTGCCATTTGTTCCTGATCCCCCGCAACGCATGAGCTGTTATTGTTACCATTAGCACTATGGCCCTAACAGCAGCCACCCTAGTGCCATTATCGTCACAGTCAACTAGGACTGGCACTCGCTCAGAGCTCCATGAGCAGCATGGGCCTCCCAGATTATAACCTCACTGAATCTGAGCAGCAAACTGTGCCCAAGGTACCACTAGAGTCTGCATTCACTGAGGAGAAAAAGTAAGTTTTAAAAAGATTAAGGGTTTCATCAAAGGTCACTCTGCCAGAGGGAGGAGCCAGGACTCACCCGGGGAAGCAGGCCTCCAGAGTTGAGCCTCAGGCACAGGCTACTGCCAGGCAGAGGACAAGTGCCACACAGACTCAAACAAGGTTCTAGACACAGCAGGCTGCACCACTCAATTTACCAAATGACATGAATAAGAATAATCACAACAAGGCACATGGCAACGAACATTAAATAACACTAAACCTTTAGACAGCTGATGGAGTTCAAGGCAGGCCATCCCAAAATGTGCCACTTTGGCATATTGATTGTTTTAAATTAAAGTTACCTGAAAAACAGCCGGTGTAAGGAGGAGACCCTAACCCTCCTCCCTGTCCCCCAGAAAGCAGAAAATAACTCTCCCATGTAAAAGGTACCCTCTCTGCACCAGGAGGCAGACACATCCTTGTTCCCAGAGACAGGGAATTCAGGGCTGAGAAGGCTGTGTCAAGAAACTTTTAGTTTCTTTACTAATTATTACTCTAGCTTGTTTCTTTGTCTTGTTAAGTTCCTCATAAAAGAATTGTTTCTTTGTCTAAAAAGAAAAACAGCCTGCTCTGGTCATTTTTTAGATTCCATATCTGTGGGACCTCCTTAGGTACAAAATAATTAACATATATATTACATATATAATATACATTACATATAACTTATTAGCAAATAAAAGCTAAAACAGGTAACAGTGGAGTTGCTGGGTTATATGGTAAAAAATCTATGTTTAACATTTTGCAGAACTGCCAAACTCTTTTCCAAAGTGTCTGCAATAGTTTACATTCCCACCAGCAATGACTATGGGTTCCAATTCCTCTACATGCTTGCCTACACCTGTTATTGGCTGGCTTTCTTATTATAGGTAGGCTGGTGGACGTGAAACAGCATCTTTCTTGGTTTTGATTTGCATTTCTTCATAACGATTTATGCTGGGCATCTTTTCATGTGTTTATTGGCCACTTGCATATCTTTGATGAAATGTTTCTTCAGATCCTTTGCCTATTCTTTTAATTGGGTTATCTGTCTTTTTAATAATTGAGTGTTGGAGGCCTTGACATATTCTGGATATAAGTCCCTTATCAGATCTATAATTACAAATATCTTCTCCCATTCTGTGGGTTGTCTTTTCACTTTCTTAATGGTATTCTCTGCAGCACAAAAGTTTTTAATTTTGATGTAGTGCAATTTCCTTTCCTTTCCTTCTGTTTGTGTGCTTTTGATGTCATGTCTCAGAAACCACTTCCTAACTCAAGAGCTTTATAGTTTTAGCTCTTACATTTAGGTCTGTGCTCCACTTGGCATTAATTCTTGTGTATGGTGTGAGGTAGCGGGTCCAAATTCATTCTCTTCATGTGGACATTCAGTTGTCCTAGCACCATTTGTTGAAAAGACTACTCTTTGCCCATCAGTTTGTCCTATGTCCTTGTCAAAAGTCAATAGATTCATAAATGTAAAGGTTTATTTCTTGAGTCACTGATCTATATGTTTATTCCAACACTGTCTTGATTACTTTGTAATAAATTTTGAGATTAGAGATTATGCATCTTCCAACTTTATTCTTCCTTTTCAAAAATGTTTTGTCTATTCTGGGTTCCTTGAATTTAGTATCAGTTTGTCAGTTTCTGCAAAAAAATTAAGCTGTGATTTTGATAGAGACTGAATTGAATCTGTAGCTCAATTAAGAAACATTGCCATCTTATTGAGACTTCTGATACATGAACATGCTATGTCTTTTACAGGTAACATTTTAAGAACTATCTTTAAACTGCTTTAATTTTCATCCTTATGGAAATAAAAATAAATAAAAAGAAAACTATGTAGCAGAACACTGTTGCTGATACCAACCACAAAATAATGATTTTACTCTGGCCCAGTATTTCTTGAGTATAATCTCTCATTATTGAGCAAGAGCTAAAAAGCTGTTAACGGCCTTTTGATTCTAACAATGACACTCCTGAAGCAATAACCCAAAGAAATAATTCAAGGGGGGAAAAAAAGGAAAATATACTACTTGCTATCATAGTGAAATTTTGAGAAATAACAGGGAAACAGTGGCAGTCAGATATCCCAACAATAATTTTCCAACAGGGAAATATCAAATTATTAACACAATGGAAATCTACATAGTCTGCATATCAATTATTTATTAATATTACATGAAATATGTAAACATTTGATTTGAAAACAATACTGAATAGTCTCATATGTATATATTAAAGATCACAAAATAATTTGAAGTGAAATAATTTAATTATCGCTGGGTTATTTTTATGAAGTTGCTTAATGTCTTAAAATAAACTATTATGTATGTGTTTTAAAACGAAAAGGCCTTCCTGTCATCTGTATAGCACATAGAAGGACATGTTGTGACAACCCACTTATTTACATGTGATTCAGCAATAACGCTGCTGAGTAGCAGAATCGGTTTAGCAATGCTGCTACCAAGGACACCTAACAATAGATTATGTATTTAACCCCTACCCTTAGAACTTAGGAAGGGAAAGCTCATCCTCTTAGGCACAGTTAGTGAGCTCAGGAGTGTAAATCAATATTAACTTCTACTTGCTTTTCAACCCAACACTCTGTAAAGATAGAGTTTAACCCTAGCATTAACAAATATAATTAACTTAGCAATTTTGCTATCATCTTCTCATTTCAGTGAAGAGTCATTAAACCACATAATATGAATTTATCTTGCTGGAAAGTGAAAACAAATACACCCTTCATCTCTCTTCAATCTCTCATTTCACTTCCTTCTAAGAATAATGGCAATGCGATTTTTTTGGCGTCTAAAGTAATAC
This sequence comes from Macroglossus sobrinus, assembly GCA_004027375.1. Taxonomy (NCBI): domain Eukaryota; kingdom Metazoa; phylum Chordata; class Mammalia; order Chiroptera; family Pteropodidae; genus Macroglossus; species Macroglossus sobrinus. Next base: position 1,372,710 of record PVKZ01000102.1, read on the forward strand.
AGAGAACCACATAGGATGAAGAGAAGACTACAATTAACAGAACTTCAGGGACTTATTTCTCTTCCTTCATTGTCTTCTTCCTGATACTATAAATAACAACATTACATCATGCTGGCAAGGCACGCTGCTCAAGTGCTTGAGGCAGGCGTGCTTGTCAACAGATGCAAAGACATGCTGCTACCAAACAGCTCTGATAACGCCAACATTCCCCAGAAACATGCGCACAAGCCCAGGCCCTCCTGTATTTGGTGCTTCTGCCCTGGCCCCCACACTCCATGACCCCCAACGGCCTTCCGTCTCTTAATCACCAAAGGAATCAACCTCCACTTTTCTGTTCACGCCATAGTGTTGAACTCATGGGATTAAAAGCAACACAGACCATCCACTTATTCCGGAGAGCACCAATGAAAACTATCATTTTATCTTTAAAAGAAGTCTAGAGAGAAAGCACCACTGCCCGTTTTTAAAAGGTACCTCAGACAATTGAAGACACCTGAAATAAAGGTGGAAAGAGTTCCAGAGACAGGCCACACACACGCTGGGGTCGAAGTGTGGACACCATTCATGCAGAACTTCACAGGTAATAGAAAACAGGCATAAAAATCCCTACCCTCCTGCAAGGAAATGGGACATAAATATGGTGACATAAAGGTCAACCATCAAAGCAGTCTCTGTAGACACTGCTGGTGAAAAAGAGAAACCACATCCTACCACATACTTCTCAGCAGGAAGGGGAAGGGGAAGGAGGGATGGGAAGCACAAAGCAGCAGCAGACTGTGTAGTGAGGAGGCTGTCTGTCAGAAAGGACAAAGAAGAAAGCTTCAAGCAAGAGACAGATGATGTGATAAAGGTACACATACACATTAAAGATGAAATGCACTTTAACTTCTTCGGTGTGGCCCACAGGCCTTGTGCAAATGTACACTTTGTCCTCATGAAGTAGTATGGCAGCTACTGTAACTGTCTGAGACGCAGCTGCAGCAAAGTGCCTCCCAGGGTGAGCCTGTGGGGTGCAGGGGCTTCTCATTTCAGCTCTCCCAGAAAGGAGCAGACCTCATTTAAGTCCAGCTGCTTTTGACTTCATTTAAATGTATTTAATTTGCTTCTTTAGAGTCATACTTCTTTGGCCAGCACATCAGAATCTAAATATCTGTTCTGGTGTCCTCCTGAGGAAGCCATCTTACTCTCACTGTCAAGACATTTTTTGCATCTTCCTCAGAAAAAGGTTTAGATGCCACACAAGGAAAGCAAAAAAGTCCTTGAAAACTGGCTTTCTTTTTTAACAAAAACATGATTTCGCTCACATTGATCAATGGATTTCCTTCCAATAGACTCATGTATTCGTTCAACAAATACACATGGATAGCCAGTCTTATGCTAGGCCCAGACTTGTGAATTTTAAAATGCCAGCATACAAGATATTCAAAAAGTATGGGTCCACGTTTAATATAGGAAAGAGATGAGAGAATTAAATGTTAATCAAGCTACATTCAGAGACTGCAATCTGCTGGTCAGCCCTGCAGCCAGGCCAGGAAAGCACCTTTGGAAAAAGAAAGATTTCTGTTGGGACTGTTAACCCATTCCCCACATCTGTGAAGGGGAAACAGAACCAAGAGTCATTCCCTAGGGTTGAAACCATGGGGAACCTAATGATTAAAGGCTGGGAACTGCCAGCAGGGCTTTCACTCTACATATTTTTACCTTTTCATGGTAAATACTCTTCTCCTTACTCACTGCATGTCCATATCAAAGGAAATGGGAACTAAAGAATGACAAATTAACACTCAGGGTTCCTCTCAGTGCCCTTACTCTGTCCCTCTGTCTCACTGTCCCTCTTACTCTCTGCCTCTGAGAGGAGACCTCGCTCTGTGGGGTGTTACCCCTTTTCTAAACTTTCCCTTTGACTCTAACTTTGGCACGTGTGTTGATTTCTTTCCACACTCTCTGCCAAAAGACCCTCTTCTCCTCTGGGTACAGGGCTTGGTCTCCCCCACAACACCGGGGAAATCTGCCATCTTGCATCATTTTCAAAATAGGAGTTCTAAAATTGCTTACATAATAGCAACCTCAATTGAATGTGCTGATCAACTTTCATTCATTTAAATATTTGAGCATTTATTACAGATACACATAAACAGACTAATATTAAATATTTGTTTCATCACTAGTTGCACCATATAATGTATACACAAAAGTATGTATACACAAAAAACGAAATACATATATCTATATATTACATACTAGATTCTTAAAACTGAAGGGAGGAGGGTAAGTTGTGCAAATCTGTATTGTTTAGAGAAAAGAGAAATAGAAATAAAAAGTTTATTAAAATGTAGACTTGTCCCTAACACTTTTTAATCAAAAAGAAAAAACCTCAATCACTAGTATACTAATGGATCTAACACTACCATAGGTTTAACTGGATGAAAATTCATGAAAAAATACAAAAATTCAGAACTATAAATTCACATTTTAAAATGGAGATTACTTTATAACTCACGGGTCAACTTCCTAATAGTGTTCGTATTATGAAAATTCAAGGAAAAGTAAATATAGGTACTGTATAGTACTTATAGTGTATACTACACGCACACCCATTTTGCCAACGACAGGCCTAGCTTTTACTGACAGCTCTCAATACCAAAACAAGTTTTTCTAAGAGGAGAAAAAAGAGTGAGAAAATTTGGTAAACCCATTTCCCAGGCTTAAACACTCAACAGAAATAATAACAACCATTACCCCACTAGATAGCATTTATCACATGCTAATTAATTACTGTCTAAACCCACAGGACAGGTAATAATGGGAGAAGTCAACAGAGACAGGATAGGTAACAATGACCACGCAGGAGGGTAGAGAAGGTTGGAGGTGGGAATAAGTAGACATGTAAAGGGGAGAAGCAAAGGCAATAAAAAATGAAAATTCTTTCTGCAGCCTGGCTGATACTCAATCCCAAAGGGCAGAGGTGCTTGCCATCCTGAGGTACAAAGAGATCAAAGGTGCAGGACTTTACTGCCATGTCAAGTTAGGCCATGACAACAGAAAATAATGAAGCCACCACAACAAGGGCTATGCAAGTGGCAGGATACGTTAAAGACCATCTTTCCATAAGGACTCCAAATTGTCCTAAAGTACATAAAAAGTTGTAAATGATATTAGAAGAGAAAGAGTACATAATTGAAAATAATGAGTACAGGAAAATGAAAACCAGCACATATTGAGCTAATTACCCTTGTATGACAGCAAGTTGACACAAATAATCTTGTGTATTTTGAGTCACTGAAGAAACTAAGTCAGCGTCATATGATGTGCCTAAATTAGAGCCTCCAGACCATGCTCTGGTTTGTTGATAAAAAGATCTCAAGGGGTCCTATCTCTAACCTAAATGCTCACCGAGAAGATTCTTTGCAAGCAAATTCATCACCTGAGCCATGTGTATTTTCATAAAATGAGATGAAACTTTACCGGCCTTACAAAGCCTTTGCTGAGAGCCACATCACAGCCTCCCTGGGCAGAGTTCCTCATCTGCAAATGGAAGATGTCGCCATGTGTTAGCTTCCTACAAGCTTCTTGGACACCTTGAGGATAATAGCAATAATATTTCAAGCTAGCCCTAAAATCCTTCCATTCTCTGAGCCTTTGGGATAGGCCAAACAGAAACATTCCTCATATTTCACCTGGCCCTCAGGCTACAGCTCACTAAAGAAGAGGTAAGATCTTTTGGTCTTTTTCTCTTAAAATCAAAAATCAGTTGGGAAAGCAAGCTGCTCGCAATGAAGGAGTTCTAACGTCATCTAGTATTCCAATCAGTTATCTTCCTTCAAAGGGACTGGATGCCTGTTAAGAGCTGTTATGTTAACTCTGCATCTCCCAAATCATATTTATAAGATTCTTTTGATAGTACTATGGCTTCCTCATTTCTAGAACCGTCTTGACAACAAGGAACGACCACTTACTTTTGGCAGTCACTCAGTTCTTAAAACAAATAAATTGTGGCACAAACTAAAACCATAACCAAATTAAGTTTTGAGGGAAAAAAAAGTTATTAATTTAGCTAAAAGTTAAGCATTTTTTTGCATAATGAAAAACTAACTAAAATGACAAACATAATGCAATAAATCCTGACTTTTACATTTCTACTTAACAGCTTCAAAATCCAAGGCAGAGCATTCAGTGACCAGTGAGGAGAGAGAGGGCTAATAAATGCCTGGTGTTATGGTGCCCTGTTGCTGTGCTGCACACAACTGTAAGCTTCAGGCTCGCATATCCTGTCAACAAACCTCTGAAGAACACTGAACCTAATATCATGTTGAGTTATTCTGAATGTATAATGCCTACCCTTTAATAAATTTACATCTAAGAAAGCACTTCCCCTGTACGCAACTTTCATTTCAGAAATGGTCACTGAAGTGAGAAGGCTTAGTCAATATAAAGTTTCCTCCTACACAAACCCGGGGGAGCAGAGAAACATGAATAGCCTGAACGTGCTTCCCTACATGTAGGACCATAACCTTGAGCTTGAAAGAAGAGAACATTAACATATAGACTGGACCACAAAAGAGATTGATCAGAACTATGTTTTTAAGGTAGCAGAAGGAGAAAAAAAAAAAGAGAATTAAAACTGAGGGTTCATAAGCCTGAATGCAGAGAAAACCAGTTTCAAGAAAGTGCGGAGAAAAATAACTCAGACATGGGTTTAAATAATTCAGATTTTGATGAGTTTTCTGTTCTGTTTCAATAATAAATTATTAGTATAATCTCTAAAATACGACTTCCATATATAAAGGTGAGCAGTCCTCAGATTTAAGGAGCACTTCATGAAGGAAAGAAATTATGAGAGAAATAATATATACTCTACCATCAATTAAAAAAAATTAGTGGACAAAACATCCTTATGTTCATGAAAGCATTCCTAGGCAAAAATCTTCAAAAGCACTCATGGAGTTTGCTGTGGGCTGCTAACACTGACGGTGCTGCACAGTGCCTGCTGAACTGAAGGACTGAGGTTGTTAAAATCTCACACTGATTCACTTCAAGCTGTTGTGAGAATATGAGTAGTGCACCAGAACACAACCACTTCTTTTATATATATAATTATATCTTATATTTTCATTTTTCTTTAAATCCTCATGTCCTCAAGCAAGCAGACAAAAAACGAGGGCCAAAGGAGAAATAAAGTACCACCCTCACCTCCCCACACAAACACACACAAGGCCAGGGTACATTCTGCTTTTGGCCTCACTTGCTGGGTGAGCTTGAGAAGTCACTTATAGCCTTCTCAGATCCCTGTTCTTTTCTATAAAACATCATTGATAATTTTGTATCTATGTCATAGAGCTGTTCTGAGGATTAAATGGGATGGCATGTATAATGCTCCTGGCACAGTAGAAAGTAACAAATTAAGCACGTGAAAAAGTAACAAAAGCTACTACTGTTTCAAGGCTGATGCTGTCCTTGACATTTAAGGCAATAACTTGTGTATAAATCAGTTTTTAGTTGAGATAAAAATTTAGAAATGGATTATTAGTAACTCCAAGAAGAAAAAAAAAATTGTGTTCTTCAACTAAGAGACTTATTAATGCTCCTCTGCCTTCAGCTTATAGTACACCAATCTCGTTTTATTACCTACGTGAAACCTCAGCTCTACTTCGCCCATGTGTCCCGGACAAAAGGTAACTGACTAACATCCTGGGTTCCTGGAAGAGTCTTTCGTAGCAATCATACACAAGAACAAACCATTCCTCAGCCTTATGATACTCAGGCTTGTTGTGATACTAGTCCCCGAGAGAGAATTATAGATGTGATCGACACAAAGCTTTATTTTAAAAAGATAGGGAAGACACAGTACCTCTAATCGTTGTATGCGTCCTTTGAAAAACATAAAGAGGGAAGAATTTGGATAAGCAGCTTCTTTTTTGAGAAGAATTTCCTTTGCTTCATCCAGGCCTGCCTTGTTATCACTGCCATCCAAGGCAAAAAATGGGCGGACTACAGTGTGATACCAGAGCAGAGCTAATCTGAAGGAAGAGGGAGAGAGAGAAACACAGAGCAAAAGATTTTTCTTATAATGCTTCTATTTTTAAAAAATCAGTACGTGCTTGTCCAATACACACTCCTTCCAAAAGCTTACCATGCAATCTCTGAAATAAAATCAGAGTATCTTTCTCCCTTTTATCAATATTTGGAAAACCAGAACTTTGATATAACATATAAATCAGCATACTCCCTTACATCAGGTGAGAAGAGAATATGATAGAAGCATTTAGTTCTGAGGCTTCTAAACGAATCTTTGAATTTATGACTGTTGTAAATCTCTGAATTCTATACCTCATTCATCAATGCACAAATTAAAAATGGTAACTAGTTACCATGACTTTATTGTCCCCTCATAATAAAAGCAATACTTTATACAAACGGAAAATGTTGTTTCAAGGTTGCGTTCACAAAAGTTAGGTGTAACCCTCAGAATCTCAATTTAAATGCAGAAGCCGCAGGAAAAATTATACTTAATTAGGTTAAAATAAATGAGAGGACTCGATAAAGGGCCCTTTCTCTGGCCTTTGAGGATGTTCAATTTCAAAACAAAAAGTAAATTACTTGAAATTTCTTTACTTCAAACTTATCCCTTTCAAGAAAAATGCCATGTTAAAATAGGTAAAGAAAATAGATCCACTGGGATCTGCTTAATTTAATGAAAAGACAAAAATGGTTTAACCAACACAACAGATAGTTTTATGTTAAGTGTGTGATTCTAGCATGTTCGAAAATTTGGTTCTCTTCTGGAGATCAGGCCAATTTACATTATTAATTCAATTCATTCCTCTCTCAAAAAATAATGTTAATAACTAGACAAATTATCACAAGTTTAAAATGTTAAGTCAAATTAATAAAAGACCACTGTTTGTATAATTTAATAAATTTGGGGGGCATAAATATTTTTTAAATAAAAACTAATGATCTTTTTAATAGCTACCAACTGATTAACATCCAAAGTCCTCAATACTGACATGACTAGAAATAGAGCTAAGGCTCTCTGATATCAACATTTTTTTTGGAAAAAAATTCGATAAGTTAAGGTATAATGTCAAAGGACATCTAGTGTTTGGTAAAATTACTCAAATTGCAAATGACAGCTATTTACTAGATTGAAAAAACATCATATCATTTTTAACTGATGGAGAAATGGGTGAATCCTTGCTCTGCACAGAATTGTGAATCTTAATCGCTATGGTCAAGGTCACAAAAACTGCTTATAAAATTTATAAAATCACTTCAGGTTGAAAAATACTCTTTATACCCGTTTAAAAGTAAGACTTAAGAATAGTGCCCCATCCTCTAAAGACAGCTTATACACACCACCGAAAACACAGTCCTTGGCACTGTACTAAAAGATGTAAATCATGGCACCATGTCAACCAACCAGGCATTTTACCTGAAGTTTCCTTGAAAGGATTTGATTGTTGTGCACTTACTTTCAACACTATAGTATCTACCAAAGCATTGCAATATAGCTACTCACGTAGCTAAAGGGGCCTTCATGTCCTTACTTTCGCTTGCATACATCAGTGAAGAAAGCCCCTGTAGGCGGTCTCCAGGAAAACCCAGCAGGTTGATGATTTTGAGCAGGTTTGGGGGCACCATGGATATGCAAAGGTGAAAAAGGCCATATCCAAAGCTAACAGCACCTTTCAGTCTGTTTAGAGACTCCTCAGACACCCCTTCAGTCACAATGTGATTATCATTTGCAGCATCAGAGGTCAAGGGTTCTTCAGTTAGCTTCTTCTGATACAGTTCTTGGAGGGCATTGATGTCCAGATAGCATTTATTGTAAATTTTCCAGGCTTTCCTAAGGATCCACCCACCCTTTATATAAGCTGTAAAGAGAAGTGGAGAAAAACAAGAAAAAATAAACATTCAAAAATAATTTTTCTGTATTAATAATAAAGAATATTGAAGAACAGTCCAAATCTCAAGCATAAGTTTTAAAAAGTGAAAATTATCATCTATCATTGTATATTCTTTTCTCTGTAGGGCTTAAATTCTTTATTTGTTGTCTGTTTACCTTTACTACACTGGAGGACCCACTGGCAAGAACCATGTATTATTTTGTTCACTGTTGCATCAAGCTCCTCATACATTATCTAGGCCATAGGATATAATATATATGGAATGAAAGAATGAATGAATGATTGTGACCATGCAAACATCACTTGAATCTGACTTTTTTTCATGTGTTCTGTGAAACAAAAGCCTCCATCACATCTCTGAACGTCTAAGGAGCTTTCCTGATAAACCTCGTTTATTAATGCTCACATTTGCCTACCCTGTGTTTCATTTCTCCTCAAGAACAAGTTCTAAGTAATTCACTGCTAAATTTAGACTTAAGCACCAAGCATATAGACTTGCCAAAAAAATCAAACAAGCAAACAAAAAGGATTAATATTTCTTGGGTGAACAAATGGCCAGTTTAATAACAAAAAAAGCCATTACATGTTAAATGCAGAAATGCAAAGAATCCTCAATTCATCCCTACTTAATGCCTCTTAGTGGCTTAATCGCGTTTTATTGGGGTGGCCCAGCAGTGATATCCAGTGAAGCGGGTGGCAAAGAAGAAGCTACTTCACACCAGAAGTGAAAATTTATTTTTAAAGCTGTTTCCTTTATTTCCTGTTAGGGCAATTTTTCTTGACAGAGCACTCCTGAGAATATGTGCCACAGAGATAAGATGGGGGATCCATCCCCCTAAATGTCCCTGGCCCCTCTTCAGATAAGCCCTCAGGTCCCACCTCAACTTCTCCTTCTGTAAACATGTATTCCCTTCTAATGAAGAAGGGGAGGGCTAGTTGATTTATTTGTGCTTATCTGAGTGCTTCATCACCACATTGCTGAGAAAGAGGTCTTCTGCAGGGAATTTTCTGTAAAATCATTCTGTCATTATCTATAGAGGAGCCCTCATCCACTCGGCCCTGTTACCAATATGGCGCCAACACTCTGACCCAATGTACAATAGAAGATGTGAACTATCCTACACTCCCAGGCCCTTAGAACAGCAGGAAAAGGAGTTCTCAAAGAGTTATTTGTAAATTACAGAAAAAATACATAACATATCTGATTTATAAGGGTCTAATTACAGAACTAAAAGTGATCTAAGAGTATATGGTAAGTGTGGAAAAAAAGTTAACACAGCAGGCTTACTGTTATCCTTTGAGAGACCTGCTTACAATGTTGCTGGCCCTTGTCTGGCATTTGGGAACTTGGATTTGGGAGGATTCCCACCATTCACAGAACTGATAAGAGTGGTTCCCTGTGCCTACATTATTTTTATAAACAATGTATTTTATTTGGAACACCTGCTTTCCTCTGGGAGTCTGAAATCTGGGTTTGTACAAAGCAGAGGGTGTCTACATAGAAGCACCCCATAAAAACTCTGGGCCCTGAGTCTCTATTGAGCTTCTCAGTTGGTAACATTTCATCTGTGCTGTCAGGACACTCACTGACTTGGGAATTAAGCATATTCTACACAACTCCACTGGGAGATGACCCTGGGAGCTTGTGCCGACTATTTCCTGGACTTCACCCCATGCACGCACCTTTTTCTTTGCTGTAATAAATCAAAGCCATGAGCATAATTATAGGCTGAGTCCTCCAAGCCAATCACTGAACTTGAGAGTCTTGAGAACCCCCAATTCATGGAATAAAGCTATGATTTTACTTAAATGTATCAATTTTCTAACAAATGATGACTAACTACATTTCCTAAGGGATCACAATGCAAACCACAACCATTCCACAAGTTCTAGATCATTAATTTCCTATATAGCCTAAGTGCACTGAAAAGAATGCTGTAAGATAGGATGAACGAGCAAAACAAATCAGTCAATACATGCTTTTTAAAAAGAGAAGTATTTTTATAACTTTATAATTATAAAAGTAATTATATGTTTGAAACTACTTTCACTCAATTCAATTTAACAAAAATATTTACTGAGCAAATACTACATTTCAGGAACTGAGTAAGAAATAAGATATAAATCCTGCCTTCAAGAGGCTCAAAGACTTTTTACCTCCTAAACAGAAGTACTGTGGGAAAAGAAAGGTTTGAGAAAACCCTGGAACTTTTTTGTATGCTAGCAAAGTGTTCGGGCTGATATAATATGCTCACAGATGTGAAAGATGACTCTCAGTCATGATCCAAAATGCCAAAGACTGGGAAAAAAAACAGAAAAAAGAAAAAAAATAGGAAACTAACATATATATTCACATATATATTCTTGAGAACACAAAAGCAACTGGGATCTAACTGAAGAGAAATAAACATTGGTATGGATTTTAAAAAACGAAAGAAAAAAACCTTACAAAATCTTAAAAAATTAATTAGCTATTGGTTAAGTTCCTATTATGGGCCTAGGTCTTTTCTTGATGTCTAAGCAACACAAAAGAACTGAGACATAAATAATCTCAGCCCTCCAAATGCCCATGATAAAATTAGAAAATAAAACATGAAAAAAACAAGTGTGCATCATAAGACTCGTGTGTGTGTGTGTTGTGTGTGTGTGTATCTGTTCCACTGGATCATATAAAGAAAAATAAAAACAATGTTGAGATTATGGGTGAACTGTTCTTTGTTATTCCTTTTTTGTCATTTGAATGTTTTCAATGTACTAAATACTTACATAAATTAGAAAGTGCAAAATAAGTTGCGGGATTTTAGAAGAAAACCTTATTTCCTTCTAACTGAGAATTTTTCCCTCTAAATTCTAGACTACCTGGCACCCATGCCCAACTGAAAATTTAGAGGAAAAAATTAACTCCATTTTATCCTGCATTTTTTGAGGCTACTGCAGCTTTATTAAGGGAGTGAAGCTCCCATCTAGGGAAAGGCAGCATTTCAGGAGAGAGAACAGGAGTGCAGGCATGAAGGCACAGATAGACAAGGTGTTAGAGGCAAAATGAAACAGGATACAAGGGGACCAACGGGTTTAAGGATGGTGTGCTCAGATTATGGAGGCCCCTGGTATCCAGGTAAGGAAGGAGACCTGCAAAGGAGAAATGGGGAATTTCTAAGACTGGGGTTGAAAGAACTAGTTAGGGGAAGAGTTATAGGAAAGATGGTAGCAATAGAAACAAATACAAAAATCCACCAACGCCAATTGCACAGAACTTAGTTGATAAAACAAGAACATAGTAAAAGTCCATTTTTATAGACTAAAAGTTAAATTAACTCAACATGTCTAATTTCTTGCCTAAGAAAGGAAATTAGGTGCCAGTGTCTAAAAGGACAAGTTAAAGTCTATAGTAATAAGCATTAATGCCCTCAATTTAAGCCAGGTAAATACAGCCCAAAATTGTGATGAAGTCAAAGATTATAAACTAAAATAGCTGCAAAACAAATACACATGTAGAGAGAGATTTTGTTTTTACTACTTTCTAAATTCAACTTGGCACTGAAACAGGTTCCCCAGGATTTGCTCTACTACTCCCTGTCCCAAAGACTGTGACTAAAACATCTGAGCACAGACTGAACCCAAGTGGATGAGCAAAGGCTGAGGGAGGATTGGGCAGGGCACGCTCCACAGCAGACAGTAAGCATGCAGCACCTCAGCTCCTGTAGGAGGGAGTCTTAGCTCAATGGCACAGCAACGTGGCCCGTGAGTACACGTCTTCCCAACAAGCAGAGAAAATAGTACTCAACAAGACCCTTCCACATGACTCCTGAAAGGTCAAATATAAATCATTCAGCCACTATCATTTGTGCCTGTGGAGGAAAAGAGAGAGAGAAGAAAACCACAGACTACTTGTCCTCCCTTACTGGGGCCAGCCTCAATCAGCTGGGAGATGCAGGAGGGAGAGAAAACCCTGCCCCCATATCAGGGATGGGAGTGAGGTGAGGGAGGTTCTTCCTAGCAAATGGTAAGTGTTGCCTGAAAGATGAAAATATTGAGTTATACCAAATTAATCTTGGAAAAAATTTTGTAGATGTTTCAGTGTAGACTCCACTGAGAGCTCTTACCATAGCAACTCTGCCTGTTCACTTGTCAAAGATGAGGCTAGTTAACCCTACAAGAGAAGGTAAGTTGAGGCTTGCCTTTCATACTATCCACATAACTTTGAAAGAGAAAAGATGATTTAGTTTTTACTAGTCAGCTTACCTCCTCATTATTATCTTTACCCCCAACTGACTTCCAACAGACTCACTTGTCTAATTAAAACTATTCTTGGGGCTTCTTGGGGCTCAATATCATGCATCTCTTTTCTGAATGGCATCACCCTTTCTTTAATTTACATATTACAAAACCACCAGGTGCTAGGCAAGGGAACCAAATCAGGCACCAGAGACCGAGAGGAGAAAATGGACTTCCATTTTTTATAACCCTGCTCAGAGACGAGATCAAGCATCCTTGATCTTCCCAGGCAGAGATCAGGAACTGCTCATTCCCTGTGCAACCTCTATGCCTAACTATATGTCTACTGGTGAAAGTACTGAGGAAAGAGGGAAGATAGAAAATACATAAAATGGAGTCATTACCAAGATGCTAGAACTATAACTACCATGAAGGTTAAGGCATAAAGCAATACCCTATTCTTGTTCTAACTAGCCTGGAAACTTTAATTTTTTTTTAACTTTCCAATTGTATATATACACCTGGACCTCCAGGTAACCCTCTCTAATTACCCCCTGAAGGACTCACATATCCAGACTTCCTGGCACCCATCTCCCAGACCACCTGGCATCCATCATCCTGACTATCTGACATCTGACTGATAATCATTCTGGACCAATCCTACGGCTAAGGATGCAGCACTAATAATTCTCAAGAATGTACTTTTTACTATAAGAATGTTTAACTTTTCTTTCTGCTTTGGAACACTTCTGGGTTTTTGCCTTGCTGGGTATTTCTAACAAAGCCTCCAGACTCTGAGTTTGTTCTACAGTATTACCCTAGATTTTAATTTATTCCTCTTTCTTCCCTGCCTAACTATCAATTGCTTCAGGGCAAGAGCTACATCTCATTCATCTCTAGACCACTAATACCTAACACCTCACAGTGTCTGACACATAGTAAATGCTCAATAAATATGTGTGTGGGGGGAGAGAGCAGGTAGGCACAGGTCCCTGCCCCCAAGAAATTTACAGCCTAATAGACATGTAAATAAAATTTGTATTGCTTTGTGATGAATGCTCTGACTAGCTATGTACAGGGCACATACAGAGCAACAAAGGCCAGAGAGAAACATAAATGGGGTGCGGAGTTTCCAAGCTGAGAGGACAGTGTATACAACAGCATGAGGCAGCATAGGGCATTCAGAACTGCAAGGAGCTCTGCTTAGCTAAATAGGGTGGTAAGAAGGCAGGGAGGCTGGAAAGGGAGCCAGGTTCTCACATGCCACCCAAGGAAAAAATTGGAATTTACCTTGAAGGTGATGCAGGATAGGTAAGTGTTTAAAGTACAAGTGTACCAAGTTTTAGAAAAATGGCCAAAAAGAGAATATGACCTGGAGAAGCATGTGAGTCAGCAGCATGCTGTTATACTATTTCAGGGGCTAGTTCCATGGTACCTAGGGAGAAAGCAGGCATGGATAGTGAGGGAGAAGGCCTGAGAAACCTGGGTTTCTGGGCCACTCCCAGGGTGGTTGCTCAAGTAATGAAACTAAGGTTATGGGAAAATGGTGAGAATACTAGAAATTCAGGTATAACAAGAAATCCATGGATCAGGTACTATTCTGTGATCACTAACAAGCTTTGTAAATTATTCGACCTCAACCAAATCATTCAGCCTCAACTGCTTCACGTATAAAATAAGGAAAACAATCTCATTTGAGGAAAATTTACTGAGCATATATTATGCCCACAAGAGTAAGAACTGAGGCCTATCTTCAAGACCAAAAGGAAATAAAGGTTACATAAAAAATAAAGTGGCAAGTACCATAAAATATGTTTAAAAATCACTTTTTTATTATAAAAGTAACATATGTTCACTGAAAAAAAAAAACCTTTGAATATTAAAAAGACACAAATAGTATGGGAAAATGAAGAAAGATAGAGCAATTCATTATAAAGAAGATCAAATGAGGTAAAGGATAAGAACTCTTTTAAAAGTATGACACATTAAAAAATTTACAAAGACTCACATCTACCTGTAGCTCAGGTGAGCATGTGTACCATCCACCCACTCAAGGAGTGGGAGAGAAGAACCTATAACAAACATCTCCGAGAAGACATAAAAATGTTTTCTAAGAAATGGACTCCAACAAAAAAAAGTAAATAAATATTTTATAGTTTAATAACTCAGTGGGGGTTTCTAAAAGGCAAATGAAGCCCACTTTTGGTTATGTTTGTTTGCTTGAAACAAATACTGAGCTATTCATAAAGCAAATGACCATTACATATATTTATTAGAACCAAGGTTTTCATGTATGTCAGAATTTCATTTCATTATCAATATTATATTCAATAAATAACATGACTTCAGGAAGAACCAAAAACACTGTTAAAAACTTATGACAAACAGGATTATTGATTAATAAGTATCATTATTAAATAAGTAAAGGCCATTTCACAAGGTAATTTGTGAAAAAAAATAAGTTTTATAAATGAAATATAAAACAGGTTTGGCTTCACTAATAACCTAAAAAAAAAAAAAGAGAGAAAACTGAATGTCCAAAAGGAATTATTCAAATAAATAAAATGTTCATATGATAAACTAATATGCTATTATTTAAAATTACATTTTGAAAATGAGTTATAAGAGAAATATGTATAATATAATCTAGGAGGGAAAAGTAGAATACAAAACACTCTAGATTCAATTTTGGAAAAGAAATATATAGAAACATAAAATAAGTCATTAGCAATAGAGTGATTTTTTCAAGTAGTGAGATTAGCGATGACTTTCTTCTTTACTTTTCTCTATCTTCTAAATTCTCTATAACAGTATTTAGCAATTTTACAATCATAATAATTTAAAAAATAAATACTACAAACTGGTGATTCTAAATTTCATGAGGACAGGGGCCATGGCCTACGTTTGCTCATGTAACATAGTATCTAGCACATGTGTATGCTCAATAATTATTTGATAAATGAACCAATGAATAAACAAATGGGCAGATACATTCACTTTTCAAATTTTTATGTTTTCAGACTTATAAAAGAGTCGCAAGAGTAATACAAAGAATTCCAAGATTCCCTTTACCCTGATCCCCCAAATATTTTATTACAATTGATTTATCCTACTCTCTTAACATTTTTCTAAATGGCTAAAATTGGCTCCTTAAAAAGTCCTTGACCCAATGATTTGGGTCCCTAATACTTGAAGGGGGAAATGTTAGGGAGCTAGTCAGACATGAGTGACAAGGGAACAAAGGAATAGATGCCCAGACTAGAGACCACCCAAAGAGTACCCTACTGGTAGTTAGAAAATCCTTTCTGCATTCCCAGAGACAAAGGACAGGAGGGGCATAATTTATAGCTGGTTTAATCTGGCCCCAGACACATGTGAAGAAAGTACTACCCTACCCTGCCCACAACCTCAGTCTCATTATACTGTCATTATAAACCATGTTTATGCACAGAAGTTCATGAATCTAATTATAACAGATTGGATTCTGGGTAAGTGCATGCACAATAAGCAAAGTGTTATATAGCAGCCAAGTATCAATAAAAATGATCTCACTTGCCCATCACCTTTGTAACCACCCATCACAGCCCTAATATAACACAGACCTCACCCTTCCATGGGATTACAGCCGTCTTTGCTGAGAGGCCACTCCTCCCTTGGAGCGTACTCTTATTACTTTTTAATTTTTACCTCCAAAATTCTGCAGGGCTACAGTCTTCCTTAGCATAGCCCATCTCCTCCTAAAATAACATTTTTAATAAGTCTTATCTCTTTAAAAAAAAAAAGTCCTTGAATGTGAGAAAAAGTGGATCACAGAAAACACTGGAGCTCCTTTCTTGATGCAAGAGTTCCAGATAGTTCTGCTGCTTTTTAACATACACATCAGTATACAACTTCAAATGGACATTTTATACTATTGCATTATAGAAAATTCATATAAACTGATGCCTTGACCATATAAGTCAATAAGTTATTGAGAGAATCCTGAGATGAAGATTAAAAAGAAATATAAAATTGAACCAAAAGTCCAAAGAACAATCGTAGAGCATAAAGGATAAAAATCTAAAGAGTCCAAATTTTAGAAAAATTAAATTCCACTTTTGACTTGAGCCAAATAAAAACAAAGCATCCTCAAGTATGAGATAGAGAGGAAGAGACAGAGAGAGGAGAATTGAAGAGAACTACTTCCTGGCAGTCCAGGAAGAAAAGTGTATATTATAACTTAGCATACATCTTTCTTCATTCAAGATTTGGAAAAAAATGTTTTTTGATAGTGAATTTTAAATGATTACCATTTTAAATTTTCCTTTTTTTTTTTTTCCAGGTAAATCCTATCTACCAAAGTGGCAGGTTTCCACTGCCAGTATCAGAGAGACACATAACCACGTAAGGAAACGAATTAGTGTCAATGTTAGGCACAGTCTTACAGCAAGCTATTAGAAACTCAATGTGAGTCTATACTGCTCAAGATATTAAAGCCATGAAATCAGAGATAGTATTTCCCTTGAACAAATAATTTAGAAATTATTTTCTCTCTCTAAAGGTTGTTAAAATGTAGGTCATTCAAGTATATTACGAAATCTTTACTATATGCTCATGCCTTCAATAACAATTTTCAGAAAAACTTAAATTTAAACCAGTTATATTTCACTGTAAAGGTTATGGACAACTTTATTCCCACAAAAAAAATCTCTATCTATCTATCTATCAATCACACTGGTAATTTCTCTAAGTATGATAACAGTCTTGAGACAAGAGGATCAATACGGGCTTTGGTACTAAAAGTACTCTACTAAACACACCTCAAGCAACTGTGGTTTCAATTTCCACAGTTATAAATCCAAGTAATAAATCAGTACCATGCCCCCAAAGAAGTGCCATATACTTTAAAAGACTGAAATAAAAGACATTCTTAAAAAGAGTATTACCAATTGTGTACATTGAATAGCAAAAGCCATTAAAAATAATGTCCCAGCATACCTGACAATTCTTGTTTTACAAATGAGAGTACAGCCAGATAAACTTGACAATCAGCTATGATTATCTGCCTCTGAAGCCGGTCAACCATAGAAGGGGTAGATTTTCGGACATCGACCTGTTTGGTGGGAAGAAAATACATGATGACAAGTAACTCGCAAGAACAATACTCCTTCCAAACAACTATTTATTTATTGTACAAAATAATCCCTGAAACATGGCAGCCACTGAAAGCCAAGACTAAATTTATACTATAAACCTGGAAGGTCTATGTTCCTACTAGGTCTAGCTTTGTTTTGTTAATAATATAATGCTGAAAAGTATGATAATGAAAAGACAAATATTCTAAATAATAAAAACTGAGTTCATGGGAAACAAGAAAACCAACAGAACTTCAGAGTTTTACCTTTCTAAAAACAATGTAAGATCTTACTTATCCAAGATAAGTATCGCTAAAGGTACAAAACATTCCCCACAGTAGATACCTTTACAGCCATCTACCTTCAGGTAGGCTAATATGAGGGTACGTTCCTCAGTGCATAAAACTGAGATGTGAGGGTCAGAAACTTAACTATATTTCAGTTAGAAAGAAAATACTCCAGATTTAAAAATAGCTTTAAATGAATCACAAATTAAACTTGCAATTTAAGTCATAACCTCTAAGGTTATAGCTACCTCTATAAAATATTAGTTTATAGCCCTAACGGTTGCTAAAATGTAGGTCATTTGAGTATATTAAGAAATTTACGCTCAGGCATTGAATAACAATTTCAGGCCTTCAAAAACAAACAAAATAAGCAAAAAGTAAAAGCAAAAAAACCCCTACTTTTTATAAGATGTTGGTCTTTATTATCAAGAATGCTTCTAAATGAAGAAAAATCATTCTGAAATAGAACACTGCATTCTTAATACAAAGTAAACTTTGACAAAATAAGCAAAATAGCTTTCATATTTTTTCACAATATCAGAAATGATAGGATTTTTGCAAATATGCCAGTAGTATACATAGTATACATGACAAAATGACAAATCTCCCCTTTTTCTAGATTAGGACAATTCTTCATGGTCACAGTTGTTCCTGATTTAGTCCCAGCACTCATCACTTTGTTTGCTTGGGTAAAAGTCAATCTATTGATGCTTCAGTTTCTTTGCTTGTAATAGCATCTGCTCTGCAGGGTTGTTGAAAGGGCTAATGAGATACTGTACGATGTGACCATGCTTTTTAAATGCAAGGACCCATTACAAACGTTAATTATTAACATATGTGCAAGGCAAGGTACTAGATGCTGAAGGAAGGCATGTAAATAAGCTTACAGTCTAATGAGAGAATGCTGACCTTATTATGCTCTGATGAGGAACTATGGGAACCTGTAGGAGACACACCCAATAGGGCTTGGGGGCTCAGGCAAGAGTCCTTGGAGAAAATGACATTTAGGAAGAAGTGTGAGTACAAACCAGATCAAGCGGAAGGAGAATGTTCTAGGCAGAGGAAAAGTAAACACCGAGTCAGCCACAGTCAAGAGTTTGGACTTTACTGTAATGGCAATGGCAGGGACACTGAAAATGAAGCCCACAACATATTATTTGAATTTTAGTGACTATATTATGGAGAATGAACTAGAGAACAGTAAGAGTAGAGGAAGAAATGCCAGGGAGAGTTGTCTTATGCAAGCAGAGATGGTGGCTGACTCAGGAAAATGGCAGGAGGACAGAGAGAAGTAGATGAATTCAGGAGGTATTTAAGAAAGAGTCAATAGGACTTGGACAATGATTAGATATTGGGTTTGGAAAGAGAGGAATCAAGAAAAACTCCAGTCTTTCTGGAAAATTAGGAGACAATACCCTTAGCCAATCAGTGTCTTCTTCATGGTGGACACCATAAGAGCAGAGGTGAAACAACTTGGATTGACATGAAAGAACAGGCAACTTTTGATGAATATGACAGACTGGTTTGTCAGCTAATTGAGTGACATATGTGAGACACTTGGGCATTGTAGAAATAATAGGGGTAAATAGATGTCTCTCTGAAGCCTTAAACTTCTGCACTGGAAGGTAAAAGAAAATTCAGGAAGAGTGGATTACGATATTATTGTTACTTTATTGGCAAACAAAGGCAAGTGAGGCCTGGAGGAAAACAGGTACACAGTTGAATTCCTGAATTATGCCAAAATGCACTGTATATGAATTACATATATAAAAACCTTATTACAAAAGTCTTTGCCACGTAGCCCATTATAGAAGAAATTTTAAGATACCAAAAGAACATGCACTGATTGGCTCTAATGACAGAATGGGGCTTCTCTTAAGAAATACATTTTAATCAAAAGCCATAAAAAACATTTAGTGCTTTCAGCCATATTCTATTATTTTAATTAAATTTGTTGGAGTGACATTGGTTAATATTACATATATTTCAAGTATACAATTCTATAACACATCATCTGTATATTGCATTGTGTGTTCACTACTCAAAGTCAAATCTCCTTCTGTCACCCCCTTTACCCTTTTCTACCTCTCCTCTCCCTCCTTCCCTCTGGTAACCACTAAACTGTTGTCTGCATCTATGAGTTTTTGTCTTGTTCATTTGTTGCTTTCACTTTTATATTCCACATATGAGTGAAATCACATGGTTCTCGACTATTTTCATTTGACTTACTTCATTTAGCATGATAGCCTAAAATCAATCCATGTTGACACAAATGGCAGTATTTAATCTTTTCTTATGGCTGAGTAATATTTCATTGTGTGTGTGTGTGTGTGTGTGTGTGTACACACATATACATACACCTCATCTTCTTTATCCAATCTTCCATTGAAGGACACTTGGGTTGTTTCCACATCTTGGCCACCATGAATAATGCCACAATGAACATCAGGGTGCATATATCTTCAAGGATGTTTTCAAATTTGGGGGGTAAATACTCAGAAGAGGGATTGCTGGGTCATATGGTAATTTTATTCTTAATTTTGTGAGGAAACTCCATATGGATTTCCATAGTTGCTGTACTAATTTGCAGTCCCACCAGCAGTGTATGAGGGTTCTTTCTTCCCCACATCCTCTCCAACACTTACTACTTGTCTTGTTGATGATAGCCATTCTAACAGGTGTGACATAGTATCTCATTGTGGTTTTGATATGCATTTCACTAATAGCTAATGAAGTTGAGCATCTTTTCATGTATCTGTTGGCCATTTATATGTCTTCTTGGGAGAAGTGTCTGCTCATTTTTAAATTGGATTGTTTGTTATTTTATTGTTGAGTTGTATCCGTTCTTTACATATTTTGGATATTAGCCTCTTATTAGAGGTGTTGTTTACAAATATCTTCTCCCATTTGGTTGGCTGCCTCTTTGTTTTGCTGATGACTTCTTTTGCTGTGCAGAAGCTTTTTAGTTTGATACAATCCCAGTCATTTATTATTTCCCTTGCCTTTGAGGTCAAATTCATAAAATCCTAAGATCAAGGTCCATGGATTAGTGCCTATGTTTCCTTTTATTGTTTCAGGTCTTATATTTAGGTATTTTTTTCCATTTTGAGTTAATTTTTGTGTATGGTGACAAACAGCAGTCAAGTTTTATTCTTCTGCATGTGGCTTTCTATTTTTCCAGTACCATTTACTGAAGAGGGTTTTTTCCTCCATTGTATGTTTTTGGCTCCATTGCTGAAATTTGCCCATATATATGTGGGTTTATTTCTGGGTTCTCAATTCTGTTCCATTAGTATGTGTGTGTGTTTCTCTGCCAATAGCATGCTGTTTTGATTTTTCTTTGTAGTATAGTCTGAAGTTAGGGAGTGTGATACCTCTGGCCTTGTTCTTTTTTCTCAGGATTACCGTGGCTATTCAGAGTCTTGTGGTTCTATATAAATCTGATGATTTTTTGTTGTTTCTTCAAAAAATGATATTGGGATTTTGATGGAGATTGCATTAAATCTGTATATTGCTTTGGGTAATATGGCCATTTTGGCTATGTTGATTTTTCCAGTCAACAAACACAGAATACCTTTCCATTTCTTTGTGTCTTTTTCAATTTCTTTTAATAACGTCTGGTAGTTTTCAGTGTATAGGTCCTTTACATTATTTGTTAAGTTTATATGTATTACACTGATTGATTTACATATGTTGAACCATCCTTGTACCCCTGGAAATGAACCCTGCTTGATTGTGAAGTATAACCTTTTGAATGTATTGTTGTATTCAATTTGCTAGAATTGAATAGGATTTTTTCAGCCATATTCTAAATACCAAAACCCAAGTAAAGAAGCAATGTTCTAAATAAGTGGTACATAGTTCATAACCTAAGGGCATAGTACTTACATTCTTCTTAATTTTATTCTTGATTGTTTCAATTACTCCAGCCTCCTCACTTTCACACAGCTTTTCTGTAGTTTTTAAGTCATCACATGCCAACTGCATTTTTTCTTCCTCAAATGTCATCATGGCATTCTTCCATGAAAGAAATAAGGAAGAAATGAATGAATCAGTGTGTGAATATTTAGGTCAATTTATTACAACAAAACTCTAAACTGTAAAAACACTTATTTGTTGCAAGTAAAAGGATAGGAATATTACAACATACTCTATTCATTTAAAAAAATTATAACCTCAATGTGAAGTAAGAATATACTTCTATTATATCAGCATAAAAAATACATGGTAATAAATTTCCTTGCAATTACTATTCTACAATTTTTTTGTTATAAACACAATAACAAAAACCCTGTACAAGTTCTGATTGGTCTACTTAATTCAGTTTTTGTAACAGAATCTCACTGAAAAGTACATTCTACCCACACACAGATCCCTGGCTCTATCAAGTATTGCACAAAAATGCTAATGAAACATCAGCTAGTAGGAGTCCTTTGAAAACCAGTCTTTTCATGAACAGCAATTCCAATGGATTCATGTGTAAGGAACTCGTATTATGTTGTCCACAGTGAAAAATTCCACTGACAGTCTGTTCCAAGCACATGACTCCAGCTGACTACATCCATCCACCCCACTCACCTCCCATACCTAGCCAAGCCTCTAGCTGTGTCTCACTCCTGTTACAGTCCCCACCCACTCTGTACCATTCTCCTTAAGGTAGGGAACTATGTTTTCTTGCAAACATATGCCTTAAAAATTTGTTGTATTACCTGAAAATGAGAGAAAATAAATAGCTTGAACAAAAATTCTTGTCACCACAAGCTAGTCTGGTGCCTTTGGCTGGGCGCTGTCAGGGTGCACACAACATACCCATTCACTAACATCTTTTTAAATTTGAAATCTAAATGCTTTCACTATTTATTTCTCTGAGTTTCTACTCATTACTTTTTTGCTATAATACAATTCTATGACTTTTTTTAAATTATGTGTTTGAAAGTAGTTTATAAGAAAAGTGTTTCTGAAAAAGTTTGCTCTAAACTTTTAAAAGTTTGACTTTTTTAACTCTAATGTAGCTTTAATTTTTGGAAAGAACTTTCAATAATATTTTTATTCAAAATGGATTTGGCTGAAAAAAAATAAAATATAAGATATAAACATTTTATTTTTAAAATTAGGAAGGAAGAGGATATCTTATAGGTGTTAGTTAATAGTCAAGAACTTTATTCCAGTTTTAAACTCTAGAAGATTTTTTCACAATAGTATATCTATATAGCTGGTAGCCACTAAAAGACATATGCAATATATTCATCATTCCCTTCATGCCAATACCTCTCCCCATATTGACTTACCAAAAAACTGACAAAGCTGGCTCCAAAACTCATTAATGGGCTATGATTTCTGTTAAGAAAACAAAATAAAATTATTTTTATTGTGAATTTTTATTTTAAAAACATTTGCTATATCAGGATCACAATATAGTTCTAATAATTAGATAGAAGTTAAAGTCTTCAAGCAAAAAAGGTGAAGAGGCGAGGAGGTTCACATCTGTCTGCCAAGATAGAATGTCTCTGCTTCTTCAAAGGTAGGCAAACATCAATTCAAATGATAAGAGACTGCCTTAGTAAACTAATCCAACATCTGCAAAACACATAGCCAAGGAAAGACAATAACCATTTTGAAAATTCAAAATGTGGTCAAAACTTCACACACAAAAAACAGAGTAGATCAAAAGGTTTTACCACTGAGTTAGACTTTGCAAATTCACTTATCCCATCCAAAAAAACTTTAAGAATACCTCCCTAGAGTCAGCCAATTCCCCACTGTGAAGCAGTCATTATCCATTTTTATATGTAAGCCAAATATGAAACCAAATCAAACTAACATCAATTGAATTTAAAGAATAAAACTTTTTGTTTCAAATTCACAACCAGCCCCCAAAGCTCTATAAAATCGAACTAAAAAGGAAAACAAGTTAGAATTGCTTTCTTAGAGAAAATAATTTCACCAATTTTTTATTAAGTAAATAATATATGATCATTATTTTTAAAAAGGCAAGAACAATGTATTAGTCAATACTCTACTGGAAATTTAGTTTGTGTTCAAAGTGAGTGTGCGTTTGCTTGGGGCATGGGGAGTGAGTATGAGAGAAAGAACATGTACTGCACATTGGACATCTTGGTACATACATCTTTGCAAGCAAGTTCAAATATATTTACATGATAAATTCCTAGAGGTAGCACTGCTGAGTCAAATACATCTGTTTTTCTTAGGAGTGTGATGTAAGGATGGTGAGGGAGGGAGGAAAAGGGAGTGAGAAGGGGTATCAGGAATTCCATTTGTAATATTAACCTTCTACTATAATTTTTTTACATCTACTTAGTACCTACTCAAATTCTACAGTGAATAATAGCTTGTTCACCACCACTTAATAGGATAAAGTTATAAAAAAAATTAAGAAGATCAACTCACTTGTGAAGAATCTCCCACTAGCACTCATACCCATAAACCTAGCTCAAAGAGCACACCTATCAGCACACGGTGATGTCTGTTATCCCTACATCGTCCACCAGAACAGCTATTAGTTTTCCCATTCAATGGCTCTACACGAACGTACCATTATAGGCTTCCACCCCATTATATAATTTGGTTTGCATAGCAGCCTCCCCTCTAGAAAGCTATTTTCTGCCTCATCTCTCATTATCATGCCTTACATATAGAGGGCATTCAACACATATGAATCAGTGAAGAAATGAATGACGCAGATTCCGCCTTTCAGGAACAGACACTTCTCAATGAAGTGAACATTGTGGCTTTCTCCTTTTCCTTGCTTTTATGTTTACACTTTGCCATTTGAGAAATAAAAGAAGCTAAAACTAGGGCCTAGTATTCCTACATATGCTTCTTGTTCTTGACTAAAATTAGGTTTCTGAGAGCCATGGCTATTAATTATTCAAGGTACCTTAGCCAAGCCTTTAGTACTTCACATACCATCTTATCATTTATCGGCGGTCCCCAACCTTTTTTGCACCAGGGACCCGTGCTCCTATGAGAATCTAATGCCTGATGATCTGACAGGGAGCTGAGGTGGTGATGCTAGGTCTGGGGAGCAGCTGCAAACACAGATGAAGATTTGCTCACTAGCTGCTGCTCACCTCCTGCAGTACAGCCTGGTTCCTAAGAGGCCACGGACTGGTACCAGTCCATGGACTGGGGGTTGGGGAACCAAAAACATTTTTCCCTCCTTGAAGCACCGTCCTTGTAAACCTCACAGCACCTGTGTATATTAGACACTCAACAGTGAACTGATCAATAAGCAGATGTCCTCTCACATGCTGCATGTTACCTGATGTCATAAGATCTTTCCCAACAAGGCTCACTTGTTTCATTCACTTGGATTATTATTAACCTAACGTACTTCAGGTGACCTTATGCTAATTTACCTCATCTTAATCATTTCTGGCCCACTCATGATTCTCCATAAAAGCTATTCACTTTGGAGATTTGGAAATATCTTCAAAAAGTATAAGAATCATTATTTCAAAACTGATTCTCAGTGAGGAGGAGGAAGAGATTCCACTATACTTTCATTAGATTGGCCATACCTATAAGGACTGACAATAGCAAGTGTTACTGAGGATGGGCAGCAACTGGAACTCTCACACACTACTGGCATAATCTACTAAAGCTAAACATATGCCTTCTCTATGACCCAGTACCTGCTTTCCTGGGTGTGTATGTATGCATATACATATAATAGAAACAAACTATTAAACTCTCAAAAGACATGTATGGTATGTTAACAGCATTATTCATAGTAGCCTCACATTGGTCCATCAACAGCAGAATGGATCAAATAATTGTAGCATATTTATTCAATAGAATAGTTCATAGCTATGAAAAAAGAAAAAAAACTACTACTGAAGGCAAAAATATGAATTAATCTCATGTACATAATGTTGAATGAAAGAAGCCAAACACAAAAGAGTACATAATAAATTACTCCATTTATTTGAAGTTCAAAACCACTATTCTGACTTTTACTGATGAAAGTAGTAAGAACAGTGGTACATTTGGGGGATATCAATTGAGAAGAAGCCCAAGGGTGGATGCTGAAGTGTTGAAAGTACGCTACATCTTGATGTAGTTACACTATGATGTTTATATATGTATATTTCTTTAATGTAAGTTTTTCTCTATGAGAAAGTTAAAAAGAAAAAAATTATCATTGATGGGTATTTGATATAAGGGTGAATTACTATGAATTTTTTAAAGTATGGCAATGGTATTTTGGATATATTTTAAGAAATCTTTTCCTAGAGGTGTACATAAAAGTATTCACAGATGAAATGATATGATGACTAGGATTTATTTCAAAAACAATTTGAGCTAAGAGAATTAAAAGTAAGCTGAAATATAGATAAAAAGACTGGCCATGAGTTAATAATTATTGAAGCTGACTGGAACATGAGAATTGACTGTTTTCTATACTTTGGAAAATGTAGGCTATTTTTCAAAATAAAAAGTTTTTAAAAAGTTTATAAATAAAAATTCTCTGCAAAAGATGTCTTTTGGAATCCTTTGGTGAGAAGACATCTAATGGTCACTGTCATAATTTTCTTTTTGAATATGAACCATCTGTAATAAAATGGCTCAAAATTTTTATCTCTATATGAGTATCCCAAAGGTAGGAAAACTTAATACAAAGAAGCAATTGATCATCTATTTCTATATTTATTAACATTGCTATGGAAATTTTGAAAACAAAGTTTCTCTAGGATATTAAAAATTGGACTGATGAAGATACTGTTTTCTGAAATACAGTAAAAGAGAATGGACACATTCGATTCTAAATGAAATATTTTTCCATTAAATAAATAGGCATAATTACTACAAGATTGTCCCTAACTGAAAATGCTTCTTCAAATACAATTTTATCCCCCAAATAAAGTGGCAAATGGCTAGAATTTAAGCCTTTCTTTGATATTTCTGGAAATGTTCTTATTCATATGTTGTTGAATTCTTAGAAGAATTCTCCAAAATGACTTTTCTCTCCTTCAAATGTGTGGGGAGATTGGATTTTGTGTATCACAGAGGAAATCCAGGGCCACCTGAACCTAATCAGCCCATGGCAGTCACCCTCACCTCTCACTGCAGCCCTGAGATCTCAGATCTGAGAGTTGAAGAAATGACTGCACAAATTCCCACAGCCCACTCCTCTGCTGCTCTTAAGGGGCTGTGCCTTTTCTGTAACCCATGCTGTTTTAAAAATCAGTCCCAGAGGACCACAAGAATTAACTACAGATTATCACCAAGTGATCACTGAAAGCTTCTCTAGTTGCCTCTCACCTTGCCTTCAGAAACACAATTTTTGCTAACAGGACAAATGCTATCATCTGCTATGCCCAGTATCTCAAAAAATGGGCTTTAAGGGGATGAAACTGGTTCAGTAGTTTATTTTTCTTTCTGAAAATGAAGTAAATAATGTCGACAAAGGAAAAAGTTAAGTATGCAAAGTCATTCATTGCAACACTGTCCAAAATACGGAAAAGCTGAGCTAAAAAAAATATTCTGCACTTCATGACATTGCGTTTGGAAATGATTTTTGATATGAAAACAAAAGTATGCAACAAAAGTAAAAATAAAGTGGACTACATCAAATAAAAAACTACACATCAAAAGGCACCATCAAGAGTGATAGCGTAACCTATGGAATGTGAGAAAATGTTTGCAAATCATATGTCTGATAACAGGCTAATATCCAGACTATCTAAAGAACTCCTATACCTCAATGGTGACAAAAAGTGCGCAAAGAACAGGAATAGTACTACTCCAAAGACGATATATAAATAAGCACATGAAAAGATGATTAACATCACTAATCATTAGGGAAATGAAAATGAACACAGCAATGAGATAATACCTCACACTCATTAGGATTAGTACCACCAAAATAACAGAATAACAAGTGTCCGTGAGGATGTAGGTAAAAGAGAATCCTTGCACACTGTGGGTGGAAATATAAAATGATGCAGCCACAATGGAAAACAATATGATGGGTCCTCAAAAACTTAAGAATTATAATCGCCTCTCAGTAGCCACAGGGTTTGGTTCCAGGAACCCCTGCAGGGCCAAAATCCATAGACCCTTGAGTCCCTTATATAAAATGGTGCAGTATTTGCATATAACCTATGCCCATCTTCTCATAAACTTTAATCTCTAGGTTACTTATAACACCTAATACAATGTAAATGCTATGTGAATACTTGTTATACAGCATTTTTAGGAGGTAACAACAAAAAAGTCTCTACATGTTCAGTTCAGATGCAACCATCAAGGCCTAACTATGTAGTACACATCAGCAACAAGAAAATTTTTTCTCCAAATATTTTTGATCTGCCATTGATTGAAAGCATGAATACAGAACTCATTGATATGGGGGACTATACCATATGATCCAACAATTTTACTTATGGGTATATACCCCAAAGAACTGAAATCGGGAATTCAAACAAATGTTTGTACACCCGTATTCTAGCAGCATTATTCACAATAACCAAAAGGCAGAAGCAAACCAAGTGTTTACAGATAGACAAATGGATAAACAAACTATGGTGTGTGTGTGTGTGTGTGTGTGTGTGTACGTGTACACACACACACACACACACACACACACAATGGAGTATTATTTAGCTTTAAAAGGGAAGAAAATTCTGACACATGCTGCAACATGGTGAACCTTGAGGATGTTATGCTAAGTGAAACAAGCCAGATACAAAAATAAAAGTACTATATTATTCCACTTATCTGAGGTATCTAGAGCAGTCAAATTTAGAGAGACAGGAAATAGAATGGTGGTTGCCAGGGGCACGGGGGAGGAAGGAATGAGAAGTTATTAAGGGGTACAGAGTTTCAGTTTTGCAAAATGCTAACAGTTCTGGAGACGGGATGTACAATGATATGAATGTACATTACCCTACTGAACTGTGCTCTTAAAATCGGTTAGAGGGTAAACTTTGTCATATTTATTTTTCACCACAATTTAAAATTTTTGAAAATGGAAAAAATCTACAATAATATAAATGCCTCATAAAATCTTCAGATAGAATATTATGGCCTAGAAAAATGCCTGACCAAATTTAATGTAAAAACGAAAGTTCTGTGTACATTACAGTCAATATGTATTAAAAAAAAAATGGAGTATTTGTTGTGAGGGGCAATAAGATTAAAGGTTATTTTATTCAGTGATAGATGCGTGTTTGAGGGGAAATAAACAGTCACAATCAAAACTGCAGTAATCATCACTTCTGTTTCTGTAATAAAACCACAGACATTCTCACTACCTTTAGATGCCTCTTACAGAGAAAAATACATCATTTAAGTCAATTTACTTGTTCTCAATACTCCCTGTGATACAGCTATTGCTTTGGTACAATTTCTCAACAGAATATATCATCCAAGCAAACAGAGTAACAGGGCAATTCAACAGCAAAACAGCCAAAGCCTGCTACATGGGAGTGAGTTATTCAGTGACAAGCTAAATCCTCACTATGCCCAGCTGTGACCCAGGGAACCATTAACACAAGGCTAATAAACTGCCCCAAAAGAAGAGAGAGACACTTATATGAGGTGAGTCTCCCAAACAATTTTTGATTGTTTATCAAAAACAAATGCAAATGATTTGTGGATTATTTTTATATTATCTGTGTAAGAAAATAAAATTTTAAATGCATCGTTTTAAAAATTATTTTTAAAAAGGCAGTAGGACATCAAATAAAACCATACAATGTCTTGCTATTTGAACTAATTATCTTCTTATTTACATATTTTTTTCATTTTTAACAATCTTGCCTTTACCTAGCGGATGCTCCCCACTCCCTTAAGAAAAATAATTAAAAAGCATTATAATGAGTTTAATGAAAGCTTAAAAACTAAAACATGCCAAAATCACTATTAAATAGATAAAACCTTGAAATGTTTAAATTTCACAGGACACTGCCCCCTGAACACAGAATTCCTTAAGTTGTAATTGTGCTTCTTAGCCCGCTGGCTCAATTTTTACTGCTTTGTATTTCAAGTTCTCTGAGAGGACACTGTGTTAACAAACAACAGAGAAGAGTAATCTGATTCTTCTGCAATAAACTATGTTTCCCAAATATCATGAACTTACTTTTTAATGCCACTCAGAAATTGGAAACTATTCTGGTGAGCTATTTAGAAGGCCTCAATCTTAATTTGAAAATGCTGCAGCTATCATACAGAAAAGATGTCAGGTCCGTCGGTGCCAAAGAGGGTAGTTTTTCTCATTCATCGACCAAAGAGACAGAAGGATTTATCTTTACTCATACTGTGAAAGCAAGAAAGAACAGCAACGTTTTCAGCACCTTGTCCCTGCAGCATTCATTCAACAAACGTTTTTTAAAAAGAGCATCTGCCATGTGCAGAAAAGGAAAAGGTTCCTGTGAAGTGATGAAGGAAAAACTACAGACCACAGGTCTAGGAATAAAAGTATTCTATCCTTCAGAGGGTGGTGAGGAAAATAAAATGTGAAAAAGGTTCTTTTAAAGTGTTTTTCTTGACATGACTTGCAATAGTTATTAATATTTTTCAAAAAGAAAAATCTATTCTCAAAGCATCTTAGTGAAAAAGTACTACAAATGCTCCCTTTATGTACCACACATAAACTTCTAAGGTCTCACCTATGATTGGAGAGCACTGGTAGAACGTTTATTTTGAAGCTTGTTATGATCCAGATTACAATATAAAATTCATTATTCATGGTCTTTCTAAGGAAGTTAAATTCCTTCCATAGGAATCCCAGTGGATGTATCTCATTCACTAAGTACCGCCCTCCCCACAGGTCTGTGAGTTAGGGGCCCGGCTCCTTGTACCCCACTGCTCCACATCTTCTAATTCTCTATGAGAAATTTTCAATTTTAAAGCAGCTTCCCACAGTGCACAGCCAACTCTGAGCCTGCTCAGTGAAGGAGTAAAGTGTCAACTTTACCCAAGGCAAATGATTAGAAGCATGATTAAGAAATTGGGACCAACCTAAGTTATACAATTTACTATAAAGTTCGAAGAAATCATGGATGGTTTTCCAGGTTGCCCCTTGCCCGCATCAACAAAGTTATCTAAAAGAAAACTATACATTTTTAAAACTTTTTTTTAGAAAAACAGGATATTTAATTTTAAGCTCATACACCCCAGTCATAACCAGATAACATTCTCCAGTTTAAAATGAAAATGACCTGTTTATATAGGAAATTATAGAAAAAATTCTAAAAAATCTAGCCTTGTTTCATCCATCCATTCAAAATATATTTGAGAAACACTAAGTATGCAGCAGGCACTGTGCTATGGACTGGAGATATGAAGATGAAGAATATTCACGCTCTTCACATTGTCTTACAGTCCAGTTGGGTTGCTAGAAAAAAATATTGCATTAATAATTAATGGTAATGGAAAGTGGGTAGATGCTTGCTCATTTTACTCACAAAGTCATCTTCCAACATCAAATTTAATGAAATATAAAAAAGGCTACTTGTCAACTGTGACATCCTCTTCTTTAGTGTTCTTCAAGAGAATAAGCTCCAAAACTCTTTATTGCATCTCTATAAATTTTCTGCAAAGCACTTATTTTTATTTAATACTTATCTCATTTGATTGAATAAATGGATGTTCTCTGTGAATGGGAACTCCACCTCTGCTATGTGCCTCTGTCCTGACCACACAAGACACAACCTGGCATGCAACAGGTCACCAATATATATCTGTTTAATAAACCAACCTTCTCCTATAAAATCCACACTTTGTGACATTTCAACTGATGGACCTTCCTCCACAAGTCAAAAAAATTACCTGATATAAGCCCATAAAAACTGCTTTAAGAAAAATAAGTTTGTTTGTTCCTTTTATCAGAAGATAGCAGTGGAGAATTTCATAGAAAGTCTCTATTCTTTTCAGAAACAAGTCAAAGCATGATTCTTGGAGAACTTTTTATCTGAAGGACAGCATGTCTCCAAAAACACTGATTATCACAGGCATTTAATTTATGACTATTTATGAGTGTTTAGAAAAGGTCCAGTCTTCCACTCAGACTTATATTTATATGTGCCCACCCTTCTTGAGATTTGTGAGTCCGTCCCCAGGGGGGGCGTCACTTCAGGTCAGGGGCACTCTCGGGCCAGGAGAGATGCCAGTCCCCAGGGAGCAGTGGCTGTGTGTGTAGCAATGTCTCTACTCACAGCCACTGGAATGCCTTACCATTCATTTTAACTGCTTGTGATGTGGCCTTGCATCTTATCAGAAAATGACCTTGTAATTCACCGTCTGGTGCCAAGAAACCACGAAAGACTCTCATCGAAAGCAGTGACGCCAACAGCTTATTACAGAGCATGGGAGAACTTCTGGGGGCAGGTTGAGACTCTGGGTCTTTTATCCAGAGAATAATAAGCAGGTGCCTCAATGGTCTGTATCTTCCTGCAGCCTGAATCCTAATTATCTACAGGTGGATAATTAATGTCACTCTACACAGCACTCTGGAAAAAAGTCACTAGGCCCTTGATCCTTACTTCCTACAAATGACTGCTCTGATTGATGCATTTCTAGGACGTATGTACTTTAAGAATGCTTCCCCTACATATGCTAAGATACCCCTCAAAACCATTATGGTAATTTAAAATATAGGTTGGTTCTACAACTGCATAGCAAAAACACAATTTCACTTTTTAGGCTTGTCTCTGGTATCCCGCAGGGAAAAGCTAGCAGATTGATGGCTATGCCCTAGAACTTGGGGTGGAGGAAGATTTGGGGAACAACTATGAAAGAGAAATGGTGAACAAACAGAGGACACGGAGGGCTAGGCTGAAGTCGGAGGCTGGGGAGTCAAGAGCTGGCTGCTGGAAGGGCTGAGTGCTACTCCTCAAGAGAGTCCCAAATGCTGGCCCAGCACTCAAGCAGCCTGGGAGGAGGGAGATGTGAAAAGGCTGAGCAAACCAAAAGCCAGAAAAACTTTGACCCTGATTTTTCATCTTTTAATGTCTAAAGAATTTGAGTTAGAATTAATTGATCTAATTAACATGACAGACTATTTCATAAGTTGATATTTAGGGTATAAAATATCTACATAAAAATTAAGTTTATCTTGAGACAAAAAACAGGGAAAATATATTTCCATTATATTTCCTTTTCCATTATTACTGTCCTGTAAAATTACCAAATCAAGATCAAAAAATGAGAAGGGAATATCATGCTCTCTTACCTTGGGCTTTGGCACATGGGGTTCCCCTGCCTGCGTCACTGACCTTCCACTTCTTTCCTCACTAGCCCCTGCTCATCCTCCAGGCCTCAGTCCAAAAGGTGCTGGTTCCTGAGCACCCTCCCTGGTCCCTCAGCTCAGGCTGAGCTCTCCTCTGGGCTCACACTGCTCCTTAGTCTTTGCCTTGCAGAACATACTAGTACTACCCACATACTACCATTGCTTTTCCCACCAGAATGGTGCCTAGCACAGCACCTGGCCTTCAATGAGTACTTGTTGAAGAAACTAATGAATGAGTGAATGAGTCTCCTGACAAACAAATGAGCAGAAAGAATAACATGTTTTTCTGACTGAGGAAGTTCACTAAAATAGTGCCTGGCATATAGTAGGTAAAATTGAATGAAGTTAATGAATAATGAATTGGTTTAAATAAAGGTAAAATCTTTTCCATGTCTAAAAATCTTCTGAATATAGGATTAATACTTGCAGAGTCTCTGGAATATACAAAATACTTAAAATAATTTCCTCCCTTTATTGTAAGCTCTCCTTATACATCATTCTACAAGCATATTTCTTGAATTGTTCACCTGTAGAATTCTAAAAAATATTTATAGTGACATTATAGAGGCAGCTTCTAAACGAGGGCTTCTTTTATGACATAATTATAAAATTTTCTCTTGAGTTAGCAAACATCTTAAGAACTACATAACATTGTATTGATATGTTCATTTTACAACTGTATTTTAAAATAGTAACAATTTAAATAATTACCTGTGGTTTTCACAAAGAAAATATCCTGTAATAGAAAGTAACAAATCTATTTTTTACCTAGAATTTAGTCAACCCCAGCCTAAAAAGAACTTTCTGCATTTGAAAAGCTCACTTAAGAAAAAAAAAAAAAAAAAAACAGCAATCACTGATACTTCTCATGAAAGTAGTATCTTAAAAGATAATACTGTTTTAATTTTTTAATAAACAGAATCATAATGCACAAAAAGCAACAGCTACTCAAAGTTTATACTAAAATTAATTGCTATTCCATAAGAACAGAAGTAGAAAAAAAGTTACTTGTTTTAACTAAAAATTTACATTTAATTCAAATGTTCATCACATCATTCTTTTTAAAACAACAAGGGATTCAAATCAGAATGGCAAAGGCCTTTAATTTTCTACTCATACTGGCATGACTTCCTTCAGGCTATATACAGCCTTGCATAAATGGAAAAGGGCAGCAAGTAAAAACACTTCATTTATTTAAGGAAATCAGAAATAGGGTACTAACAAAATCAATTCACCCTTACAAGCCATTACTACATATGCAACTATTAATATTTTACTTATAGTTTATCAAGGATTTCAAAATTTCAAAACCTTGTAACATATTGTATAAAATTCAAGTACATATTTGTTTTCCAAATTCACTCACCCATTTTATCAGACCACAAAATCATATATAAAAATAACCTATCTAAAAGAGATTCTGTTGAATAACAGAATTAAATTTTCTTTTGCCACATTAGAAGGCGAAAGACCTAAGTGATCTGAAGAGAAACCAGAGCTCTTTTGCCAGATTAAAGATGCTGTGATATTTGGGAAAGCTAAACAACAGATAAAAATAGAAAGGCAATATATCCAATAAACATGGCTAAATAAGTAAGGCAACATTTTTTTCATATACTTTCATTATCTTCCTCTACTGGTCCTGTCTCAATATACAGCTGTTATATTTTATAATGATCTCTTCTGATTCTAAAATAAACAATAGGAAATATTTCCTGCTTCAGTAGTTTTATTAAAGTATCAAACAAAGCTACATATAAGTAAGAATTTGGTTGGTTTTGCTGTTATAATACACACAGCCTTTCCTCTTTATACTGTATTGGCCCTTCTGCTACAAAAAGGAAGAGAGGTTGAAAGGGGAAAAAAAGAAAAACAATACCCTAGTCTAGAATGATATAGATGTCATAGGATTTGAGAAGAAAAAAATTATATTAAATACATATTAAAGTTGAGTAAGTTGTATAACAAAAAACTCACAATTTATGAAAAGAATTCTGAGCATAAGAAATGTAAATCAGTGTCATGTACATCTTCTTAACAAACTCTGACCTTTATTAAACTAAGGTTTTGAGTCATGCTAAAACTCTATATAAATAGAAACTGATAATCTAGAGACTGCTAAAATTTCAGTAAAAATAGAAATTGAATTTTGTGACATAAAAGTCAAATATAAAGAACTTTTTTAAAAAGCAGTCAGATTTTTTTTAAAGTGTACAAGTCAATGACTTTTAGTATATTCACAAAGTTGTACAACTGTTACAACAATTTTATTTTTTGTCCAAGCTTATATTTTTTTAACATTTTATTTTTTTGTTTCCCCACTTCCCCCACCCCTCCCAAACAGATTTTTAAAGAAGCTTAGTTGACATATTACTTTGCCCATATCCATTCAAATACACAGCATAACATTTACAGTGACTGACGGAAATGAAAATTGCAAACCTTTGGGACAGTTCTATATCTGTCTTTCTATCTATTGAGAGAATTAAAAATATTTCTAAGAAGCTACTCTAAGAAAAATAAAATGCAGAAAATCATTTCTACATAAAGATGTTCATTGTATTATACATAGTATCAAGAAATAATATGAGAATGTTGAAAAATATAGACTGTTAGACCAATTATGATATATTCACCTAGCAAAATATTTTATGCCCCCACCCCCAAAAAAGATGTAATAACTACTTGAAAAAGCATGGGCTTTAGAAAATGGCCCTCAGTTAAAATCTTAACTTGATCACAGACTGGCTATGTGACCACAAGCAGGATATATATATATCCTCAGCCTGTTTCTTTATTTGAAAATTCACGGTAAATTATGCTGCATTATATGGCTGTAATAAGTACACAAGAGAAGTATCTAAAATGCCTAGTTTGAAGCCTGCCGCATACTAATCGTGCAATAAGCCAGTTATTGTCATAGTAAGTGGAAAAGCAGAATACAAAGTATATATACAGTATAACAAAATATGTAAAAACATTAACAAAAGAAAATATCCTAAAATGTTATCTATGAATAACGGTAGTAAAAAGTGATTTTTCTCTTTTCTACTTTTCTTTCTTTTCCAAATTAACAATAAAGAAGCATTTATGTCCTTCACAATCTGAAAAGTTTTGATTTAATCTGCCTAAGGCTTAGTTTTTAAATGTATACACAAAAGTAATTTAACATACCAATACTTAATTTTAACCCCTTTACTTTTTAAAGATATCACATATATTTTTTGAGCACCTAAATGTGCCAAGCGCTGCTCCAGGCACTGAAACAAATATGTATATTCATTTGTTTTCCTTCGATGGAGCTGATGATCTGGAGGGAAAGACCGACAGTGAACAAATACATATTTGTCACTAACTCATCCATTCTATAACTGATCTTATAAATACTTTTAAAATGCTATATTCTTGGCATTTATTACAGCCTTCC
Organism: Macroglossus sobrinus; assembly: GCA_004027375.1. Classification (NCBI taxonomy): domain Eukaryota; kingdom Metazoa; phylum Chordata; class Mammalia; order Chiroptera; family Pteropodidae; genus Macroglossus; species Macroglossus sobrinus. The sequence goes on from PVKZ01000102.1 coordinate 1,408,916, forward strand.
GAAAAACAAACCAGAACTTAATGTATCAGAAATTTTTTAAGTTATAAAATTTTTAAAAGTCACAAGAAGACAGTGTGTTGGAACAGTGCTTCACGAGAGTGCATTCTGATCTCCCGCTAAAATGCAGATTCTCATTTGTGTGGCCTGGATGGAGGCCTGAGATTTTTCTAATGAGCCCCTTTATGATGCTGCTGCTGCTAGGCCCCAAACCACACTCGCAGTAGCAAAGTCTTAGAAGCACTGTCAGAATTTTTGTTCCAAAAACATGGGAAGTTAATAACCCTGGCAGACAGAGTTTTGCTAACTAACATACCTTAAATTCTAATATATACCTTTTGGAAATGAAAGTAAAGACATCACTAACATCTTCCTACCTGAAATAAATAATTCTTGCATTTATTAAGGCCTGCTTTGCTGAACCAAATTTAAGATTACATTCCCAAAAGTGTTTCTAAGTCTTTCCACAAGACCACTAGCACCACATCCTCTCACAGGCCTTTGGAAGCTAAGGGGCCTGTCTCTGCCTGTCCTCTTCCCTGTTGCCTTCACAACAGCCTCAACTTGGGCCCCCACCTGATATGAATGGCCTCCCCCAGACTCCAATCCACACCAAACAGCTTTGGGGACACTTTTCAATATGTCATCCATCCTTGACCTATTTGTTGCCCTCTTCCATTGTCCATTAGAACTACTGCCCACTGTTGGATGTTCAAGTCCCCTCAATAATCTGGCCTTCACTTTTCTTCCAAGTAGGTGTTCTGCTCCAGCTCCACAAATCTTCAAGCCCTCATCACCCCACATTGCTAATCTTTTCCTCTCAGCCTTTGCATGTTCTCCCCTCTCCTCTTCACATTCTGATTCAAATTCTGAAAATAAATCTAACTTTTCCTATGGTGCCTCTCTGTGACATGTAACAATACTGTGTCCATAAAAGAAACCAGAATTCCTGGATTTACACCATGGCTCCAGCAAAACTAGTTATTAAAACCAAAGCAAGCAAGCGCGCACGCACGCACGCATGTGCACACACACACATTTTTCCCACAGGTGAAAAATCCTATAGGTGGAGGCGAAGAGGCTCCTGGCAAGCAGTTGTTAACATGCTGTCCCGACTTGTGAGATGCTAAGTGTTAGGGGTGACAGTTATCAATGAGACTGGTGGGAATTCCTTGAAACACTTTGCACATGCAAAACACACTTCAATCCTGAGCCTGCTGTAATCTCTTTAATCATATACATCTCAGATTTTTTCCCCACCCTAAGCACTCCCTTGGGTGCACACTGCATCTGTTCACGCACCCTTGCTTGGGGACTTCTATGGGACTAAGAGTTATGGCGCAGGATGAGAATTCAGTAAGCTCCAAGTATGAGATGGCATGAAATGTTCATGAAAATGCTGAGTATGGGAAAGTGTGAAAAGCTCCTCACATGTGTGGTTTTGTTTTGAGTGCCACAGTCCCAAGTGGTACATTGGCAGGTGTTTGGGACATGTCTAAACATGCCTGGATGCCCAACCAGCACCTGACCCCAGAGTCTCCAGCCCAGTATATGCTCGAAGGCTGTTTTTCCTCTATCCCTATTTTTCAGTGTGTTGGCTAAGTGCTCTAATAAATTGTTTCTCTAAATATTTAGGTCTAAGGTGAGAATAAAGGGGTAAGAAAAAGAGTGGGATTACCATGCAATTTGATTTCACTTTTTTTCAACATATACTGTTTCCATTTAATTTCCAAGCTATTTGTACAAATTATATTTGTACTATTCTTTGTTTGCTTCATAAATGTGTATCTTTCATACGTATATATAACTCCAGCTAGACTCTAAATTCCTTGAGACCATGCCTCTCTTCATTTGTATAATTTCACTTACTTTATAACTGACATGAACTACTCTTCAGGCACTGCACACAGGCATTTTTATGAGAGGCATGGTACCTGCTCTCAAATTGTTCACAGAAGCTCCTACATGCCTCAGTACACAGGGTATGTTCAATTCATGACTGGACGACTAGAAAATCTCTGAGACCTTGAATGTCATTAGACACACTCCTTATTTACACAGTACTAGTACAGTGTATTTATTCTGCTTTTTAAAGTCTTTTATGTCTTAAAATTAAATTTATATTTTATGAGAGAAGAAGCAGTTAAAGAGAAATTTCTAATCCCCAGTAAAGCCCCTGGGAGAGTGATTTGGCAATATATAGTAATAATGATCTTTCAACTGAATGATTGCACATACACCCGGAATACATTTTGCACAGGTGAGACGTATACAAAAATGTTTACTAAAGCACTGTTAGGGACCCTAAGGGAATTGAACTCACCTGAATAGTTATTGGTGGAGTAATGAAAAAAATACATCTTTTATATGTATGAAACACTATGCTGTACAGTTAAAGTGATGATACTTGATTTACATGTACTAATATGGATAGACTTTAAAAATTGTGTGAAAAAAAAGCAAACTTCGTCAGATACTCAATATGTATATCAAAAACAAACCTATATGTCATTTATGGAGACAAACATGCAGTAAAAGTGAAAATATAGATTGAAAAGACATACCAACTTGAGGACAGTGGCTATCTCTGGGGAGGTAATGAAGGGAAACTGGATTTGCATTGAAATACAAAGAGGATCTTAACTGAATCTATAATGTCTTATTTCCCTAAAATAATCTGAAGCAAATATGGCAAATGGTAACATTTATTAATTCTGAGTATGAAGGACACCTACATTTATATTTTTATCATATATTATATGTTAATGTAGGTTTAAAATAATTAACAATTGTGAAAGAAAAAGCAGCAACATACGGCCATTAAAATTATTAAAAGCTTCAGTTCTCTCCATTGTTAAACTAAGTAGAGCAAAGCAGGAAAAACAGATGAAAAAGGTCACTAAGATATTTTCATGATTACTAGCTATTCTTAACCTAATGACAAAGGCCAATACTCCTGCTGGAACACTTCAGAGAACTTGTTACATCGTACATTTGCTTGGTCTTTTTGAGCTTGCACATAGCATTCCTGGGCCTTCTGCACTGTTAACATCCCACTGAGCCACTGGCTGGGTGCTTTCTCCACTGCCCAGCCATCCATCAGAGCTCCATCAAACACAGGCTCTCTGCAAGATAGAGCCAAGTGTTCTAAAAGGTCAATGGCATTCTCTTCCAGTGCTAGCTAATCAATGTTAATCCTTTCATCAAGGGAAAATAACTAAGTTTCTGCTATAATAGACTACATACATGTGCAGGTTGATTTAGAAACTACAATTAGCTGGGCTTTTAGCATTCCTACAAGGCAGATAGGCTCATTTTGAAGCAATGATCACTTTAACTGATAGCATTAGAAATCTAAGAAGTCATAAATGATGAAATGACATATAATGTCTCAAAAGAAAATCCTACTCATTTCTCTTTAACAGTAAATTCAACAACCCTTTGGAGCCCCCTCTTTTCTCTTGACTCAATCTATTTCACTTCATTACTATATCTAATGAGAAATTCCATTAACAAGTTTTATTTTAAACCATCAACACATAATGCTTCCTACAATCTACATTTCCTCTTTGTAAATGATTCAAGCATAATCAGAAATTTAGAAATGAAGCCTAGAAAGATGTGGTACTACCAATTCAAACTGATGTTTACAATTGTCCTTGTTTTATATATATATAAACACACACACACACACACAAAATACACACAGTAGAAACTCAACCAATATCCACTCACCTGTATCTCCAGATTAACCAATATGAGGATGAGAAACAGATGCCTTTTGCCTACTGACACTCAAACTAGCGAGCTTTTTCTGTGCTTACTGAGAGTCCCTAGTGACTGTTCCCAAACATGATTATGCCTGTTGACTTTACTACTGCAATTATATAATTCATTGTTTATTATGTAAATAGATGAAATAAGGGCATAAAAAAAGTATTATTTAGATGAAATAATTAAGTGCTTCAAAAAGACTGATGAAGGCACGTGACTTTAAAAGTTCTTTTAGGATTACTGAGAGTGAGATAACTTTAAAATACTTATAAAATCCAGGAGCTTCTACCCAGATGCTTCACAAATGATTTCAATCTCTGCTTCCACTTTAAAGATCTGGATACTGAAAATCACAGGAATGCATTGTAAGTGTGGTTTAGGCAAAAAAAAAAAAAAAAAAAAAAAGGCAATTTAAAAATCCATCAGCAAATTCACAAAGTAAAGACCTTGGTCCTACATCAAAAGTCAGTACAAAATGTTTACCAGATGTTCTTTTATTGTTATAATCCCAAATTAAATAACTGCTAGTGGTCCAATCATGGTGAGTAAGAGGCATCCAAAAATATACTCAAATAGCTACTTCTAGTCCTTTTTTCACTATTCAATACCACATATATTTCTTTTCCAAGAGAGTTAACACACTTGCTGTAACATTTCCCAATTGATGACAAATTGGTGAAGACACTTGCTACTTAATCCTTAGAAGGTGTTCGTTCCTCCTTTGGTAGTTCTCTCTGAATGGCAGCACCATCCAGCTAGTGACCCAGAACACCCTCAATTCTTCCCCCCAACAACCAAAAAAAAACAAAAAACAAACAAAACCCAAGCAATTCTGTTGATTCTATCTCCTAAAAACCTTTCACAGGTATCACTCCTGCCCTGGCAGCCCCCATGTCAGCTATCACTGCTAACTAACTTGTTTTCTGACTTCTGGATTTCCTGTGTACATTACCTCCACAATTAGCTTTCTAAAACAAAAATCTTATGTCATTCCTCCACTCAAAAACTGCCAGTGGCTCCTTGTTGCCCAAGGGGCAAGGCTGAAAAACCATGGTTCTGCATAGGACATGGATCCACCTACTTTACCAGCTTCAACCTCCATCATGGCTTTTAATTCATTTTCCATTTAGGAAAAAAAAGCGCAGCTCGCTGCAAATGTTAACTTAATTTTACATAAGCATGCTCTTTGAGGCTGAAGGAAATCTGACTGGTTTTCAATGTAAAAATAAAATATAAAAATTGTTCTTGGAGTTATTTCTAAACATAACTTGTCTCTAATACTAATGTAACAGAAATGTATATGTAAATCAGATTCATCAAATGAATCTTCAGCTAATTGTTCAGGAACAATGTTAACATCACGCATAGAGATGCTACGATTTCCAGGATTTGACATTTTCAGCCATAAAGAATTACTATTTTTTGTAAATGATGAAATATCACTACTAAAAATGAATGTTATAAATAGAATGATGTCATTTGATTCCAAAGACTATGGATATACCAGAGCAATGCAAAAATAATAATAAAAGCAAGATATTTCGTGGCTGACTTGGGGAGTGAGGTTAGGACTGTAATCCACAAGTTATCTTGGGGTAATCCTGCAGCTGCCAAGCACCACCAGCGAGTACCTAGGGCAACCAATGAACAGCTTGTCTCTGAATGCGACTCATGCCAGTCAGTGGCTGCTCCTCCACCCTGAGCACCCCAGGCTACTCTCTTACTCATCCTCAAGGCACCTCCTCTGACATGCCCTTAATTCCAGGGCTGTGGATTCAACAATTTAACCATTCTGAGCCTCAGTTTCCTCATCTGTAAAAAAAGGGAGAAATGGTAGTACTTCCTCATGGGATCATAGGGAGGACTGAATGAGAAAACACCGCATCTGCCTGGCACACTCTAAGTCCTCAAAAGGTTTGGTGTCCCTGTTGCTATGGACTGAATTGTGTACCCCTCCACTAACCCCCTCCCCCCATTCATATGTTGAAGTCTTAAAGCTCCAATATAACTATATTTGGAGACAGGACTTTTAGGAGGTAACTGAAGTTAAACGAGGTCATGAGGGTGGGTCCTACTCTGGTAGGACTGGTGGCTTTAAAATAAGAGAAAGAGATTTCCCTCCACTTGTACTTGGCCATGCAAGGACACAGTGAGGTGGCCATCTGCAAGTCAGCAAGAGAGCCCTGACCAGAATCTGACATTGTGGCACCCTGATCTTGGGCTTCCAGCCTCCCCTCAGACTTCCAGAGCTGTGAGAAATTAAATTTCTATTGCTTAAACCACCAAGCCCATGATATTTTGTTATGGCAGCCTGAGCTAATAATACACCGGTTCTTGCTTCTATTCTCGTGATGTGACTCCATTTAAATTAGATGTTGTATGGATCTCCCTCACCAGACTAGTACCTCTTTCAGAGCAGAACATGAGTCTTATTCACCTTTGCCTCTTAATACCTACCGTAGTGATTTGAACACAGTAGGTAATCAATAAGTATTTAATTTATTAATGAAAAGAACGAGAATTTGATTTTAAACAAACATTTCCCTTCTATAAAACTTGGCGTTAAATTATAAGAGCTAAGTGTCATCACTAGACATGTATTTAACTATTCAGAGTACTGATGTATAGCAAGAGTCAATTTCTGTTATATTTTTACTGACCTCATGCTACAGGGAAGTCTCAATATGTAGCCTGAATAATGAAAGGAAAATGTTTATTCTTTCTAAATGAGATTGTTTCTTAATTTCCAACATATCAATGCAAAATGTCATAGTCCCTTTATGATTGCCTTGAAGCATTCTAAGTTCACAACAGCAACCCTGCCACAAACTACACTATACTATCATCATACATTTGTACTGAATTTCTAACCCAAAAGGGATCATATACAGTGTCTAAGTGCTAAACGAATACCCGAGTGTTACAATAACCAACGAATACTACACAGATTGTCTAATATATACAAGCCTTAAAACAAGTGAGAAAAATTCATCGTCTTATCTAATTCTCCCAATGAGTCAGTTTACCTGAGACCCTGCAACACCATTTTCCAGTACTCCAGTGCAGATCTCCTATCACAAGGGATCCACACATTTATAGGTCAGGGAAGCATGGCACATACAATAGGACCCCAGTAAAACTCATGGATGAAAGCAAGAATCATTCACGTATCATTTACTGAGTACCTACTACATGCCAGACACTAGGCTAGGTGCAACAGTGAGCAAACTATACAATGGTCTTAATCTCAAGGAGCATAACCTAGTGGAGTTGTGGCGGGTATTATGTTAGGGAATGAATGCAGGTAGTACTTGCTGTACATGGTAGTACAAGATCTTAAAAAAAAAATGTGAGATGAAGCCATGCAAAGTGATCTTAATAATAAATGGGAAAATTACAATTGTCCTGTGACATAAATTTTTTTAATCAAAACATTAAACTCACTGTGAACATCACATTCAATGGTGAAAAACTGAAAGCTTCTCTTCAAAGATCAGGAACAAAACCAAGGTGCCTACTCTCACCATTTCTATTCAACATAGAATTGGAAGGTGTCCAAAACAGAAAGGAAGAAATAAAATTATCTCTATTCACAGATGATCTTACATGTAGAAAATCCTAAAAATAACCACAAAAACATCAGAATAAATAAATTCAGCGAAGTTGTAAAATAGAAAATCAGCACATAAAAATTAGGTGCACATCTACATCGTGAACATTCTGAAAAGAAAATTAAGAAATAATCCCATTTACAAAGCATCAGAAAGAATAAAATACTTAGGAATAAACTTAACCAAGGAGGCAAAAAACTTGTAGGATACTGAAAATTACAAAACACTGTTAAAAGAAATTAAATAAGACACCAATTAATGGAAAGATGTTCTATGGTCATGGATTGGCAAACTTAATATTGTTAAGATATCAATACTACCCATAGTTATCTATAGATTCAATGCAAACTATTAAAATTCCAACATTTTTTGAAGAAATAGGTAAATCCATCTTAAAATTCATATGGAACTCAATCTACCCCCCCATACTGTCGGATGCCAAGACCATTCAATCAGAAAAGATAGTCTTTTCAACAAGTGGTGCTGGGAAAAACTGGATATCCACGTGCAAAAGAATACCCCATACACAAAAGTAACTTAAAATGGATCAAGGACCTAAAAGAACTAAAACTCTAAAACTCTTAGAATAAATAAACATAGGAAGAAAGCTTTATGTCATTAGATTTGGCAACGATTTCTTGTATGTAACACCAAAAGCACAGACAATAAAAAAGTAGAAACTGGACTATATCAACATTAAAAAAAACTTTTATGCATGGAAAAACACTATCGACAGATTGAAAAGGTAACTGCAACCCAGTGAATGGAGAAAAATATTTGCAAGTCATATATTTGATAAAGATTAAAATCCAGAATTAAGAACTCCTGCAACTTGACAACAAAAAAACCAACCAGTTTTAAAAATGGGCAAAAGATCTGAATAGAAAATTTCTACAGAGAAGATATACAAGTGACCAACAAGCACATGAAAAGATGCTCAACATCACTAATCACTAGTGAAATACAAATCAAAACTACAATGAGCTACCACCTTGCACTCTTAAAATGGCTACTCTTAAGATCAAAAAAAAAAAAAGAAAAAGAACAAGTGTCTGCAAGGATGTGGAGGAACTGGAAACACTGTGCATGGCCGATGGAATGTGAAATGCTGCAGCCACTATGGAAAACAGTATACATTTCCTCAAAAACTTACAAGTATAATTATCATACGAATTGGGAACTCGAACAAATGTTTGTATACACATATTCTAGCAGCATTACTCAAAATAATCAAAAGGTGGAAGCAACCCAAGTGTAGATCAATAGATGAATGGATAAACAAAATGTAGAATTACATGTACAATATATATATACATTCAAAATGTGGTATATACGTACAGTGGAATACTGTTTGGCCTTAAAAAGAAAAGAAATTCTGACACAGACACAAGGATGAACTTTGAAGCCATTACACTAAATCAAATAAGCTAGTTCACAAAAGGAAAAATATTATATGTTTCCTCTTGTATGAGATACCTAGAGTAGTTGAATTCAGGAAGACAACAGGCAGAATGGTGCTTGCCAGGGAGAGGGGGAGGGAGGATGGCTTAGCATTTAATAGGTACAAAGTTCCAGTTTGAAAAAGTTCTGGAGATGGATGGTGATTAACAGTTATACAACAATGTAATTGTACCTAACGCCACTGAACTGTACAGTTAAAAATAGTTAAAATGGTACGTTTTTTTCTTATACTTTATAATTAAAAATAATTTTAAAACATTAAAAACAATGTCAGTTATATAAAGAAATGAGAAAAACAGTAAAACTAATATTTATTCAGTGGGCTATCATTTAAAACATTAGAAACATTAGCATTAAAGTGCTTGACTTGTTTGTAAAAACCTTAGCAAAAATATTTGAACAATGCTGGCCTTCTTGTGTCATATAACTTATGATGCAGAGTATTTGTGCTATGACTTGGTGAACTGTCATATTCTTATTAAGTTTGAATCAGCTTCTGACATTTTAGCCTCTGTGCTTCCAATGTTGTGAAGTATCTCCGAGAATTTCTTTGATGTGTAATTTTCTGCTTGCATCTCCAATTCTGGGACATTGTCATCTTTGTACTTACAACCACTTTCCTCTGTGTCAATGAGCTCGCCTTCACTGGACACCTGTAGCTGCATATGTAATCTCTCATATGATGGCAGGGACAACATTCCCAGGTCAGCTATTCCTTCTGTAACTCCATTTATGTTTGATTCATATCACTTTTAGCATTATCACTTTTTCTTTACACTTTCATCTTTGTTGGCCAATTCTCTCTTTCAATTATCAATTTTTGTAAAATGTTATGTGGGTCTATCACCATGAGACAAGGAGTCAACACAAGGACACATTTTGCTGTCTGTGTGGGAAATAAGAGATGCAGTGACCAATCACAAGCAGATCTGAAAGAAGAGACATGATCGGTCACTGATCATAATGTGTATCTGTTACATCCGTGGTGATTTGTGGGCTGAAGAGCTAGCAGCTTGAATATACACTTAACAGTTTACACACAGAGGTAACAAATTTGAACCATGTTATTGGTGGGGCTGGTTATTTAAATAACCTCTGGTAAATGAAATCCATGCATATTAGAATCAAGCAAATCAAGTACTATCTGTGTATAATTACAAACTGAGGTAAGAAGACCAGAGAAAAGGAACATGATTCTTAGAGAATCTTCAAGAATCGGAATGAAGACCATTGATGGCTAGAAGTCAAAGAGAAAGGGAGAGCACAGCAATGCAAGACAAGGCTCCAGAATGACTTAATCGGCCAAATTATTCATAATTTAAATAAAGGTTAATATAGATTCTAAAGTTCATTAAAAACAAAAATCATCATCAATTTAAAGCTATTTTGCTTTTCCATTTTTATAGAGACTACCGTATGAAAAGAGGAGCTATGAGCCTATTTTATAGCATAAGCTTACTTGGCTTTGTACTGCTCCAGCCCAGTCCATGCTCAAGGGGCAAACCAAGAAGGGACAAGCCACACTGCAGAGATCCTGTCAGAGATTCTGTTTCTAATCCTGAGAGTAGGCAGCTGTAATAAATTACCACAAACCTGGTGGCTTCAAACAACAGAAATGTATTCTCTCCCAGTTCTGGAGGTCAGAAGGCTGAAAGCAGGTCCACTAGCCTGAAACTGAGGGATGGGCAGGTCTTCGTTGCCTCTGGAAGCTCTCAAGGAGAATCCCCCTGACTGAACCAGCTGCTGGTAGCTGCCATCACTCCAACCTTCAAAGCAGCATCTCAAATTTCACTTTCAGCTCCATTTTCCTACTGCCTTCTCCTCTGTGTACAAAATCTTCCCCTGCCTCCCTCTTATAAGGATACATGTGACTGCATCTATCTAATCTGGGTGGAATGAATATCCACCCAGATAATCTTCCCATCTTAAAATCTTTAACTTTACTCACATCTGCAAAGACCCCTTTTTAGCCATATGAGGAAAAGAGGTTCTAGAAAGTAAGATGTGGATATCTTTTGGAGGACCATTTTTCAGCCTTAGACAGAGGCCATGAAAGGGTTCTTAGCAAAGAGGCAATATGAACAAACTCATCATGCTGAAAAGATCACTGTGGGCAGGGAGGATGGGGCAAGGAAGGACAGAGGAGATGAGGAAGCCAGCTGCGCTTCAGCAGTTGTTCAAGTGAGAGGTGTTTTGGACTAGGTGGTGGTGGTGGTGATGATGAGAAGTGAATGGAGATTAACTACTCAGGAGGGAAAACTAGCTGTATTAGAAGGTAAGAGGGAGGTGCCAAGAGGACCTTCTAGACTTCTGATGTGTATAGCTGTGTTTCATGTGGTGCCACCCACTGAGCTTGGGAGCACTAGAAGAAGACCAGATGTGCCAGAGAAGATCAGGCTTAACAAGTGACATTCAATATTGCTGGGTAATACCACGTAGTGGAACAACGGGGTTCCTTCAAAGGAAGCAGAGGAAACAGCATACAGAGCAGAGGGCTGAGGCCAGATACTCCACTCATAATCTTTCAGAGTGATAGTACTTACCCTTGGGGTTGTTGAGAGAATTAGGATTAAGGATGAAATGAACATGACACTGTGCCTTAAGAGTAAGCATCAATTACCCACTTGTTCATCATTCATGTCATTCTTTCCCTGTGCAGTAATGCAAGCAAAAACCAAGACTCGGCTATGATTACAAAACTATAATACTTCTAACTTTATTCTGATTCCTCTCTAGCTTTGCTAATTCATAATCATTTACTGCTAAGGCCTGATGCTCATTTAGAGTTACTGACACATTCTGAAAATAACTGTATAAGCTAAAGTCAAATTTTTTTTTACAGTTTTCCTAATTCTGTCATTAATATGTATCAAGTATCTCTCTAACTCATCAGCATTAGTTCCTTTTCTAGCTTAAGTTACACAAAAAGATAATCAACTCAATTATCTCCATTATATGCCATTAACAGACAAAGCCAACAGTGATAAGCAGTTTAGACAGAGAGCATCCAAATCACATTTTATCAACTACTTAAAAAGGCTTTCCAACCAATCCTTTGACAAGGGTTATTTTTTAAGTAATAAAATGGATCAATATATTTTTACTATTTTCTCAATAAGTTATAATAAGGTTTCTCTATTATGTATGGCAATAACCCATAAATTGCATGAATATTTTAAGAATTGAACACACTCAGCTGTTTATACAAGCAATTCAAACACCAATTTACTTTAGATAATCATTTAGAAATTTTAAATTTCTCTATTACTTGGTTAAAAGGCATTTCGAAGTGAAACTAGAGACTTATTCTTCATAGTAAAATTTTATTCAACTAGCTCTTAGTAAACAACTCTGAACTTCATACAGAAGGGTCTCTCACTAAGGCACCTGCATTTTCTTTTAGTTTTTAGTAGAGCATAGGTCAAAATATTTCATTTGTGTTTACTTCATTATTCACAAGCTTCTTTCACTATAAATTTAGAGTAGCTAAGCTTTGGTTTTGCTTTGAGATAAAATTTAACATGTTTTCATCAAGAGAAAAGCTCATAATTTCAAGGTAGCCTTAACTACAAACCCAGATCTGAGGTGCCACACATGGGCTAAAAATAAAATTCAGTCCATTCTCTCATTTCTTGCTATTTTCATGTTGCCATTTTCTCCAGAACTAGAATCTTTAAGAATTCCACCACAGCAGGTCCTAATACCTGGATAAACTACTTCAGAGAGCCCATTCCCCTCCCCCAGGCCTCCCCCTTTCTCTGTGCTATTTCAAGAGGCATAACCTCTAGCTCAAATTGTAACTTTGATAATTCAAAGTAATGAATGTCTCCAATCATCAACACAGAAATAACCAAAAAACCTTCAGATGTATGTGGTTCAGATGTATGTGGTTCAAACCTTCAGTTGAAGCCAATGGCATTCCAAGTAAAAACAAAACTCTCCTAAGCAATTAGTGATGCAAACCCTGCTGTAATGTGGAGGAAAGTGAGAAGCCCAATTACTCTAACAACTGCAGGACTACAAAAGCAGCCCCGTTCTCGCCTTGGATGGTTCAAGAGTCACATCAGACAAGTATGCAGCTGATGAATTCAATGTTTCTTTATTTTAGATCTAAATAAGAAAGAGGGTGAGCATGTTTTACAAGACACAAAGATATCAAGTTTTCTTGCTCCAGAGATCAATCACTTGACAATACATAAACAGTGATTTTACAATTCACTGTTTAAAATGAGGTAGGAAGAAAGCAACTGAAGGCTTGCTGGTGACTCATTATACTGTAAACGATCCTAATAAGGCCACACAGCATGAATCTTAGTTAAATCTTATTGTTTCTCAAAACCCAAATCGCCATCATTAAGCAAATTCAACTGTGGATCTGGATACAAAATGTCATTTTCCCTCATCTTCTGTCCTGTTAGAATAGTATTTTACTTGTGATAGATATAAAATGATAGAAACATTTTTAAATCTGTTAATCTGGTGATGATTCCTTAATGGGTGAATAACTTACATGAAGTAAAACCTAAATGAGAGCTGCTGCAGATATGAGGCAAGCAAATGCAGTTCCAAAACAAAAGGATCTATATCTAGATGATAAGGCCAATGCGGGAAGAGCAGCAGATAATGTTCATTGACCATAGGAACTCAGAGATAGAAGCATCGTGCTCAGACTCACGTTTTCCTAGAAAAGCCCCACCGGGCAAGGAACATGATGATGGTACGATCAAGCATGTAAGAACAGGTTGGGCTAACATGTATCATGGGATGCAGTTGAAGTCATGGTTGAGGGTGGGACCAGGGAAGGCTCTGCAGATGTGTATGGAAGAACCCTATCAGAGATTAAATTGTGTGTGTATGGGGGTGAGAGGGGGAGAGGGTTTCCAACTAACTGCTCCTAAGTAACACATCATGAAGCATATTGCCCCCATTTTCTCCCATCATAGAAGAATCACTTTTGTGGTCCCCTTGGCTATGTGACTTTGGGGCAACTGTCCTTATTCCTGGAGATTTGCTCCCATTTGTATGTAAGTAAAAAGCTGGCTAACTTCTTGCAAAGGGTGTGGGCCAGTTTATTCCCTGAGAGTAAAAGTTAGAAAGACCTGGGTGTGGACAGGGCTAGGAGACTAGGCTCTGAAATAGTCACCTGGGGCTGGAAAAAATCACAGGTCCTGCAAGCTAGCTCCACAAAGAACGAAGAAGGGAAGGGGCCCAAGTGGTTCTCCATCCACATGGCAAGAGATAGAAGAACAGGTGCTGACAGCCCTTCCTGGAACTGTTTGGGCCCTGGAAGCTGCCATGAGTGTGACCTGGAAAAGCTGCTGTTTAGGAACAGCAACCCAGAGGCCCAGCACTGGAGGAACCCCACCCCGGGGCTCTGCCCTGGCACCTGTGGTCACAGAGGCAATGAAGGCACTGCCTTCTCCACCACACTCCTTCAGCAGCAGCCATGCCAGCCTGGGCAGCCCCTTTCCTCCCTGTGAGTAGAGAGCCCTCCCACCCTGTTGGGGGAGATTCCTAGCAACCCCAGGATTTCAGCTTCAGAGATCAAACATTGTATTAGCCTTATGCCCTGCCCCCAAGCTCACTGCCTCTCAGTGGAGGCATTCTGGAAACCTGATGGGCTGTGTGGGGGCAACACAGTAATTAAAAGGAGTGGAAAGGGCCAAAGATACGAGACATCCTGCAACACACAAGATAGTCCCGTGTTGTCTCATGTTCTGCACAACCTCTGAACATCTGGAAATTCACACAGATGAAAAATCGTTTATCATCATTTAGTTATAAAACCTACCCCCAATGATATAAAAGCAAAAAGCATCCTGGCATTGTTAAATATACCCTTTTTATCAAGATTTGTTTACAATTTTAGAAAATCATGTCATCCTTTAAGCCAAGACATCTATTAAAAGCTTCGTTTTCCCAAGTACTTGGTTTAGGGAGGGATTTAAAGATGGGAGGTCTGTGTTCTGAGACACTTTGTCAGTACACATCCCATGTCTAATGCAGGGAATTATTATTCTGACACTGCCCTGACATATGCAGCCTGGCTCACTGCAAAAATGTCATGCTTCCTCATTTTCTCCACTTAAAGAGTCAGTGTTTTGCCTTGGAATAGTATCCCTACTTCAACAAAGGTTATTTCCCCGCTTTCTCTTAACACATACAAATAAGTTTGGTCTGTTATGTCTTTTATTTTAAAAAGTACTCTCTCTCATTTATCTACTATGGAATGGCTTCTGATCTTTTTTTAATTCAAATTTATTCATTACACACAGATATAAGCATCTAACTACATCTGATGAAGGTGTACTGAGCATTTACATTTTAATTTACACATTTTTTATTATGAATCTCTTACTTCTTTATAATACTATTTGGGCATTCTATTGATTTTTACACATTGTATGTATGAGCAGATCATTTCATCTGTCAATTTCATTTTAGAACCACAGAAAGGGACTTACAATATTCGTTTTAAAAAGAGTGCATTAGCCCTGATAGAGTCGACAGTTACTGCTTTAGAAAGCTTCCCCTCCCAGCCACCAAGTTCTTACAGAGACCAGTTCTTCCTGAAATCCAGGACAGAGATTTGGAATCAGGGAACAAGATTTCTGCTTTTTCATGCCAGAGAGAGAAATACCAGATCACGTCACGCCACCACCACCCAGAGGTAGCCCAGAGCCCTGCGGGTGGCTGATGAGAGAGGTGAAAGGGACAGCCAGTTAGGTTAGGCCTCCTCTTGACCTAACAAACACTGGGCTGAGGGCAGATGCCCAGAATTCCAGCTGCTCAGGCCAGACAAAGTGGAGGCCCGTGGCCACTCGAGAAGCAGGGGACAACCAGAGTGCTCAGCTTTCCCATGATGGCACATGTCAAGACTGGCTTGTGTTCAGGGGCAGCTATGCTCCACCATCGCCCCACGCTGAGCAGCCTGGATGCACCAAAGGGAAGAGGCTGATGGGCCAGATAAGAGATCTACTGCTATGACAAGCAGAGTTTCAAACCAAGGGGTACTCTGGAGCACCTCCACTGGGTTGAGAGACATGTCCACTCCTCAATAGGGGATGGAGGGGAGAAAGAAAAATCAAGCCTTCAGAGATCCTAAAGGCACTGCCTCCAGGCTACACTTGCCAACTGACAAACAAAGGTGAACAGAAATACCTAAAAATCCTTCTGGAACCCACATTACTCCAGCAACCTCAGGAAGGCCAGGAACACCTGACAGGGAACTCCACCCACTCTACTATCTCAGCCCTCTTGTGCAGACAGCCATGCAAACAAAGTCCACACATCACAGTGCTGGAAAAGAGGGCAGAAGGATGCTGCAGGAGCACTAAGGAGTCACATCACCTTTTCATGGAAATCTGAGCTCAGTCCTGAAGACAAGTAAGAACGAGTTCCATGCAGCAAAATACTGCAGCATGACTAGAGGAAAAGGGATAAGGGAAGAGGCAGGAGGGTGGCAGGGAAGCAGACAGTCCAGATCACAAGACATCCTATGCCACAGCAGGACCTCAGCCTTTATCTTGTAGAAGACTGGGAGCCACAAAGGGTCTAAAGCTCAAGGTGACACATTCCCTGAGGATGGATCTCTCTGATGGTTTATTGAGTAGCCTCTGGGTGCAGGAGTGTGGTTGAATATTGCTGGGGAACTCACCACAGAATGGCGTAGCAGAACACAGGTAAACTTCTCTTTTCATAAAAGTTAGAGAGAGGTAGTGTAGGGGTTAAACACACAGACTCTGAAGCCTTACAGCCTTCCTCCCATATACCGTGAAACCCTGGGCATGTCATCCGATGTCATTGTGCTTCCCATCCTACCCCTACACAAAGGAAGGTAACAAGAGCCCCCCTCACAAAGCTGTGGGAGGATTAAATGAGGATTGACACACAAGGAGTGCCGGTGTGTGGCCTGGCACACAGTAAGCACCGTTATGTGTAATAAACACTATTACATGTTTATTTTGATGTGTATTGGGAAAAATAAGCCACCTAAACTAGTGATTTCACAGATATTAAAGCTCTGGACACGACTGTTAAAGTGACTCTTTTTGAGGTAGAGTTAAAAATATTAAGCAATACTTCCTTAAAGAAAGGACCTGGTTCTCACTCTTGTGTCCTGCACAGGGCGGACACTCTCGTGGGGGCTTTTCCTGCAATAATGGACTATTTTCCTGCAAGACAGGAGTAACTACCTGTTGTGTTTCTTGTGTTCTGAAATTCTTAAGCAAGAAGGAAGAGATGGGGAAAGCAACCTTGGCTGGGGAAAGAGGCTAAGATGGAGAACTACCAACCATCTTTACACTTGAAAAGCCCCTATTCTCAATCCTGAAATCAGATGTCAGAAAGTCATGGTCTCTTCTCACACCATAAATTTATGAAGTTTTATATAAAAACATGTTTTTATAACTATGTGTGGTGACGATGTTAACTAGACTTAAGATCATTTCACAATTTTACAATTGAACCATTAATGTTGTAAACCTGAAGCTAACATCTGTCAATTATACCTCAATTAAAAAAAAAAAAAAACATGCATTCAAAGTCACTTATGCAGAAATGGGAATGGATGCCCCCTATAACCAAAAGGCTTGAAGCAGTGATTAGATCTCCAGGTTAGCCCACAAAGGCCTTATTTGATCCCACATTGGACCTGTTACCAGCTGAGCAGCATAGCATGAACTCAGGGAACAGAGGAAGTGGTAGAAGTAGTATACAACAGAGATGAGTTCATGGCTGGCACTAAGCAAAGTTTTGAAATAACAGAAATTCGTCTTTGCCAGTTTACTCTCTGTACTTCTTTTACATTCTCTCTTCTTGCATCCTTCTCCGCATTAGCCTCCTTAGGCTTTTGTCCCACTGCTGTTTCTAGCTAAGTAGGAAGGTTACCCTGGCAAAGGAAGATGGGGTACAGAAAATGGTATTTTAAAACAGACTATGCAAAGGTCTAGAGCCCTCCTAACTAGAGTAGTGAAAGATGGTAATCTCAGCAAACTGCTTGTTAATACAGCACGTGTGACTCTGAGCGCACTTTTAAGGGTTCACATTTTTAACGGTGTCTGTATAAATACACACACCCTTCAGTATAGCTATTTACTCCTTTCTAATAATTTCCTATATAAACTCTCTCACTATTCTACAGTCAGTTGCATTTTTAAAAGAATCCCAATTAAGCCAAGTGAATCTTTCATAAATATTTAATTGGGACTTTTAGACAGTGCAATAGTTGAAAAAAAAAAGCCTTTTTACAAATATACTACTGAGTCAAGGAGGATGGAAAAAGCAACAAATGAGTTTCCTGTCTCTCCTGCCAGTTCCCTTACACCATTTCTGCTTCTCATTGCTTCTCCTTTTTCAGCATTTCTGTACCTATGGACTCTCCACAGATGTGGCAGCAAGAGCAGCCAATCGTACAGAAATCATGGGCGGCCTGCGAGCTTTTCCTGTCCTCCAAGGTATCTGACATGGTTTGAGGCACAGAAGAGGCTCAGACTAGCCCCGGTCTCTTACACATGCCTTTTGAGTTTTTTCAAGAGAGAACCATGGTTTGTGCCAGGGATCAAAAATTTTTCTCTAAAGGGTCAGAGAGTAAATATTTTAGGCTTTTTAACCCATATGGTCTCTGTCACAGCCATTCATTTCTGTTGTATTGCACAAAGAGCCACAGAACATACACAACCAAATGAGTGTGGCTATGTCCCATTAAAACTTTATTTGGAAAAAAAAAGCAGACAGCAGGCTACAGTTTGCAATCTGTGAGTTATATTGAGCCATTTCTATGGTAAGTCTGGCTCCATAATCAACATATTAACAAATAAAGCCACATGTCATATGGCTTTATCGTATGTGCCATAAACTATGTTGAACAATTTAAAATCCATGTTCATTTTTAATATACACATTTGCTTGCAATTTTTCTTTGCTTTTAGTTTTTAATACATTTCTGCCACTTTTATAATTGAAAACAAAATGAAAAAGATCACAGTTCATAATACCAACTATGTACTAATTCTGTATCATATTCATGCAATTTATCCCCAATTGAACATTCATTCTAACCACTACATGCTTGCTTTAGCTGACAATGACAAATATGACTTTATTAATATCTACAGGCAGAAATCAGTGGCAATGTTGGCAGTAGTAAGAATTATAGATGTTTTAAGATTAAAAAGAATGCCAGGAGTTAAAGCAGGAGGTGGAGATGGTGGCTTCAAGGGACAGAGGGAAAGTAAATGTCAGGCCTGTGGAAATAAGAACTGCAAAGCTCATTTTGTCCAGGAGCTCCAAATGTCCCTTCCCTTCCTCATAGCTCAGCACGCTTCACCTCTCTTACTAGTCCTCTGATCAAGAAACAAAGTAATATTTCAAGCCAAAAAAAAAAAAAAAAAAGATGGTGACATCAAGACCCTGAGGCCCCAAGGAACCAAGAGTTAATTATGGATGTGAATGCCATACCATGTGGGATGATGATCATCAACTGACCAGACTCCCAGCAGCAAAGTGACCCTGAAAAGCAGCGCTGACTCACAGGAAACATGGACCAACTAGTGGATCTAAGAAAATAACAACTGCAGAATGAGCCAACAACGTGACAACTTAATAATATTGATCAACTTGTAATTCTCATCCCTCTTCTCCAGGTGCCATTTCACAACTCCATGTGGGTTTTTTACTCTTTCCCCTCCTAGATTTCCATATCTACCTCACCACCTCTCACATTCTCCTTCTCTCCTCCCCTCACCATTCCTCCCAACTCCTGCTAATTAAATTCACTCACTTCTACACCTCATTATGATGCTCAGGCCTCATTTCTCCAAAATTTTTCTTCAAGCTGGGCTGTAAGTTCCTTCTCTCCACTCCTTCAGGCCATGGATATTTCCCATCCTCCCTACACCACAACACGTAAAAATCTAGTGCCTCTCTGTGCACAGAACCACACTCTATCTTACCCTGTGCCTGAGTACCTAAAGGTCTGAATGTGTGTCACACATGCTAACATCAGTTAAGAGTAAGGGGAGGGGGAGGGGGAATGGAGGGGAAGGGTGAACATTGCTGGATTAGAGCACTGAGATCTAAGATCAAGGAATTTGGTTTCAGGTGGTCAGTATCATGAATTTATAGTGGTATGCCCTTTAACTCAAAGTGGAAAGGCCCCAAAGCAGCACCCATCTGTCCCAACCTCTGGGAACACAACTTTAAGTGCATGATGGCGGCTTAGCACCAAAAATAGGGCAGCTTTTTACATTATTACTATTGTTACAATAGAAGTGGCAGCTATATTTTGAAATCCCAACTAAAAGCTCTATTATGCACATATTTCTAATTCTTATGTCTGATTATACAATAAAGACTTTCCACTAATTCAGAAAAGACCATGATAATCTGTTCCTATGAAGTAACCATTTCTCATTAAGTAGCTATTAATGAAACTTTTATCATCCTAGTAATGTGGCTTGAGAAAATGACCTTGCTTTAATAAAAATGTTATTGTTATGCTAGATACAAAATATGTTTCTACTTGTTAAACTGTAACAATGAGATTATGGACGGTTTACCAGCATGGAAAGGGTGGTCTTCTGCGACAAAATACTAAGGAAAGAGATAACCAATTGCTCGCTCTTCTGTAAACTAAGCTAGAAGTGATCCTCAAACACTTAGGATGAAATCCCTGCTGAGTTTTCCTGGCAAAGGCCATTCAACTTTGGAACAGGAAAAGAAGTTTCAAATGCATAACAGGATCTAAATCTTTCAACTGCAATATGTGAAGCTAACTTTAAATATAAAAGTATCCCTCATACGAGATGTTTTATCTTCTGCTTAAACTACATCATCAAGAAAAAAGCATATTTGTGAGGAAAGTATCAAGTACAAAAGCTGGCTAGTGTTTATTTAGTGCTTACATTGCGCCAGCTACCATGGATTATTTTTTTTACTCTAACAACCACAATATGATGTGTCCTCTCATTCTACAGGCAAGGAAGCAAATTTTGAGAAGCTCACGTCAGCAGCTACAAAAGTGGCAAAACTAGGATTGCAAGCCTGATTGCGGGAAAGCTAATGTGATAAAGCTACCACTGTGCAACCCTAAAAAAGTTTAAGCTGTTAAAGAACAAGGTCATGGGGCAAATTATAAAATATAATCAATTCAGTGAGACAGGCAGAATGGTATAATGAAAAGAGCCCTTGATTTAGAATCACAGTGCTTGCGTCCTGATCCATGCTGAATACTGAGACTTGAGTCCCTCATTATAAAATTGCCATGATAAAATACACCTCATTAGAGCTGTCACTAGAACATTAAGAATATAAGGAAACATGCCTAGTACTGCCCTTGACAGAGAGCAGTGCTAGGCATTTCCTTCTTTATCTTCAGTTCCCATTTTAAAATAAAGCAGACAAGTACAACAGCATAGGGAATATAGTCAATACTGTAATAACATAATACTGTATAAAACTAATATAATATTGTCAACTTCAATTTAAAAAAATAAAAGCAGACAGTTCCTATCTATAAAGTGTAAATCTTCGTGGGGCACTTCCCCTCTTTCTCATCCCCAACAGACTCGCCCAGAGAGGTGCATCTCTACTGCTACTGTGAGCAGAGTTTTCCTATCACTCAAATCTGCCTTCTATTACTACTGCATAAAACTGTCTGGATAAAATATAACAGCAAAAATACTTTTATTTCATGCTTTCAATACATAGGAACCAAGAGGTAGTCATTTAAGTACTTCTAAAGCAATTTAGAAGAAAAAATTATCATTCAAATAAGTAACACATTTCAAAGCAAGTAGCATTGAGACAGGCAAGCACAGTATCTTGATCAGCAACTAAAGGAAGCAAGCTTGACTCTCAGACTTTCTCCACCCCCTCTCATACAACACAGGCTGGCAGTCCAAAAAATGTCAGAGCACAGTACATGAAACATTCAGATGTTATTCTTTTTTTTTTTTTCATGACATACATTCTCAGGTGGCTAAATATACTGCCCAAGAAAGACTGAGGCAAGTAAATCTTTTAAATCTATTCTCCATGAAGAGCCTTGATAAAACTCTGGCTTGAAATCAAGACTGTACACTTGAAAAATAAAATGTTCTGAGTAACGCTGAGAAGTTTTCATTTACAGGTTTAAAAACGTATTTAAAAGTAAAATGCCGTTAGTGAAAAGTTTACAGTTGTGCGGTATTTGCTTTGCCATTAAGTACATGGAAGCTCCGATCCATACAAACCACTACTTTGAGGTCTGAAAACCTGCAAGGCATCTGTATCTCACCCTATCTCCTCTCATTTTCTTACAGACTGTGTCTCTCAATCATAGCTCTATATCTTTCCTCTTATTCTTATCAAACCACCAAATCTAAAAAAAGGGTGAAGCATAGGACCCTTTAACGCTGACAGGGAAGCTGCTAATCAACATCCTAGTCTTGTCCACATTCAAAAGGCATATTACAAACTTGCTTTCTAAATCAGAAAGCAGACGCTTCTCGTCCCCTATGAAATTGAAGGCTCCTCCCACTCACGAGAAAACTACCAGGTTTCAGTTGTTTCCTTCATTTTTTAAGACGATTATTTTAAAATAATTAACTGAATACATGTGTTCTTCCCTCCGCCCTTACGTATATTTAAAATCTTTCCATTTTTTAAGTTAGAGAAAGCTATAATAAATACGCTCGCCTGAAAGACATTGGGAACTCATTTTGAGGGCTGAGTTTTAGAAGACGGGCAGAGAGAGAGGAGCGAGCAGAGTTTCGTTGAGTTTCTTTTTTTTAATTCCTGCCTCAAGGCAATTATGCATATCTGTTAACAAACAATAAAAGCTTTTGGAATGCACAATGATGCAAAGCGACGGGAGGCACAAGACACAGGCACCAGGCAGCTGGTGTGCTTCGTGCCACAAAGGCTGCTGCGGGCAGCACGTGAGCCGGTTATAACACTGCAAGTCCAAGGCTCGCTGCTGCCTCAAATCGCATCCAGTTCCACGTCCCAAAGCCAAAGGGCTCCGGCGGGAGGGCAACCTACGACAGAGAGGCTGACAAACACTGGACGCCCCTCTCCGAGGGCGAGGCAGGGGATAAAATAAGGGCAGAGTGCAGGACCACGGAGACGATGCGCGGCGGGTCCCAGGGAGAGAAACCACCGGGTGGGGGTGGAAAGGGGCGATGAGGTAAAGGCGCAGAAGCGCCGGCTGCAGCTCAGGCCGACTGAGGCGACAAGAGGACCGGGGCCAGGGATTAGTGACCAACGGGAGGGGAAGGGCCATCCGCAGACTGACGCGCGTGAGCCAGACCCGAGGTGCGCGTGGCCGGGGCGGGGAGGCAGGGCGCATCGGTCACCTGTATTGTTTGAAAAGCTGGTCCGACTCCCTAAAGCCGTTGTTGAGCAGCATGTTGATGCCGGCCAGGGCCAGCTCTGCGTCCTGCAGGGGCGCCGCCGCCGCCGCGGCCGAGTCTCCGTCGTCCCGCCGCCGCGGCCGCTGCTGCTCGGAGCCGGCCATGGGAGCGCGGGACTCTGCGCAGGGACGAGGCGAGATGGAGTGGCGGCCGCTGCGGCCCCGCGCGCGCCCGGAGCCCGGCTCTACCTGCCCGCAGCGCCGCTGAGCCGGGCGGCGGGGCGGGGCGCGGCGGGGCGGGGCGGGGAGGGAGGGAGGAGCCGGCCCGGCCGCCGAGCGGCTCGCTGGGGGCGCCCAGGCCGCCGCCTCCCGCCGCCGCGCGGTATTACTCAGCAGCAGCAGCAGCGCATCGGCCCGCGCCGCCCGTGCCCTGCGGGACTCCCCGCTCGCGCGGGCTCCGGAGCCGAATCCGTTTCCGGGTATCTCTAAGGCTGCGGAATCGGGGCCCTAGCGGCCGCCGGCCCTGCTTCCTGCAGTCCCTGGTGCCCCCACACCCCACCCGGGTCCCCACCCCGCGCCCCTGGCCCCGCCGTCCCAGGCCAACGCGCGGAGCCTGCTGGGACACGCGCGGGGCCCCGAGGCCCGGACCGTGACCGCCCCTCCTCCAAAAGGGCCGGACCCCGGGGTCTCGGGGAACCCGAGAGGGCAAGCGGCTTTGAAAAGGGAACGGGGAACTCTTCCTGGGTCGCAGCGGGAGCGCGCACCTGGAGACCAGCGGGCAGCAGCCGACACGCGGCGACTTTACCGGGAGCACCTCAACCCCACGCAGCCAGCGCCCGCGACCCCCAAATTCATCCCGTTCCTGGCGCCTCCCACCAGCCCGTGACAGCCAATCCCCCGAGGAGGAGGGCGGCGGGGGCGGACCCCAGCCCGGAGCGCAGTGTGGAGGACCTGGAGGGGTGAGCGCGCCTACATCTCCACACCCACCCTCTCTGGCCCGACGCTAATATTTGTGCTTCCGGACAAAAAGACTAAATGGAGGCCCATGGGGCATATACCTAAACATTTCAAAGTTATAAAATGAGTTGTTCAAGTGCGTCCTACTGTCACCCTGACAGTTATACTTTCATACTAATGAAACAAAAAAGTGTGAAACTATGATTTTCATATGACCGAATTTCAACAATAACTGAATTTAGTCATCATTGCATATGTCTGACTGTTATGATGGCCTTGTTATGTCTGGGTGGGTAATATGGAGAGAAACAATTCGTAAATCCTTTTTGTTTTTTCATAAATTTATTTTTCTCACCTTTATTTTAGCAAAATACTAAGTAGACTGTTACAATCAAGATGATATTCCTAATGTCAAATTAAGCCACCTTAAATCATTGTAGTTCTTAGCATGAAGTTTGTTAATTTCAGTTTGGAGAAACTGCTGAAGCATTTACCACTAGAATTGTTTTAAAAATTGAAGTCATATTCAAATTTCGAGTAAAACATGAATTTTATATATCTTGTCCAGCATTTTAATGGGATCGATATAATAAATTGCCACAGAAAATACTTACAAAATAATAATTTTATTATGTCAATCACTATCACTTATTTTGTGATTTGTGCCATCTCACACATATCTAAATCCATACAGTATTCCCAACATTCATAGATACCGATTTAAGAGTAATGTGAATTGCTGTCACTACTTAGCTGTCAGGTATAATTGTTACAAAACCATGCTAATTCTTGAGTACATCTGGAGCCACAAATTAGAACACAAAAGCATAAAGAAAATGGATGTTTCTCTTTCATGCAATCTGAGAAGGATTTGACAAGTTGGCCAATTTTTTTTTTAATCTAAGCACTCTTTGATTTAAATAGTGTTAGTCTCAAACATCAGCAGTGTCACAGACCTTTGTGGCATTCAGAGGCTGTAATTTTTGTTTTTAGGATATTGAGCAAGAGATGAGTAGCATTTCCCTGGGGTCTCAACAACGTTAACTATGAGAATGGATTTAAGGGTTGTAGGGTACACCAAGCCAGCACTGAGTGCCAGATCCCGGGTGACATAGGTGCCCATGTGTTCTTTAATGAATTTGTATGTGTTTATGTTTGGACAGGGAGGGCCCTCTAATGCAGGCAATGTGACTCATATGGGGTTCTTCCCCCAGCGAGGGACCCCTGACCACACGTTACCATTGGTAACGGAAGCCAACAACATGTCCTGCACTTATGAGCTGCCTGAACTTTGGATCTGTGGATGATAACCCCCAAATTCCTGAAACAATCTAGTCAACAAGGGAAGGAAGCCAAGAGAGCAATACCAAATCTAGCAGATGATAGCCTGTACTCCCTCAACTAGACAAGGCAGCAAACACAGTCTTCTGTGTTCCTATTACAGAGGAGAGGAAAAAATAAAGGAATTGATGGCATAATGGGTGTTGTTAACAAGTTGTACCTGGGGCCCTGTAACTAACAACAGGGTAGGGGTGAGCAAAATCAAAGTGATCTGTGTGAGATAAGTTCTGTCTCAAGAATCTAGCACAGTTGGCTACAGTTATGCAGACTTCGTGAAATCTAACTATTGACTTATTGGGGCAAAGTCCAGGGTAACTGACCAGCATCTCATATACAGGCAGAGGTGGGGCGATCACTGATGTGGGCAGAAGATAACTTTGCCATATTCTATATACAGATATATGTCAAATTGGATTTAACCAGATACAAAAACAATTATATTAGCAAGAGTATCATGGACATTTTCAAATATTTGCTCTGTGATAGAGGATACAAAGGATTGAAAATGGGCCCCACAATCCTGAACCAGTCATTATATTTGTGGCAGCTGCAATTGGTACTAATATCTCCCCAAGTTTCACCTAGCATGTGGGGAATTAAGGCTTATCTTTCTTCACTAGATAATGGTGAATAATGATGGCTATTTAAGAGGACATGGTGTATATTACCTAGAAAAGGAAGAGACATCTAGGTTGCTAACGCATTAGGACTTAATACACTTGAAACTGTGAGGTTCTCAGCACCCTCCTGCAGAATTAAAGCAGTCTTCAGTGCACTTAGTTTCAGCCTAGCAGGAGTTACTTTTCTTCTTTTGGAAGAAGAGAGGAGAGAAGGGAAAGAGGGAGGTGAGGAGGGAGAGGGGGAGAAGAAAAGCTCTCAAGTAAAAGAACCTATTTTCTACACACCTCTTGTGGCTATTGTCAGTATTTTGTGGTTGAGATTTCATTATGAAAACGAAACTTAAAGTTCAAATAATCAGTGAAAAGTTTTATACATGTGTATGACCCTTTACATGATAGATTTTTTAAATGAGATTTCTTGGTTGCAAGTAACAGAAAATCCTGACCCAAATTGAATCAGAAAAGCAAAATTTTTTATTAAGAGGGTTTCCCAAAATGAGGCTGTACCAGGGTTGCAACACTGTGACCAGGATCCAGTTGCTCCACCTCTCAGCTCTATCCCTTTGGTGGCTACATTGTCAGACAGGCTCTTCCCTCCTGGTCCCAGAACAGCTGGATCTGCCGGGGCTACCTGCTTGCCCCTTCATATCCAGCAGGGAGTTATAACCAATGCTTAACCCAAACCCCCTAATTGAACCTCATTGGCTTTGAGTGGCCTGATTGTGGCCAGGTGCTCATTCTTGAGCCAATCAGTATGGTTAGGAGGTGCCTCATTATGATGAACTAAGCCAATCGGAGCCTGCTTCAGGATCTGAAAGATGGAACCAATTTGGAACCGATTCCATGCAAACTCTGTAGCTGAAAAATTCCAGATCTGTTAGGAAAAGGAAGGTAGGGAGTAGATGTCAGAGTGACAACTAATCAACATTTCCTACCCTTGTCTTCCTACACATGTTAAGAACTTAAGGAATTACAATTTTAATGCTTTTAGAGAATATACTACCTTAAGAAAAACTTGCGTGCCTGTTAATTTTTTTAGTAATTCTAATAGCCACGCTTTAATGTGTCTTTTTGTAAATCTGCGTTATTAGTTGAAATGAATCTGGTTTCCCTGAATGTCTGGAATTCTAAAAAGGAAGAGAGCAGGGAAATTAATGTCACTACATTTTCATATTATATTAGCTATTCTGTCAATTCAGCCCTTTACTAAAAGGTGAGGTAAGATTTAGTTAACTGCTTTTAATTAGAAGGTAAATCACATCAATGGTGGATATGCAAAACTATATATCGGGTTCTATCCTTTTCTATTCACAGGTGGGTTACTAGCTGGCCTCTCCGGTGGGGAGCACGTGGTAGACCCAACGGGGTTCACCTGGCTCTCTCTCCAGCAGGATGGGCGTCTTTGACAGGACACTCACGCTGCCCCAGCAGTGACCATGGAGCAGGAAATTATCCCCTTTGCATTGGATGCTTCCACATCTGCCTTTCCCCAAACCAAATGTTCAGTGGATACAATATGGGTTGAAGCAGGCACTTACTAGAGTTTAGATCACTGTTCTGCTACTGTATAGATTCAGGGGCAAGACTGGGGAAGACGGCATACGTCCCTCCTTCAGCTATTGTCTTCTCCTGTGTAACTCAAGCAGTGAGGCCTTTTGCCCAGTCCTTAGCTAGGGCGTGTCTTTGAATGAGAATACAGGTCCTTTCCTGATCTTCAGAAGGTTTCTCCCTCTTTCACTCTCATCTCTTTCCCCTCACATTCCTTTTGCCTTTCTTCCTGCATCCCTTCCCTTTAACCTGTCTCCTTGCATTTCACTGGCATTCACTCTTCCCCAGATCTACCATCCCTTTCTCCTCCTTACAGTGATAATTAAGTCTCCTTCTCTCTTGGTCCCCTCTCATGATTTGCACATTTTTACAGCCTCTAGTGAATGGCTATGACTTCTCTGTTCACTGACTGTTACTCTGCAGAGGGAGAGATGGTTTCTGGTTTGAAGGTCTGGGTCTACTGAGTCCTGGAGAGGGAAGCAGATTAGCTCTCGTCCTGTGGATGGTAGTGGTGTGTGAGTGTACATAGGGGGGCAGGCAGTCAAAGTTAGGGAAAGTCTCATACAATACTCTGGTAGCTTTTCTCCTGGCATATCTAAAACAAAGTATATCTTGACACTATGATTAATTTTTATCTGAAATTCCCATTTTTATCTAAATAAAAAAATATTTCTATTCATGTAACTTTTCCTATTTTTTCACGAACAATCCTGATCTTTTTATGTTAAGATATTAATCCTTTCCAAAATTAACTAACAACAGATGATATGTTCCAGTTCTTCTCTCTAACCACTAGGCTTCTCACCTGACTGTAGGAAGAAGGAGATTCCTTTCTATTCACCTAACTGCCTCTGTGGCTCTATTTTGAGTGGAAGTAGCAGCAACCTTGGCATTTGCTTTCCTGAGTGGATTTGTTTCCAGATCTGAAAGTGTACTCTGGTTCCCTAGGACTGCATAGAACATACAGTAGGTGTTCTGTATCTGTTTGTAAATTGTACAGTGTGTGTGAGCTACCAAGGGGGTGGGGTAGAAGTATGGGAGGAGGGAGATTGGGCCAGGAGTCTAAATCATGGATTATGATTCTTTCTGGTTCTGCAATGCATCAATTTTATAACCTGGGGCAATTTTTCTTAACTTCTATCAGGCTCAGTTTCCCCATTTGTAACAAGAAGATAGTCAGTACTTTCAAGGCAAGTAAATGAAATAGTGGGCATGTGAAAATATTTCATAAGTTGTAATAGCAAGATATTATCTGAATCTATACAAATGATTTCCTAATATTAATTAAAGCCAGTTGATCTTTCGGTTCATATGTTTATTGCCAACAGTATTACCTTGAAATATCCGGCCACTAGAAAATCTGTGCAATTAAATAACCAGATGCAGCATATGGAGATGATTAATTTAAGTCATTTCTAATATAAACAATACATTTGCTATTATTACTGCAGCCTAAGGAAAAAGTGTAGATTTTCTTCAGACCGTCTAAAAAAAAATAAAGAAAATATACCTTGGTTTTAGAGTTCTTCATTTGGTTCTAAATTGTTTCTGCTTTAATAATCCATCAATATGTTTTAATACTACTTGAAGGATTAGACAAGAAAATCGATAACATTTGGTATAAAGAATTTTAAAATGCATCTTCTATGTCTTGTGTATATAACATGTTTTACAGCCAGCTTTTGTTTATCTTTGCAACAAGAGATGCATTGCTAATATAAAATAATGCCTTATTCATAAATCACTTGTGTTTTACTCAGAGGTTGAGTTAGTAATCCACGTGTTCTAACTCAGAACTCAGCACCAGTGAATTTCCCACAGTAACTTAAATAAGTAGTTGGAGAAAAAGTTTTCTGTCAATGCAGGTATTCCCCACAGGTATTACCTGTACAAATACATGGACATCCTGGAGCTGAGTGTGCTGACACTCTGGCTTTTCACAGGGTACTCACTGAGTGTTTCCACTGCATCAGAACAGGAGTAAGGGCTGACAAAATTTAGACAAACATTATGAGGTCTCTCATTACTGTGAATAAGACATGTAGCCAGATTCATATTTGTAGTGTAATATTGTAAGTATCAGGGCCATGTGACCCTGATTCAAAGTTTTTCAGAATCTATTTAATTCTTGTATTTACTCCTTAAATGATTATAACAAACATATACCTAATGAACTGATAGTCACTGATTTTCTATTAATTTGTTGATTCTTTACAAGTTCAAAGTTAGCATATGGGTTGCCCCAGGATACCTGTCTCACTAATTTATGGCCAGTGCTTCAGTTTTGAGCCCCCAAATATTGTTAACCAGTTCGAGTTCCCCCATTAGTCATTTAAAGGAGCTAATCACTATTTTTTTAAATCATTTTCACATCTATCTTCCAAAGAAGATCTATTACAACTGAAGATATTTAAAACAATAATAATAAAATTTTAAAGACAATTTCAGAAGAGGAATTCAAAATATGAAAAAAAATCTTAAAAAAGAATGCATTTGTAGTCTTCCAAGGTATGTAAAGGAGGAATTATCCACTACAGTGAATAATATTGTTTATTTATTTTAAGAGATTCTATTAAATAAGACTAATAATCTAAGCTGATTAACAGATAATAAACTCATCTTGAAAATGTTCTAAAATTAAATAGCAGTGAAGGTTGCACAGCTCTGTAAATATACTAAAAACCATTGGCTTGTATACTGTAAATGGTGAATTTTTCAGTACGTAAATCATACCTCAATAAAGCTTTTCATTTAAAATAAAAAAGAATAATTTTAACTCATAGGGTGCAAAACAGTGGGAAAAGTAAGTTCGTGGTTTATTTTTGCATTTCAAGTGTCTGAGACAGAAAAAAAACAGTTATGAAAAAAAATCTCATCTTGAAGCATGACCATAAATCAGGGATGGCTGAAGGCTGCCATCACTACATGCCTGGTGCAGGGTTAAGACTTCACACAGGTTTTCCCTTAAATTCTCAAAGTAACCCTAAGAGGTGGGCTTTATACCAAGTTTACAGATATGAAAATAAATCTAAAGAAGTTGGATAATGTTCCCAAGGCCATGCAGCTAGTAAGGGTTAAAGTGAGGTTTCAACCTAGGTCTCACTGACCACAGCGGGCAAGTCCTAGCTGTTAGAGGAACAACTAGAGGTTTGACTGAGGGAGTTCATTGTTCACGCACACGCGCGTGCGCACACACACACACATAGACACACACACCCTTTATGAGTTTCATGTGATCATCATCATCTCTTCCTGAAAAGAATATCACTTACATTTAGAAGGCATTTTGAAGGTAGGCAAGTGTATGATCTCATATATGATCTGGTTCGCTAAAACAAGGGTGGAACCCAGGCATCTGCATTTTACTGAGAACCCCAGTTTGAGTCTAATGTCAGCAAAGGTTAGACAGCCCTATAAGAAAGATTTGTCGACATGGCAACTCCTGGAAAGCAGAGCGGCTA
This sequence comes from Macroglossus sobrinus, assembly GCA_004027375.1. NCBI lineage: Eukaryota > Metazoa > Chordata > Mammalia > Chiroptera > Pteropodidae > Macroglossus > Macroglossus sobrinus. Next base: position 1,440,018 of record PVKZ01000102.1, read on the forward strand.
TTGTTCATCTTTGTGTAAAATGGCCTGATTTCTTACCCTTATTACATTTTCATAAATATTGCATGAATAAATGCATGAAACAACAACTTAATATCATTTTGACAGTAAATTATTTCTATATCCTTGGATATGAACAGTTGTGTTATTAAATTGAAGATAAAGGTATATATTTAGACTTTTAAAACAAAAGTATTTCATATAATACCTTAAGAAGTAGTATTTGTTCCACCAGCTAGTGATTTATATATCCAGAGTTGAAAGCAACACGGTACAGAGAGTAACCAGTCAGAAGAACACAGGCCCCCATTAAGGAGGGAAGAGGATGTGAACACTAAGAAATCACTTAAATCCTAACTCTTGACATTTATTTTTAAATGGGGTTGTAAAAGAAGATTCAGAACATTGAGCTATGTCATGGCTAAAAATACACATTTCTTCCCTTCTTTTCACTCTCTTCACCCTGCTATTTCCTCTGAGACAAAAACAGTGAAAACGGGGGGATACTGTGAGATGATAAAGGGAAAATGAGAGTGCATTTTATATCCACAGATAGAAAGCTGGATGCCCAGATACCGTCGGGACTAATTTCTTGGTTCCCCAAATCAGGCCAAAGAGCAACAGCTTCCTGGACTCATGAGTATTCCTATTTACTTTACATTTATGAAAAGGCCACTAAGTCTAGTGCATGGACCCCTCACCTCTGCCTACGAGCACTATTTCTGTGCCCCTCCCCCACCATACTTGCCTGGGGAACAAGAATGCCCTGTGTAAATTAAAAAATAAATTTGTGCCTCTAGACTTAAGATAGCAATTCGTTTGTTTTCCTTTGTTCAATTAAGTAAGTCAAACAAAATTATTTGCCTATAAAAAGCTCTTTTTCATGTAGGCGTCATAATAAATTGTCACAGGTATACTAGTGATGTATTATATAAATTGCAGGTTTTCCCGGATCTTCTCCAGGATGACTTAATTACCAGATACCTCAGAAAAGACTACCATATTTTACCTATAGAAGGTTCAATTTAGTTCAACAATATCTTCTTCAAGGATGTTCTATGCGCCAACCACTGTATGCTAGGTGCTATGGAAGACAAAGTTGAAGAAGATACAGTCCCTAAATCTGAGAGTCTTCTAGTCTGGTGGGTGAGAAAGACACACCAACAGCTGATCTAATATAAAATGATCTTAAGATAGAGGTATATATACTATGTGCTATGGGAGCTAGAGGAGGGGCATTAGTTCCCCTGGGGCTCAAGGAAGGCTTCTGGTGAAGGGTTTGATAATTGAGCTGAGTTGGAAAGAAAGAGAGAGAAAATGTGTTCCAGGTAGAAGGCCCAGCATGAATAATGGCATGGACATGTGAAAGAGCAAACATCTTCAGACAGTTCAGTTGTCCTAGGGGTAAAGTATGAGACAGGAAGTGGCAAGGAATGAGGCTGGGGAGATGGGGAGGAGTCAGGAATCAAGGACTTTCTATGCCTTGCTAAGCAATATACAGCCAGTAAAAAATTTAGACATAGGACTGACATTGTCAGATTTGTGGGTGGATGGAAGGCTCACCTGATTTAATAAGAAGGGCTAATTTAATGTGAAGAAGACTAGAGACTTAATGTGAAGTAATTGCAGAAAACCAGACCACTTGTTACTCCCTAGTGTGTGAAACTGTCAGTTCTTTTTCTGTTGCAAAAGATCAAATCCAATGCAAATGGGCTTAAATGGAGAAGGTGCCCCTGAGGGTGGATCGCAGGCATCTGCAGGCCTGGGTACCTATGTTCACTCAGTGATACCAGGGCTCTGCTTCTCTTTACAGGTTGGCCTTTGTCTTTTTCCTTTCTTTTTTTTTTAATTTAATAATAATTTTTATTTTTTAGTTACAAATGGCATTCAATATTACGTTAGTTTTCGGTGGACGACATTTGCATAACTTATGAAGTTATCACCGTGATAACTATAGTACCCATCTGACACCATACAGTTATTACAATATTACTGACTATATTCCTTATGCTTTATTTTATATCCCCATGACTATTTTGTAACTACCAATTTGCATTTCTTAATCCCTTCCCCTTTTTCATCCATCCCCAAAACTCCTTTCTATCTGGCAAACAGGCAGACTTTTTTCTCTGCTGCATGGGAGAGCAAGTAATAGAACAAGTCTTCGTCTGCAGGACTGTCTTGTACATTGCAATAGTCTAGTATTCCTGTCTCCCAATGCCAAAAGGATCTCCCAAGCATTGTAACAACCTACAATTCCTTACTCATTAAAAAAAAAAAAAATCCCTAAAGTGGTACTGCCCCCTATCTAGAACCATCACTCTGGAGAATGAGCAATTCAAAGCTCTTCTTTGCTAGATTTGGGTTTTCATAAATACCACTAGCCCTTATGACTCTAAAAGGCTGCTGATCAATTCAAACTCTATTGACTCTTTGAGCTAGTAATCAATATCAGAGATCTTTTCAAGGCGTACTCTCTACATCTAGATCCTACTCGCCACTTTTAGTTTTTTTTTCTGTGAGCATTTGTCTCCAAGCTTGCCCATTTCTATGGAAAGTGAGACTTTTTTTCTCCAGTGTCTGCATACTCATTGTCCAGGGTGATTCTAATTGGTGCTGCTTGAGTCACATGGCAATCTCAGACACAGTCCCTGGAGGAATGCTCTGAATGACCAGCCTAGGTCATACGGGGAGGCAGCAAGGAGGGTAGAGTACCCTGGCTAACAGTCTCACCAGATCCACACACAATGGGGTGGAATTTGTCTCCAAAGAAAGGAATGTAGGCACAAAACTTGTGTCTACCTCAAAGGATGAATATGCAACAACAAAATATAATTACTGCTTACCTTATCCTCCAATATTCCATTCTGCAGTAAAGAAAAAATTAAAAAAAAAAAAAAAGCCAAACCTTCACCTACGTCTTCCAAAAATTTTGGTGAATTTGGAAAACGATCTATTTGAGTGGAACCCAAGAGTAAATTAAGCACAACTTTATTAAACGTTTCTTTAGGATACTAATGATGTAACTGACTTGAAAATCTTCAAGGTATGTTGGTAACATTGGGGGTGGAGCTGTAAAGAACTGAGAAATTATAAGAAAATTGCTGAAACAGGGGCTCAGAGAAAAGCTGCAAAAAGCAAAGGAGCACCAAGGGACCAGTATCTTTGGTCTGTTGGAAGAGCATCAGAAAAGCAATAGGACAGAAGAGAAGAAGGGAGGAGAGAGACAGGGAGAAGCAGTGAAACTCCATAAGACACAGATTGGAAGAGTTGGTTTATTCCAGGAAAGCCAGGAGGCTGAATAGTTAGAACTCAGCAAGTTGTTAATTAATTGATCCCTGAAGTTATTTCTCAAGGTCCTTCATCAAGGGCACAATCTAATGGCCTGAGGTCAGCAGTTTCTTTCCGAAGCTAAGCCAGGTGGACCTGGGACCCATGTAGGCAAAAATTCCGCTTACCCGGAGATATGGCGTCTACTAGAAACACAGATTAAAGTAGAGAGGAAAAAAAGATGCTATTGCCAGATAAGGCTGGTGGAGGAACTCCTTAACTAGGAGACCAGACATCGGGGTCATCCAGAAGTCACTGAGCCTCATTTCACATATTAAACTGCAGTCAAGATAATTGAATGAAAGGCAAAGCAATTGTGTGAAGGTTTTACCTCCAAATTCTCTTACTTTTTAGCAAAGTTTTAGAGTTGCAGAATCTCAAAACTGTATAGAACTGGATAGAAAACAGAGGTCACTGCATCAGAAACTTCAGTTCTTCATTCAACTGTGGGTAGTTCTGTTGACCTTTATCAATTTGCTTAACCTCTTTCAGCTTCAGTTTCATCATCGATAAACACAAATGACAAAGTCCCTGTTTACCTCATGGGACTGCTGTGGTAACCACGTGAATGAACCAGCTACATAATTTGTAGAGTCCTGTGAAAAATGAAAATATGGGCTCCTTGTTAAAAAAGTGTTCAGAGTTTCAAGATAGCAACAGCAGAGCACTAAACCAAGTGCCAGATGCTTCTGAGAGCAGAGCCCAGCATGACTGTACAGGTCCCATCATGAAGTCAGCCCTGCCAGGTAGGATAATGCACATCAAAGAGCTTTAGCAATCTACAAAGAGTTCAGCAAACTAGTAAACTACTCAACAAACTTTCGTCTGTTTTTTCTTCTTGGCTCTCTAGCATTGTATTAATTTGTTAGAGCTGCCATAAAAAAGTCCCACAAACTAGGAGCTTACACAACAGAAATTTACTGTCTCTTAGTGCTGGAGGCCAGAAGTCTAAAATCAAGGGTTGGTTCTTCCTGAGGGCCGTGAAAGAAGTGTCTGTGCCAGGCCTCTCTCCTTGGCTTGTCTTCTCCTTATGTCTCTTCGCATTGTCTTCCCTCTATGCATTTCTCTGTGTTCAAATTTTCCCTTCTTTTTAGGACACCAGTCATATTGGATGAAGGCCCACCCTAAAGACCTCATTGCATCTCAATTATCTCTGCAAAGACCCTATCTCCAAATAAGGTTACATTTTTAGGTACTGGAGCTGGGGTTGGAGTGAAAATTTTAACATATGAATTTGGAAACGAAGGGCTATAGTTCAAGCTGTAAGCAGCAGCAACCTCCCTCTACTATTTTGGAGGCATGTGCAATGGTGTGAGGTCTCATGAAGAGGCAGTGATGTTAGGCTTGGTAGAGGGAGAGTTCTGCCACCGTGACAGCAGTGTGGGGGCCACAGTTTCTGCTGCCTAGTGGTACCACTCTCATTACTCGTTCTGTAAGACTCATTCTTTTGGAAGCCCACCATGGCCTTATCTCTGCCAGCATCTTCAGACACAGCCTCCTCTGGTGTGACAGCTAAGGGTCAGCTCTGGCACAGCTTCTCCTGTGCCCACCACACAAGAGCCACAGTGGCTTTGCAGCCCAGGCCCGGGCCTTTGAGGACACCTGCAGAGGCACTGGCTCCTCCCACCACTTGCAGACTCACATGAAGCACCTTGCCAGATCGCTGGAGCCATAGAAGATGGCTGCCCCATAGCTGCTTGGAGGGGCAAGTTGACAACTTGAATTGAGGGAGAGCCAAATCCCTATGGAACCTTTTTTGACCAGTGAGAGTCAGGGAACCAGCAGATAAACTCTTCTCTGCCTCATGACTGACAAGGCCCAGAAGTTTCCATTTGGCCTACCCATAGTCCTGCTGGCTGAGCATTGGGCATGGTTTTTGTGTTATGTGGTCAGCGCAGTCAGTCACTTATCACCCTGCATTTTCTCCTACTCTCTCCTTGCTCACTTCTCTTTTCCCCTCACTCTTCCACTCTGGGATAGAGCCTTAAGCTTTGCCTCAGGCCCTGTCTTGTATTGTTTTGATCCCCAAAGGCAGGGGCTTTGGAAGAATTCTTCTGTTTAGAAACTAGGAAGGGAAAGAAGGAAACCATTTCATCATTCTCCTATGTCCAAAGCTCTCAAGTTACCTGAGATTCAAAGACGTAAAATGGCAGGCCACCAGGAATTATAAACAAAGAGACTGGGGATATTATAAAAACATCAATTATGTCAAAGCTACACAGAACCGAGGCAATCATCCAAGATGATTCAGGACATCAGATGGAAAACAAAAGGGCTTTCACCTGAACCAGCTGCATAAAGGTGGCTGTGTGAATGGAGGCCAGGGCCGTGAGCGTGTATTTAAAGGGTGTGGCATATTTCCCCATAATTACAGTTCCTGAGTAGCATAATGAAAATAATTTTTAATGCTGTACAGTAGTTTATCACTGTAGTGCTCTTGAGAGTTTCACTCTATTTAGAACCAGCTTTACCTTTACAGTTAACATTGCAGCATTATGCTGGAGGGAAAATTAGAAATGCAACTTCAGCATAGCTTTTATTTCAATGCGTAAATAGTGACCAGTTAGGCTATTCAGGGCCATGTTAATATATTTACAAATGCTTATAGCTTTTTAAAAAAAAATTTCAAGTAGGTCTTTTAAAAATAATAACTGGAGTTTAGGTCAACCAAGGACGAAAACAAGGGAGAACTCCAGGAGGAAAAGCAGGTCTGTTATTTACCAGCTTTATGACTTTGGGCATATAACCAGACATCTCTGAACCTCAGTTTCCTCTTCTACAAAATGGAGAATACAATAACCTCTCTAATAAGTTGTTATAAGAATTAAGGGAGCTAGTGTGTGGGAAATGCCTAGCCCATAATTAGTGCTCTATAAATGTTAATTATTATCATAAATGATTACCTCTCAACACAGAGATGTGATTATATGTGAGAGTTGCTTCCAGAAGACCAGTTTGGAAGTAGGCAAATCCTAGCTCTCTCCGTTCCCCATATCTCTGAAGAAGAACACAAGTTTTATGTCCCAAATTGGCTCAAGAAAATTCCTCTTGAAATCAATTTCTTAAGAAAAGGGCATTCACCTGTGCCTTGAAGATAAGCTCCAGCAATGGAGAGTAGGACTCTTGTCTTGAGTACAGTGGGTCTCGAAGGTTTGAGAGCATAGGAATCACCCAGTCTGTGTATGCAGATTTCTAGGCCCCATTCTCAGAAGTTCTAATTTCATAGGTCTGAGGTTTGAGATCCGAGAATTACCTACCATTTAACACACATGTGCACACATGCATGCATACACAGACACATAGACACATACACCACAATTCTGAGATAGAAGGTATTTGGTCCACATCTCCAGAATTACCATCTGGACGTCTCAGACACTCTTCCAGCCCTGTGGTGAGTATATGTAAACAACCTGAGTTCCTGGAAAACACTTCCCTGACCTCCCTTAGACTGCAGTCATTTTTAATTAGCCAGTCCTGCCCATACAGGCCTTATTTTAAGGTTAGCCCAGGTGCAACAGCTTAAATTCAAAGTATAACATGGGTTATAAGAAGGCAGTGCTTCCCAAATTGGACTGCATATTAAAAATATCCAAGGAACTTTTTAAATAACCCCCCAACCCTACCCCCAGCCATGCCCATATTCAGTTAGAAAATGAGCAAAAGACATAAGAAACATTTCACTGAAGAGGAAATGCAGATGGCAAATACACACATGAAAAGATATTCATCACTAGCCATGAAGGAAATAAAAATTAAACCACAATGAGATATCACTATACACCTTTCAAAATGGCTAAAATAAAACATAGTGATAATGCCAAATGCTGGCAAGAATGCAGTGAAACTGGATCTTTCATAGATTATTGGTAAAATGAAACAGCTACTCTGGAAAATAGTTTCACAGTTTCTTAAAGACTAAACATATTTAAGATCCGACCTAGCAATTGCACTCCTGGTATATTTGTTCCAGAGAAGTGAAAACTCATGTTCACACAAAAAAAGTTTTATAAGATATTCATGGCAGCTTTATTTGTAATAGCTCCAAACTGTAAACAACCAAAATGTCCTACAACAGGTGAGCATTAAACAAACCGTAGTATATTCATGTCATGGAATACTACCTAGCAATAAGAAGGAATAAACTACTGATGCACATAATTTGGATGGATCCCAAGAACATTATGCTGAGTGAAAAAGCCAATATTAAAAGCTTACATAGTAGATAATTCCATTAATATAACATACTTGAAATAACAAAATTATAGAGATGGAGGATAGATTAGTGTTGATTGGAATGCTAAGGAGGTAATACTGTAGGAGCATAAAAGGAGCACAAGGGTGATCTTTACAATGATTGAATAGTTCTGTGTCTTCATTGAAGCTGTGGTTATACACACATGTGATAAAATGACATAGAATTATGCATACACATTGTACCAATGTCAATTTCCTGGTCTTAATATTGAAACTATAGTTATGTAAGATGTAACCATTAGGGAAAACTTTGGAACTTCCTGTGAATCTATAGTTATTTGAAAAGAAAGAAAACCAAAATCCTGATGCCCAGGCTGCTTCTCAAACCAATAAAACCAGAATGGGGAGAGGGGCAGTCCAGGCGTTAGTGTGTTACAAAGCTCCCAGATGATAGCTAAGTTCAGCCAAGGTTGAGGACTATAGTGACAAAGCATTTCATAGCTTCTGCTGCCACTATGTTTTCATCTGCAGAGTGTCATAGTCAGTAGACACATCCAATGTACGGCAGGGCTATGAGTGCCAACACTGGTTGCATAGTGATGAGGCCTTTTTTGAAGACTTCGGAATGGGCTGATGGATGATATTTCCTGAGGAATGTACCATTAAACTAGTGTGTGGGGATACACCCAGCAGTGCCAAGTGCATTTTGGGGGGTGTGGACATGGTGTTAAACTAGGCTAAGGAAGACCCAGAGTTTCATTTCCTTCTGTTTCTCCAGATTTCTGGACAAATAAAAAACTGCTCTCTTGGGTTTCTGTTTGAAGTTCAAAACAGATTCCCTCCATGGTTCTCAAACACCTGCTGACACTCTAATGGGCTCTTGCACAAAGATTTTAGAACTACAGGCTGGTTTTCTTTGGTGACTAAAATTGGTTTCATCTCCATCATTTTCTTCTCTATCATCTCATTGTAAAGAAATGAAAACCACTGCACAAAATAAAGTGATAGTTCTTGAGGAAGATAATTTATTTTTTTATCTTTAGCCAAAATATCTAAGGACTAATCGTGAATATAACTGAACACCTTTTGCCCTGATTGTTTTTCAGTTTTTCACCTTCATTTACTTACTGCTATTTTATTGTCATTGTTTCAGAGCTTCAAAACTATGTGCCTGATAGTTTTACATGCTTTCCAAACGGAATTTCTCCAGCTGCATCTCAGATGTGAAAGCGTCGTTAATTGTAGCAGTTCATTTAAGATTAATATGAATGACCAAAACCTCTATTGCCAAACTGGATATTTCCTATTATATTTCCCAAGATAATTAAACTGGTATATCATTTTTTTTTAAATGGGTATTTAGTGTATAATATGGCATGCCTTTAAATAATTATCCAGAATGGAACTGCTAATTGTGACATTACTTAAATATTTATGAAAAGTGAACTTTGATTTGCCATTTCACTCAAAGATAGTGGAAATTGAGAGTCCAAACCTCACAGCTGGAGGACTACATTGTGTTCTTTTTACAAGCTTGAACTGACTCTTTGGACCATTTTATGTATTCTCAACAAGTAAAAGTATAAGTACTGTTAGTGGAGGTCTATTAAATTATTTATTGTCAAAAGGGGCTGCATGCTTCATAATAGAGTCCTTATCAATGCAGTGGACATTAATAACAGATATATTACACCTCTAGTATGCACAGACATTGTATGATCATAGATATTTTCTGCTAACCTGATATCACCATGGTCTTTTCCCCTGACCCTCCATGGAATACCATAGAAATGCTTTAACATCTGCTTTTTGTTCAAATATTAGCAGAGATTTTTAAGAATGGCAATGAGAAAGTTTTGTCTCATCTTGTGAAATCTGTTCTGGAGGCATTTTTCCAATTATACTTCTTGTCCATTTTGTATTGATAGGCCTTTTATCATGTCCTCAATTTGCAGCAGTATTTTAACTTCAAAGATGAACTTAACCAGTGCAATGAGATGCACGATGAAAATAAAATGATATATCAGTTTGATTCTTCTTTTCATTCATGCAGTCTCATTAAACTACTAATCACAAGAGAAACGTTGGATTTCTTAGGAGAAAAACAGCAGTGTTCTTAGGACTCAAGTCTTTCTAGCTACACAGTGAGTGCAGCTGCAGGGGGAGACCAGGTATTCAGGAGAGACAAAAAAGAAACCTGAAAATAAGTTCAAACTTCTGCCACTGTTGCAACAAAAGTCTCATCCTCAATTTTGCTCGGAAACTGTATACTCAATTATGGTCTACCTGTACGTTAAATGGAACTGAAAAGACTGACAACAGCTTGGACAGCCTCTGCGCACACCGAGGAGGCCAGGCCTTCTGCTTGGAGTGGTTGACTATGGCTCTTGCTCTGTGTGGCACATTGGTCTGGACGGCCTGCCAATTACTAGTTACTCCAAGGGAGAAGCAAGCCATGCTTGTTAAGCGGGTTGCTGTACTCCAAGCACAGAAATGTCAGGTGCACCTAATTACTATTAATTCAAAAACACAGAAAAGCTGAGCAGTGGAACAACACCTTCCTTGCTTCTGAAGAAAGCTAACATTACAGCCAGGCAGTATATTGAGCTTCCATGCTTTCTAGTGTACATACATCCTTCAATTTATTGTAATGCATAATTATGTATTTATTTTGGGCTCGATGCTCTCCCCGTAGGCTTTAAGAGGGCAAAAACCATATGTCTTTTTTGTTTACCATTGCACACACCTATGACACTGTAGGAGCTTGGTAACTATTTGTTTAATTAATGATGACTGTAGCATTTCAATCATAGGAAGAACTTCCAAATACATTCCTTTGCATTTATTGTGACCTTATTTAATCAAGTTAACCGAACTCTCAACATAACCTCTAGACTGTTCATGTTAAATTACTGAGCCAGATATGGAGGAAATGACACAGTGGCCTATGAATATTTTATGTAAGGCATGATGGCCATGAGCTTGATTATAAAAAGTCATAGACAAGGAGGCACCTTAGCTGGTAATCATTTCCATTTTTTTGTCTCTTGAAAGATCTGCATGCATCTCATTCTGTATAGATATAGTCTGTATCCAGATGATAAAGACTGCTTGGATAGAAGATTTCATTTCCTCTTATAATTTATTCTAGTGCTTAACAGCATGAAAGATGACTACTGCAATGTTGACACATAACAGATATTAAATAAATATTACTGTTGTTTGTGTGAGTTGAATTCGGCAGTAAAAATGAAAATTGCAACTACTAAATATTTGGTGTAAGTTATAGCAGCTCTCTTTAATCTTCACTTTCAGTTCAGTTTTGTTCGCATGGTTAAATTGCTTTCCTTCTAGTACCCAATTTACATGCAGCTTTTCTACCAGAGGTAATCATTTTCCTAGCCATTTTGATTTTGCCCTGCTCAGCATTTTGAGGTAGATGGCTCCTGGCATAAGTTAGATTCTGAGTCACTGGCTGACCTAGTGCTTTCAGAACCTCTTGCAGCGTAGGCCTTGCAGAGTTGCAAAGTTGTTTCTAGGTTTTCTTCTGTGTATTTGAAAGAAATACATGCTCTTGCCATGTACAGTGTGCTTCATAGATATTGCCTCTTGAATAAAACTTCTTGGAAAAGCACATTTTTACAGTGTTTAATTTTTAGTTTCATATAACTAGTAAGCATAACGTATTATTGTGACCCACATATTAAGCACATATTGAGCTAGGGGCTAGAATTACAGCTATTATTATAATTAAAGTATTTGTTCACCATTTGCCTTACCACCGGAAGTGAAGGAGATGTTGCCTCCTCTGCAAAGAATTATGTATGAGAAGTCATCTTGGCCAAGGTCAAGGGCTAAAGTTTAGAGGTTAGGGACAATATTTGTGTATAATTTTTATCTTAAACTTAAAATCTTGATTGAGGTATAGCTGACATATAACATACTGCACATATTAAAAATGTATTCTTTGGTAAGGTAGTGAACATATCTATCACCTCAGAAAGTTTCCTCTTGCTCCTTTGTCACACACACACACACACACACACACACACACACACACACAATGGAATACTTCTCAGCCATTAAAGAAATCTTGCCATTTTGACAACATGGTTGGACCTTCAGAGTATTATGTTAAGTGAAATAAGTCAGACAAAAATGTACAAGAACTGTGTGATTTCACTCATATGTGGAATATAAAATAAACAAACAAAACAAACAAAAACCAGAAACTCGTACAGACAACGGAATGGTTGTCTAGAAGAGAAGGATGGTTGACAGAGGACAAAAAGTGTAAATGGGTCAGATATATGATGACAGAAGGAGACTAGATTTCAGGTGGTGGGCACACAGTAGAGCATACAGATGTCATATTATAAAGATGTACACCTAAAACTTATAATGAACCACTAGTCATCTTTTTAGTAAATACTTATTTAGCTCCTAATTTAAGCTAGGCATTCTGCTAGACTGATGATGTAATAATGAATAAACACCATCCCTGCTTGCAAGGAGCTGATGCTCTAATGAGGGAGCAGAGGAGTAAATGGGCAGAGTGATCATCAAGTGTAAGGGCCCCATGCTGAGAGAAAGCATAGCACCTTTGTAAAAGAGCAACTGGTTTTTCATAGTTCACAATCTAGAAGGGAAAGATACTAATGTAAAACAATTTCCCTAAATAATGTGAGCCCCATGGTGGTAGGATTTGATGATGATTATAATAACAGCTAATAATATTTATTGAGTTTTCATAACATGTCAGTCACTGTGTTATGTGTTTTTCACTGAGTCATCAAAACAACTCTGTGAAGGGTAAGTATATTATTATCTCCTTCTTATAGATGAGGAAACTGAGATAAATAGCAGTTAAGCAATAAGCCCAAAGCCATATTCACTGTTTTGGTTAAAGGGAAAATTTGTTTAAACTCTTCCCTTGACCACACATTCAATAACCATATTTCTTTTTTATGGTACTCAATAGCACATTCATCAACAACAGATTATTCTTTTTGAAAGAATTTGCCACATAATATGTAGAGTGCAAACCAATCAAACCGAACCTGAAAACTCAGCCCACAATATTTTCTCTCCTAGAACATCTTCTGGCAAAAGATAAATTTGCATAGATATTTCTATTTTTATTCCAATTTCCTTTTTTCTGTGTGAAAACAAAGCTATCCATTACACTTTCATTAAGCAGTTGGTCATCTAATTTCCTTCTGTAGCTATCTTGCTAGAATAACCACCACCTTATCTTTCCCCCTCAGAATTTTCCCTTCAATGCCCTGGCTCTGCTCTGGAAAATGTTAGCCTAAGTTTTAGAGAATGGGGGGTTTTGCAAACCTCTAAAATTTTATTAAGTGCTAAAATTTCATTTGGAGAATTAAATTTATTTCAAGAGACTTGTGATTTCTTTACTCATGCAACTGTTTTTCCATTGAATGCCTACTATGTGCCAGGTGCTAATAATAGAGCATAATATTAGCTCTATTAGCACAGTGTACAAAATGAAAAATAAATCATGCCCATATGGAGCTTACATTCTAGTGTGCATGGAGAAGAGTAGGGGTGGCATATAGACTATAAATAAATAATAAAAATATAGTAGGCTAAATGAAAAGCATGGAAAACAAGGAACAAAGCAGAATTTAGTGTGTGCTTGTATGTATAGCATCTTTATGTAAGCCTATAATTATCTCATTGCAACAAACAGATAAATTAATTGGAGCTTTCCCACTCTCAGATCTCATTTAGGTGATTTGAACAAGAAAAGTTGAAAAATTTCCTTTTGGTAATGTTTTATTTTTCTTAATATTTACCTTTATAGTCTTAGTTATCTTGAAATATTTTATTGTAAACATTTTAGACTCTTTTTACTAAGTTTCCACAATTAGTCTAAACTCAGCATTTGCTTTACAAATATGTACTTGAAGAGAAATTGCCCATAGCTCACTTTATCTCCAGGATGTTTCTGCCTATATCCAATGAGTCACTTCAGTGTTTCTGTCAAGTACTAATTCGGTGGAGGGTAGCCAAATGTTCACTTTCAGTATGTTCCCTTCTTGAAGATTAAGCTCAAGACTAGACAAATAAAATGATTATAAACCTAAATTGTATCCAATCATCCACTTTGTCTACTCAAAGACTAAGGTTTTTTGGTTAAAGAAAATCAGTAATATGAAGCAGTCATCTAAGGAAATTTGGAAAAAATTCCATCGATATTTGTATTGATTCAGAAAATGACATAAATAACAAAATAGTCACTACTAGTCAGAGGAGGGAAATGGAAAAGTGAAGTTAAGGTTTGGTGGACTTTGTCCTTGATATCCTTCTCCTCTCTCTCTCCCTCTATGTCCAGGGCTGCTGTCTGCACCCATGAAATGAGTGGGCCCCTGTGGTGCAACTGCTGGGAAAGGAGGATTTGTAACTCTGCACCTCACCTACTAGTAGCTGATGCTCCATATGCCCATTTATTAAATTTCTCATATATAGGTACTAAGAATTCAGTTACTAACAAGAATGCTAACAGTTAATACTCACATGGTATGTGGTAGGTACCGGTCTAAGTACTTTACATATGTTAACTCTTTAAATCATTAACACACCCTATGAGATAGGTATTATTAATATCTCCATTTTACAAAGGAGAAAATTGAAACACAGTTTACTAAGTAGTGGGTTTTAGATTTTTCACCCAGGCAGTGTGGCTGCAAAGTTCTACCTTGACTCGGCTATATTGCCTTTCTTGAAAAGTAAATAAGACACCACTTCTGCCCTTGAGGTGCTCTTGTCCAGGGATTCCCAACCCCCAGGCCACAAACCCTTAGGACTCAGGCCACACAGCAGGAGGTGAGCAAGCGAAGCTTCACCTGTATTGGCAGCCACTCTCCAGAGCTAGCGTCACCACCTAAGCTCCACCTCAAATTATCAAGTATTAGATTCTCATAGGAGCACCAGTCCCTGGTGCCAAAAATGTTGGGGACCGCTGCTTTAGTCCAGTTGGAGAAACAGAAGCAGTCATTCACTCGTTTGTTCCTTCATTTAATGTTTATTAAGCATCTGTTCTACATTGAGAACTATGTATCTTGGAGCTTGGCATATTTCTTGTCTCTATGGAACTTAAGGTACATTTAAACTTCATTTCTAAGGATGGATTTTACATCTCCTGCTTAAAATACAACTCTTGGGAGATTTAATGTTTTAAGTTGGAGCAGTCATTTTACAATTGTTTGGATGACTTCTTCTTTCCTGATGAGCAGAAGGTAAAGAAAGTAGGTGTGCAGTGAGTGAGAAAGGTCTTGGCAGCTGGGGCCAGGACAAGGGTTCCCACTGGATGGAGGAGAAGAGGCAGAATCTTCTGAAAGAGACTTCTCTTGCTTCTCACCTTAATATTTCTAACTCCCTCTCAAGACCCTTCCAGGAGTCCAATGCTGTATACAGGCTCACCTGCCTTGAGAACGGTTGAAGTTCCAGAGTGACTATGTTCCTTGCTTTTTTACTCTTGGTCAAATATTACATTCCCGATGGAGAAACCCACTCTTTGAATATGTATATGTTTGTAAGTAATTTTAATGCTATATTCTGAAAATAAGATCATTTCTTTGAAATAAAAAATATATAACTTTTCACACTTTTAACTGTAAAAAGGCAGAAACTACTTACGAAATCAATTGTATGTTACTCCAAGCTGTGCAGGGGTTGGGGACGTAGGCTGCCAGGAAGATTGTTACTTTCTGATGAGAGGGACACCAACATGGGGCATCATCTGCCTGCATAGTGTGTGTGTGGCCTCTCTCTTCTGAGAGAAGATGTAAAAGATGGCTTTTTCTCTATTATACAAAGAGAGAATGTAGGTTGTTATATGGAGCTTATATTCTTTATATTCTAGAGTGGATACAAATAGACCTTTGTAGCATATGAGTATTTGATATAAAGTTAGGTAGTTACTAAGTATAAGGAAGGAAAATAAAGCATATTAATAACTAATATAATAAGTAACTCTTACAAATAAAGGGCAAGAGAATGCAGACGGGTTGAATACAATTTTAGATGGTGTAGACAGGAAAGCACTTTTTGCAGAGGGACATTTAAGCAGGGTCCTATATGATGTAAGAAAGCAAAGCCATTTCCAAGATGTGAGGGAAGAGAGAAGGGTCAGGACAGGCCGAAGGAGAGCTGTGGTGTGGGTCCTTCTGAGGAGAAGAGTAAGGCACATTCTGTGTAGCTTTGCCAGAAAAGATTAACTCTCTTCTCTAAGAGATGATCACCTTAGCTGGTTGCCATTGCTATTTAATCTGTCCATCACTACCTGGCTGTCAGCAGGTAGACATAGGGCACTGAGAATAGATCCTGAGACCCAGGAAAGCCTGATATGAATAAGGAGGGAAGCTTGGAAGTAAGACCTGACCTGACTCAAGTTTACCACAGTCATGGGTCCTGGGAGGGTTCCAAACACAGTACAGGGAGATGGAAAGGCAAAGAAAAAGAACTTCATGTATTCTGAAATTTTATTTCAGATTCTGGAGCAAAATTGTCCTTTCTCTCTCCCTCTGTCTACTTCTTCTTCCCATGTTTCCTTTAGGCATACAAAATTATATAAACCCTTATGGCATTCCAGTGGTAGTGTCTGCAGTGTCATGGAGCAGAGCATTTTAAAGGCTTGGCTTTCTCTGCTTCTTGCCTTGCTTTTGAGTTGGCTGCCAGCTGCAGTCCTTTAGTTACCTAAAGCTGACAGTGAAGCATGAAAGCTAGCTGCCTGTCTCCAGCCTGGTGACCGTGGATGGCGGGTGAAGGTAGGGTATTTATGTGCTCACTTATCACCTCATTCCACACATACCTCAAGTCTCCTTTGAACAACCTTTACCTTTAAAACTCACACTTTGCAAAGAACCACTGTACTGGGTTGTGGGAGGAGTGTTGGGTTTCTGCAGTGAAGCAGCCTCGGCTATGTCAGGGGTTCCCCTGCAGCAGCTTTTTCTGTCCCTAAAGTCAAGCACCTGTCAGCTGGAGTGAGCCCTGCAGACAGCTGCCCACCCACCACTCACTCAGGAACTCAATTGCAAAAGTCCCGTGTCACAGAGCATTAGAGCAGAGCCTTGCAAGCTATTTATAGAACTCCCTCTCTTACAGCAGATTACATACACAAGAGAATTTCCGAGCCAGAACTAGCTTTTCTGTCACTTACGACTTCCAATAGCCCTTTCTTATTAATCATTCTGAAGAATATGACCTGCGTCCTTTCAGATTTTAGCAGGGTAACAAGAGGTTATTGGAAACAAAATGTAGAGAGCGTTGGGGCTCAGTTATGCAGTGAAAGGCTCTTGGATGGTCTCCATCACCATATCTTCCATAATCTCTTGGAATTCACATTACCTTGTAAATTACTGTACTGTTCTCTCATATGGATTAGAATACTTTTAAAGATACATTAATAGAGTTTCAGAGAAAAAACGGCAAAGGCTTTGTTCATCCTCTTGTGACCAAATCAAAGTTGTGACAGAAACATGGAGCAAACAGCAAGAAAAGTCTTTTGGGACCTAGCAGAACAGAATCATTATAACTAGGAAGAGAAATAATTAATCAACCTGCAGAGGTAGGAGGTAGGAGGTGGCTAAGGCTGGCTGCGGGTCCTGAGTGGTGGAGTGGGACAGAGGCTGCAGCTGCAGCAGTGGCAGCTGCAGACGCCTCTTAAAGGGACCATGTCTGGGGACTTTCACCGTGACAGACCTACTCACTCTGAGCACCAGCGCCAGGTGAGCTGCTCAGGGGATACCTAAGACTTACTGGGGACACTAAGTTGTTGGAATGAGGGTTAGAGGTGAGGATCTCTCCTGGACAAAAGTGCCAGTAGTATTCATTGTTCCTCTGTTGAACCCTCCCCTCTCCCAGTTTGCAGACTCAGTGCTGCCATAGTTGAGATGACATCAAACTGGATAACAGAGGTTACTCTGTCCAGAGGATTCTCTGAAACTCTGCCTTCCCCAAGTCATGGCCCCACCCAAGCCACATCCAGGTGTGTCCTCAGTGAGTTAGGTGCTCCTAGCTGAGCAGCGCCAAGACTCACAGTGGTGACAACTGGCCTCTGTTTTTGGTGTGGTTTCTTGAGGCAACTATAAGTACGGTATCTGTGCATTGCTTGCTGAATCTTAACAGGTGGTTCTGGAGGGGCATAGGCTGGGGCTAAACTTGGCCTGCAGCTGAAACCTTCTCAGGACTGTGCCACTGGACACCTACTACACAAAGCCATGCTAATAAGACTGGGAAACTTAGGGGTTTTGTCTAGTACATAGAAACAGATATAGAAAGGAAGCCAAAATTGGAAGATAAGCAGAAACTGTATGAGAGAACAGAACAGAGGTATAGGAATAATGGAGTTAAGCAATCTAACAGATACAGAGTTCTAAACACTGGTTATAAAGATGCTCAATGAACTTAGGGGAAATGTAGATGAATTTAGCGAGTACTTTAACAAAGAGATAAAAAAAACATAAAAATAGAAATTATAAAAGGAAACCAATCATAAATGATGAATACATTATCTGAGATGAGAAGTATATTAAATGGAATAAACAAAGTGAATATAGAAAAGGATTAAATGGCCTATATAGAAGATGGGGAAGCCAAGGACACTCAATCAGAATGGCAAGAAAAAAGAAGCCAAGACTATAATAATAATTTAAGGAGCCTCTGGGACACAATTAAATGTAAAAATATCTGTGTCATAGGGGTACCTGAAGGAAAATAAGATGTTGAAGAGCTATTTGAAGAAATAATGATGGAAAACTTCCCTAACCTGGAGAAGGAAATAGACACACAACCCCAGGAAGCTCAGAGAGTTTCAAAAAAGATGAACCCAAAGAGGCCAACACCAAGACACATCATAATTAAAATGTCAAAGGTTAAAAACAAAGAGAGAATCTTAAAAGCAGCAAGAGATAAGCAGATAGTTACCTACAGGGGAGCACCCATAAGCCTGGCAGCCGATTTCTCAAAAGAAACTATGTAGGACAGAAGGGCTTGGTACAGAATATTTGACATGATGAAAACCCAGTATCTACAACCAAGAATACTTTCTTTAGCAAAACTATCATTTAGAGTTGAAGGACATATAAAGAGCTCCTCAGACAAAAATAGGTTAAAGAAATTTATCACCACTTAGCCAGTATTACAGGACATGTTGGAGAGACTTTTTTAAGAAGAAAAAAACCATGTATTAAAAATAGGAATAAAAAATGATAATTACTACATTTCTATCAACAAGAATCTCAAATGGAAAAGAACAAGTGCTCCAACCAAAAGATAAAGTTGCTAAATGTATAAAAAAACAAGACCCCTACATATGCTGCCTATAAGAGACTCACTTCAGCTTAAAAGACACACACAGTCTAAAAGGAAGGGGATGGAAAAAGATATTGCCTTGATGGACCTAGAGGGTATTGCATTGAATGAAATGAGTCAGATAGAGAAAGATAAATATTGCATAATTCCATGTACATGTGAAATCGAAAGAACAAAATCAACAACAACAACAACAACAAAAGTGGAAATAAACTCATAGGTCCAGAGAGTATTTAGAGAGATATTAGATGGAAGCAAGTTTGGGGGTCAAAAAAAAGACAAAGGGATTAATAGGTACAAGTGAATAGTTGCAGAACAGACATGGAGATGTAGAGCATAGCATGAGGAAGATGGTTAATAATGTAATAAATATGTAATGGAGAAGAGTGGTACTAGATTTAGTGGGGTGATCACTATGTGAATTATGCGTATCTCTGATCACTACACTGTACAACTGAAACTGGTATATTATTGAATGCCAACTATAATTGAAAAAAGAAAACTCATTGAATTGTACAATGTAAATATGAGCAACTAATTGTCTATTTAAATAAAGCCAGAGGGGGGAAAATGATACATTAATATACTCTTGAGGATTTGAAAATAGAAGGGAGGTGAATAACTAAACAATTGTGTTTTGCATATATATAGTGGAACCTGAAAAGCTCCCTGTGCAGAATGCTTTTGATGATAGTGTTCTTTCTAATCTAGGTAATATTACAGGTGATGATATAGGTAATATTATTTCCTGAACAGTAGAGGTTTAACAGGTAGTAATACCAATACTAATTACTATTAGTAATGCTAATAAAGGTAGTAACAATAGGTAACAATAATAGAAGGAATATTATTTCCTTAAGAGTATCCATTGCATCATCAGGCAATATAAATTAGTATATATTCAAAAGATCTTAGCTCATTAAAATAATGGGGCTCCATTTCATTTTAATGATATTTCTTTAAGGCATTGGATTTCTTCCAAGTAGCATAAATAATGGTGACAACATTTAAAAATAATCAGTCAATCAAATATGTAATTTAAAACGATCACATAATTCTTAAATTACTGGAAGCTAAGGACATGTTAGTTATTCATTTTAGAAAGGTAGCTGTTTATTACAGTTTACGAATTTTCCTAGAATCCTAAGGTTTCAAGGATCTTAGCTGGCCCCTAAATCCATTCCAGAATCATAGAAGATTAGATATATGGGTGCAATAGGCTGGGGCATATGAGAACTGCAGAGGTCAGTAAAATGTGTGTCCACTATCTTAGTTCGGGTGCCCTATGAAACAACACCTGAGACAAGGACTTGGCTGTAGGTAATTATTATCCTGGAAAGTAGAAGTTAGGGAGTGGGGAGAGACAGGGAAGAAAGAAAAAACAATATATGTACACATTATAAGAGAATGGGTGTATTTGTCATCAGTTATAGTTCGTGGTTAACTATAAGTTATCACATAGTGGCTTAACACAACACACAATAGCACAATGTAACTGTATTACCTTACAGTTCTGTAAAGTAGAATTCCAACTTGGATCTTACTGGGCTAAACTCAAGGTCTCAGCAAGGCTGCATTCCTCTCTGGAGGCTCTAGTGGGCAATCCTTTTCCCTCTCTTCTTGTTTCCAGAGGCTGCCTGCATTCTTTGGCCTGTGACCCTTTCCTCAGTCTTCAAAGCTGGCAACATCACATCTCTCTGATGCTTTTTCTGTCATCATAGCTCTTCCTGACCACATCTGGGAAGAATTCTCCACTTTTAAAGACCCATGTATTAGATTGGGTCCACCTAGATAATCCAGGCTATTCTTTCTAAGTCAAGTAATTTTAGTTTCAAGTATACAGTATATTGGTTACACATTTATATAGGTTATAAAACAACCCCCCTGATTGCTCTTTCTCTCCTCTTATTCTGCACCTAGCAGTTACATTAATGATGACTGCATTTCCTATGCCGTGTTCCTCATCTCTATAACCATCTATCAACTACTAATTTGAACTTCTTTAACCCTTCACCTTATTCTCTTAGTCCCCTAATCTCCCTCCCCTCTGGCCATCACTAGATTATCCTCTATATTCATGAGTCTGTTTTTGATTACTTTGTTCCTTTTATTTCTTACATTCTGCATACAAATGAAATTATGTGGTATTTATCTTTGTCTGACTTATTCCACTCAACATAATAACCTCTAGGTCCATCCATGTCATTGTAAATGGTAGGATTTAATTTTTTTAATGGATGAGTAATATTCCATTTTATCTATGAACCATAACTTCTTTATCCAATTGTCTGTTGATGGGCATTTATATTGCTTCCATATCTTGGCTATTATAAATTGTGCTGCCATGAACATAGAGGTGCATAGATCTTTATGAATTATTCTTTTGGTTATCTTTGAATAAATACCCAGAAGTACAATAGCTGGGTCAAAAGGTATATATATATTTTTAATATCTTGAGAAACCTCCAGACTGTTTTCTATATTGGTTGTACCAATTTGCAACCCCACCAACAGTGTGTGAGAGTTTTCCTTTTCTTCACATCCTTACCAACACTTATTGTTCTTTGATTTATTGATGATAGTCAGGTGTGAGGTGATATCATTATGGTTTTAATTGCATTTTTCTGATGATTAGTGACCTTGAGCATCTTTTCATATGTCTATTGGCAATCTGTATTTTCTCTTTGGAGAAATATCTGTTCAGGACTTCTGCCCATTTTTTAAATAGGATTGTTTGTTTTTTATTGTTGAGTTGTATGAGTTCTTCATGTATTTTCGATATTAACCTCTTATCAGATGTATCACAAGTGAATATCTTCTCCTATTCAGTTGGTTGTCTTTTTGTTTTGATGATGTTTTCCTTTGCTGTACAAAAACTTTTTAGTTTGATGTAGTCCCATTTGTTTATTTTTTCTTTTGTTTCCCTTGCCCAAGGAGATATGCCCAAAAAAGAAATTACTAGTAGCACTATCAGAGAGATTCCTGCCTATATTTTCTTCTAGAATTTTTATGATTTCAGATCTTACATTTAGTCTTTAATCCATTTTAAGTATATCCTTGCATACAATGTAAGAATGTGGTCCAGTTTTTTTTTCATGTATCTGCCCAATTTTCCCAGCACCATTTATTGAAGGACTGTCTTTATCCCATTACGTATTCTTGCTTCCTTTGTCATATATTAAGTGGGCATATAGGCATGCATTTGTTTCTGGGCTCTCTATTCTATTCCATTGGGCAATGTATCTATTTTTATGCTAGTACCAGGCTGTTTTGATTATGATAGCCTTGTAGTATAGTTTGATATCAGGTAGTGTGATATCTCCAACTTTGTTCTCTCTCAGGATTATTGTGGCTATTCGGAGTCTTTCATGGTTCCATACAAATTTTACAATTATTTGTTCTAGCTCTCTGAAAAGTTCCATTGGCATTTTGATACAGATTGCACTGAATCTATACATTGCATTGGGCAATATGGCATTTTAATGATGTTGATTCTTCCTACCCATGGTGCTCATTTATGCTGAATAATGTGCTGATTTATGCTTTCATTTATTTGTATCTTCTTCAATTTTTTTTGGCAATGACTTATAATTTTCTGAGGATAGGCCTTTTACCTCCTTGGTTCATTTGATTCCTAGGTATTTTACTGTTTTTGGTGCAATTTTAAATAAGATTTTTTTTTTTTAATTTCTCTTTCTGAAAGTTCATCATTGGTGTATAGAAATGCCACTGACTTCTGAATATTAATTTTGTATCCTGCTACTTTACTGAATTTATTGATCATTTCTAATAGTTTTTTGGTAGAATCTTTAGTATATCATCCACAAAAAAAACAAGTTTTACTACTTCCTTTCCCTTCAAATACCTTTTATTTTTCTTTCTTGTCTTATCACTGTGGCTAGAACTTTCCGATACAATGTTGAACAGGAGTGGTGAAAGTGAGCATTCTTGTCTTGTTCCTGATCTTAAGAAAAACTCTTTTAGCCTTTCCTCATTTTTTTTTATGATGTTAGCTGTATGTTTGTCATATATAATCTTTATGTTGAGGTAAGTTCCCTCTATTCTCACTTTGCTGAAAATTTTTATCATAAATGGATGCTGGATTTTGTTGAACACTTTTTCTGTATCTATTGATATGATCATATGGTTTTTATCTTCCAATCTGTTAATGTGATATATCACTTTAATTGATTTACAGATATTGTACCAACCTTGCATCCCATAAATAAATCCAACTTGATCATTGTGTATGATATTTTAAATGTATTACTGAATTTAGTTTGCTAATATTTTGTTGAGGATTTTTTACATCAATATTTATAAGAGATATTGGCCTATAGTTTTCTTTTTTTGTGATGTCTTTGGTTTTGAAATCAAAGTAATCCTGGCCTCATTAAAAAGGAGTTAGAGAGGCTTTCCTCTTCTTGAATTTTTTGGTATAGTTTGAGTTAATAGGTGTTAATTCTTCTTTGAATGTTCCATAAAATTCACCTATGAAGCCATGTGGTCCAGGATTTTCGTTTTGGGGGGAGGTTTTTGGTTACTGATTAGATTTCATTGGTGGTGATCGGTCGGTTCAGATTTTCTGTTTCTTCTTGACTCAGTCTTGGGAGATTGTATGTTTGTAGAAATGTGTCCATTTCTTTCAGATTGTCTAATTCATTGGTGTATAATTGCTTGTAGTATTTTCTTATGAACTTTTGTATTTGTGGAGCCCATAGTTATTTCTCCTCTTTTATTTCTCATTTTATTTGAGTCCTCTCTCTTTTTTCCTTTATGAGTCTGGCTAAGGGTCTGTCAATTTTGCTTATCTTTTCAAAGAACCATCTCTTGTTTTTATTAGTCTTTTGTATTTTTTTCCTCGACTCTATTTTATTTATTTCTGCTCTGATCTTTATTATTTCCTTTCCTCTATTCACTTTGGGCTTTGTTTGCTATTCTTTTTCTAGTTCTTTTAAGTGAAGGTTAGATTGTTTATTTGAGCTTTTTCTTGTTTCTTGAGGTAGGCCTATTTGTTATAAATTTCCCTCTTAGGACTGCTTTCACTGTGTCCCATAGATTTTGAGTCATTGTGTTTTCATTTTCATTTGTCTCTAGGTATCTTTTGATTTCTTTCTTGATCTCATTGTTAACCCATTCATTGTTTGGTAACATGTTATTTAGCCTCCATGCGTTTATGTATTTCTAGTTTTTTTTTTTTTCTTGTGGTTGATTTCCAGTGTCATACCATTGTGATTGGAGAAGATGATAGATATTTCAATCTTCTTAAATTTATTAAGACTTGTGTTTGTGACCTAACATGTGGTCTATTCTGGAAAATGTTTCATGTGCACTTGAGAAGAATGTATATTTTGCTGCTTTGGGGTGAAATACTCTGAAAATATCTATTAAATCATCTGGTATAGTGTGTCTTTTAGGCGCATTGTTTCCTTGTTGACTTTTTGTCTGGAAGATCTGTTCATTGGAGTCAATGGTGTGTTGAAGTCTCTTACTATGAGTGATTACTATTGAGCTCTCCTTTTGTGTCAGTCAATAATTGCTTTATGTATGGTAGGTACTCCTATGTTGGGTCCATCTATGTATAGTAGGGTTATGTCCTCTTGATTATTGATCCCTTTATCATTATATAATGCCCTTTTTTCTTATTATAGCCTTTATTTTAAAGTCTATTTTGTCTCATATAAGTTTTGCTATTCTAGCTTTATTTAATTTCCATTTGTGTGAAATATCTTTTTCCATCTCTTTACTTTCAGTCTGTGAATGTCACTTGATCTGACATGGGTTTCTTGTAGACAGCATATGCATGGAGCGTGTTTTCTTATCTATTCCGCTACCCTATGTCTTTTGATTGCAGCATTTAATCCATTTACATTTAAAGTGATTATTGATACATACATAGTTAATGTCATTTATTATTCATATTTGTTTTTTCTTCTTTTTTTTTACCGCCCCCCCTTTTTTTACATAAGTCTCTTTAACATTTCTTTTAATACTGGCTTGTCGGTGATGAATTCCTTAAGCTTTTCCCTATCTGGGAAGCTCTATCTTAACTTCTATTTTAATCGAAAGCCCTGCTGGGTAGAATATTCACGGTTGTAGATTTTTGTTTTTTATAACTTTGAATATTTCTTGCCAGTCCCTTCTGACCTGAAGTTTCTGATGAAAAGTCAGCAGACATTCTTATAGGGGTAGCCTTGTAAGTAACTAGCTGCTTTTCTCTTGCTGTTTTTAAGATTCTCTCTTTGTCTTTGACCTTTGGCATTTTAATTATGATGTGTCTTGGTGTAGGTCTGTTTGAATTCCTCTTGTTTGGGACTCTGTGCTTCCTGTACTTGGATGCTCAATTTCTTTGCCAGGTTAGGGAAGTTTTCCATTATTATTTTTTCAATTAGATTCTCAATCCCTTGCCCTCACTCTTCTCCTTTGGGCACTCCTATGATGTGGATATATTGTTATGCTTTGTGTTATTTCAGAGACCTCTTAAACTATCCTCATTTTTTAAAATTCTTTTTTATTTTTGTCATTTTGATTGTTTTTTTTTTCTGCTATCTAGTCAGCCAGTTTGCTGAT
The DNA here is from genome assembly GCA_004027375.1 of Macroglossus sobrinus. NCBI lineage: Eukaryota > Metazoa > Chordata > Mammalia > Chiroptera > Pteropodidae > Macroglossus > Macroglossus sobrinus. Next base: position 1,465,449 of record PVKZ01000102.1, read on the forward strand.
TCAGTCTTCTGCTTTATCTAATCTATTATTGAATTCTTCTAGTGTATTCTTTATTTCCATTATTGTATTCTTCATTTCTGTTTGGTTCTTTTTTTATGGTTTCTATGACTTTTTTATGCTTATTATCTCTCTGTTGAGGTTCTCATTGAGCTTATCCATTCTTCCCCTAAGTTCATTGAGCATCTTTATAACCATTATTTTGGATTCTGTCTCTGATATGTTGCTTGTCTCCATGTCATTTAGCTTATTTTCTGGAGTTTTCTCCTGTTGTTTCATTTGTGGCATCTTTGTTTTCTCATTTTATTAGCCTCTCTGTGTTTGTTTCTATGTCTTAAGAATATTTGTTTCATCTCTCAGCCTTGGCCAGATGGCCTACAGTGGAAGGTGTCCTGTGCTAGGGGCTCTGGATGTGATCTTCGTGTGGGTTATGTGTGATCTGTTGTAACTAAGACTTTATTGGTGTTAGTACATCAGTGAATAAGATTAATGCTCAGGCTGACTAACTGTGGAAACTGGCTACACCCATAGGTAAGAGTTGCTGTGTGAGGGCTGACCCCATTGAGTGGGATTTGCCCTATCAGGCGTATGTACTTATTGAGACCACCCTTTGTATCGCTAATGGGACTAGTCAAAAGTTACTCTGTTGTGGTCTAATGCCAGCCTTTGAATGTATTGGTTTTGTGGCCCCTTGGGAGAGGCTCCCCTGTAGGCCAAGGTCAGCTGCTACCTCTGATGGCTCAGGGCTACCTGGTGGGAGCTACAAAGCAATCTGTAGATGGTCGTTGCCTATGCTGGATCTATAGGTAAGCGGAAGAGACAAGACTATAGGTAGCAGTTGGTTATCCCCTATCCTTGACCTAGGGCAGTTTAGCAAAGGAACCAGTGCTCCTCAAGGCCAGATACTGTCAGTTGCCCTTAAGTCTCTGAAACTGGAAGAGCCTCTGGATGATATGCATGTTGGGTGGTGCAGAGATCCAGGTAGTCACCTAGATCTATTGAGCAAATTTTCTCCTGCCACTGCAGTGTCTGTTACATGCCAGCGCTTTCTCTGTGGCTCCTGTACAAGTTTCAGGTCATAGCAAGGCCAGCGGCTGCCCATCTCGGGCCTGCAAACACCTGAGCTCTGTTTAAAAATTACCGAAACTCACGGGCATGAGTTTTATGGGCCTACCCATAAAAGCTTCTCCCGGGTGAACGGGCTTTGTGTGGGCCACACGAACTGATACTTTGTTTGCTGTTGAATTCTTGACCTAAGGAAATCACAGGATGGGACTGGGTTGCCTGATAGCAGGCTTGCCACAGGTAATTGTGGGTTAGGTAGGCCATTGTCTTAGTGAGGCATGGGGCTGTCAGGCCTATACAGCACTAGATTTGCTATAGGCTCCCACAAAAATCACATATCACTGTGAGATCTACTGCCATCTGTGATGGGCCCACAAAATCCCACAGATCTGCCCAACAGATATTGTATCTCAAGCTGGCAGCAGTGATCTTCCCATCACTGTATTACCTGAACTTTGCTCACTTCACTGGCTGAGGTCTGTTGACTGCGCAGATTGTGCCACCCTGGCTTGGGGCAGGGCAGGGGAGCTGCCTGTCAATGTGCTGCAGGCACTTTGTGGATTGGATGTGGCAAGGTTTTAGGAAGTGAAGGGTGGGCAGGCTGATATAGTTTTCTGCATGTTCTAGTATCAGTCACAGATTACATGGAGACAAGCTGCTGTATGACGCAGTCCCACAGACCATTGTTATCCCCCCAAGAGTTACTGCAGCTACTACAGGCAGCAGTGGTCTCCTCACCACTGTTAACCCAGAAAGGCGCTGAGCAAGCCAAAGTTTGTTGCGTGCACAGAATGCACAACCCCAGAGAAGGGCAGAGGCGGAGAGGCTGCTTGTCAATGGGCCACAGGCATTTTGTGGCTTGGGTGAAGCAGATCTCAGGGAGACAAGGGCCAATAGGCCAACACAGCCTCAGTTTTGCTGCAACTTCTGTGCCTGCGAGTTCCCACTGTAGTCACAGATTACAGCGAGACCAGCTGCAGTCTGGGGCGGTCCCACAGACCCCTGCACTCCCCAGATGCAATATTACAGTTCTTGCAGGCAGCAGAGTCTACTGTAACTGATTTAAATGCAGTGTCCGCACTATACTATCCAAAATTTGTTGCCTGTGCAGACTGTGTGAGACCCAGGGGAGGGGCAGGGCGGTGTTGGTGGTCTGTCAATGGGCCACTTGGGCAATTTGTGGGTTGGTTACGGTGGGGTCTTAGGGAGACAATGGCCATCAGGTCAATACTGCCTCAGTCTGGTTGCAACTTCAGTAACCATTTGTGCATTTGTACATTCCCACAAAAGTCACAGATTCCAGTAAGACCAGCTGCTGTCTGGAACTGGCCCACAGATTCCTGAGATCCACCTAAGTTCAGGTTGGCAGCAGTGATCTGCCAGAAACTGTCTGTGAAATGCACCGTCACAGCTGCCCGCTGCAATTGTTTGGCCCTGAAAAGGTGCAGGGCGTGGCAGCCACCCAGTAACAAAAGCCCCATCCCGGGCAAACTGCACTTTGGGTGAGGTGAGCTGATCTCCTCAGGCCAGTGCAACTTCCAAACAGGGTGTGGGAGGGATGGGCTCGGGCAAGCTGACTCATCTGTAGATTTCCCCATAGGGAGGCCTCTGACTAAGGCATAATGGTAGCTGCAGGTCCCACTCTCCTTCTGGTGTCAGGTAATGCAGTCTTTCTCAAATCTTGTGCAAGCCTTTGATTCACCACTGGTGCCCTGGGTGAGTGTCCGCAGGTGAGAGAGCCTGTGCATAGGCCATTGAAACGGATGTCTTGGATTTCAATTTCCTTCTATCTCTCCCAGAGTTTTTGGGTTCCTCTTCTCTGGGCTAGGACCTTGGACTTCCGAATGAGACCAGGAACTCTCTCTCCTGCAGAGGAGCCTCTGCAGTCTCACTCTCTCTCCCCATGTTCCTCTACCACCCATGGGTGCAGGTCCAGCTCAATTTGCGACTTTGGTCCTCCTACTGGTTTTGATGTGACTCCTTCTTTATATTATCAGACGTACGTGTTATGAGCAGCTAGACTTCAGGTGATTCTCCATGTTGATTATTTTATAATTTGGCTGTAATATCAATATGAATCTGAGAGGAAGTGAACCCTGTTTTTACTTAGTCTGCCATCTCATCTTCTCTTAGGATGTGGATATCTTTGAGGGCCATTATTCTGTCTGCAAGAGAGGGCAATGGACAATAGGCAGTGGAAGGAGGGCTCTCTTCCACTGGTACATTGAGGAGCATACAGAATGACAGAACTATCTACCTGAAGTACAGAGGCTGCAGAATTTATCTAGCAGCTCCCATGTCATTTGTTGAGGGTTCCTCCTGGAGATAACTCTTGAGTGCTTCCAGGCTGTACACAGCAAGCAGACTCTCGTGGGCTGAGGCACAAAGCCAGAAGAGCTTGCAAGGAAGGGTCTCCTTGCAAGGAAGGGTCTACAGCTTCCCTAAAAACATTTTGGCAGAGTAGATGCAAAGCAGGCAGCAGGCAGCTGTTACATCCATGGAATGATGACACTTGGTGACCTAAAAATCATTTAGGTCTGGAATTTGAATAATAGAGCTCAAACCAAGCTCCACCACTGTGAAGGCTTCACAAGTCTTCGACCTCTCCTAAACCTGGTTTTCCTTTTGTTGGTTGGAGTGACTACTATGGACCACACAGAGAAGATTTGAATATTAAATGCACTAACATATGCAAAGTAGCTGATGTGTAGTGCCTGGTCATAAATGGCAATAGGAATTTTTATTTATAGATTAAAAAAACACATTTATTAGTTGCCAGGCACTGGAGATACATACGTGAACAAGAAGAACAAGGTTGCCATCCTCATGCGGCTTCTCTTACAGTGGGGGAGAAAGGTAATAGGTAAGTAAATTATAAATATACAAGGCCTTACAGATTATGGTTGCTGCAATAAAGTGTATGCATAGGGTGACCAGAGAGAAAGTAAAGAGGCAGGGATGTGGCAGAAACTGTCCAGTGCCCATCCACTCTCCTCCTCTCCTCTTTCAGAATCTAGTATTCAGGAGGCATATGGGGATTTCTTGATTGTGAGAGGGTAACCTCTACCCCAACTCCAGGGATGAATCATGACTGGTCTAACATAGTTATGGTAATCTCATTCTTCTTGGCAAGCAATTGTCATAAAAGTAGACACTAGACCCAATGAGATTCAAGGGGGAGTCTGCTACTGGGTAAGGCCTCTGTTCCTGCCTGGTGAGGAGAAAGCCTTTTGCCTGTCCCTCCATTTGTTCTTCTTCAAACAAAATAAATGAGCCATCTGACTATCAATAGCTTCGTTGAGATCACAAAACCACAAGCCTGAAGATGAAAGTCTGACAGAGCAGAAGGCCCTCAAGGGCCGGGTCTCTGGTGATGTCATGAGGCAGCCAAATGACTTTCTCATGAAAGAAAAATGAACCTTTAATTTTATTTAATTTCTACAGTTAGTCTGTTTTTGTTGTCGCTGTTGTTGCTTGCAGTTGAACACATTCTTAGCTGATATAGTCAGTCCAGAAGTGCTGTTTGATATGAGGCCTGAAGGGTCAAGTAGGTTGGGTGGCTGGGAGAGGGAACTATTGAGGTGGCTAGAGGGTACCCTTCTGGGACCTTGAATTCAGGATGAGGCATTTTAGATACAAAGTGAAACTATATAGTGGCTTTAAGCAGTGGAGTAACGTGGTCACAGGGAATCGTAAATCCCATATTCTTTAATGTAGAAATAGAACTCTAAAACCTACCATTTTGATAGGGCTATTAAAGTAGTTATTAAAAATCATGCTGGAGCCAGAAATTGCAGAGAACCTTGGGAAGGTAGGAGACTGATGACTCAGTTGTCTCGGGGAGACAAGCCCTGAGCTATAAACCTTTTACAGCTAATTGTTAAAGAGACAGGCTAGCAATATTTATAAGCCACTGGACTTGGAGATCTTTAGAATATAAACACTAAGGCATGTTGAGTGAAGGCCCCAGTGTGTCAGATTGACTTGTTTTATATTTGGTATTATGAAAATGTCCTGGCTACATTGTAAGAATGATTCTAGGGGCATCAGAACTCTAAGTATAATACCCTCTCCTTTAGAATGAAACTATCAATTCTGAAGCTACATATTAATTGATTGGCATAGAAAATTACACCCAGCCCACTATTTATAATTCCTAAGGGACTTATAATTCCTCTTTTAAAAAGTTTTTAATTTTTCTAAGGAAGTATCAAGGCTTTGGCTTTCTCTCTTCAGGCCTGATTGAAATAAATGACTAACACATTCATTGTAATAAGTGTCTCTAACATTTGTTTTTTAATAAAAAATTTTCTTGACAGGGGTGATCTGTCTGATGCATTAAAAAAAAAATTTCTCTGACCACAATGTGAAGAATAATTTATAAGAGATTCGGAGCTGACGCAGGGAGCACATTGAGGTACCCCAGGAGAAGGACTGACAGTCTGATGTGGGAGTGGAGGCAGTGAAGTCACAAACATGTGGACAGATTTGAGATGTATGTAGGAGGTAGAACTGAAAGGACTGGAAGAAGGAACTAAAGATGACTCACAGGGTTTTGTCCTGAGCAATGAGGTAGATAGTGATAAGAGTTACTGAAATTGAGACACTGGGGAGATGAATAGCTTTAAGTGAATAAACAGTTTAGATTGGGCATATTTGACAAAGTGACTGGTTGATATCTAAGTGAAACTGATACAGGACAAGGTGAATTTCCCCAAAGGGGTTGGGGGGAGGCAGGATGACCAACCCGTGCACCAAGAAAAGAGGATCCTTTGGCAGAGAGTGTGGAAAGAATTCAACACACATGCCAAAGTTAGAGTCGAAAGGAAAGTTTATTATAAAAGTGGTAACACTCCACAGAGTGTGGTCTCCTCTCAGAGGCAGAGAGTGAGAAAGAGAGTGAGAAAGAGAGAGAGAGAGAGAGAGAGAGAGAGAGAGAGAGAGAGAGAGAGAGAGAGAGAGAAATAGTGAGTGAGAGAGTAAAGGCACTGAGAGGGACTCTGAATGGTCAGGGAATTGAGTTTATATGTCATTCTTTAGTTCCCATTTCCTTTGATATGGACATACACTGAGGAAGGGAAAGAGCATGTAGAGTGAAAGCACTGCTGGCAGTTCCTAGCCTTTAATCTATAGGTTCCCCAAGGTTTTAGCCATAGGGTATGACTCCTGGTTCCTGTTTCTCAGGTATGGGGAATGGGCTGTTAGCAATCCCAGCAGAAATCGTTTTTTTCTGAAGGTGTCTTCCTGGCCTGATCAGCATATTGTAGTCTCTGAACGTGGTTTGATTAACATTTTAATTATCTTGCCTCTTCCCTACCTTAGAACTACAATGCAGGCAGTTGGATGTACTTAAGTCTGAGGTTCAGCATAGAAGAAAGCCTGTGTACGGAGAAGGAAGAGAAGGTCACTCAGGTAGGTCTTGGGACACGCTAATATTTACAGAAGTAAAACCACCTCCATTCACAGATAAGGAGCAGATTTTTATCAAAAAGAATAACCAATTTTTTTTCCAACCAATTTTTTTCTGGACTGCTATAGTCTATCCTCTTTTGAAAGCCGTGCAAATGCAAATTTTCATTTCTGCGTGCCCTATTGTAGAAACGGCTACTCTGTAATTCTCAAAAGACATTTTAACAATTATGTGAGTTCAAATAATGGAAACTCCTGTTGACAGTGACTACCTGTTGTCAACCATGGACAATAGCCAAGTTCTATTAACTGTGTGACTGAGATTGTTGGAAGCTGGTGACTCAGACTCCTTTGAAAAGCATGCCTTTGAAAGAAGATGTGGGGTTTGGGTGGTGTTACAGTGTCTGGATTTGAGAGCATTACATGGTATTTTTCTATTCACATACAGAAGTCACTTAAAGCAAGAGAGGATGAGTAGGATGAGGGCTCTGCTAAAGCGTTAAGCTTACTTGTGTGTTAGCTGCTTTTCTTAGATGTGGTGTTGGGGTGAGAATGTCTCCAGGAAATGCACAATCCTACATGTGTTGGCCCAGAACAGTGTGGGGGGTGGGGGTGGGTGGGAGAAACAGGCTGAATAAAGTTATTTTGGTGATTAATTACTGTTTTTAACTGAAGTCTTTGGCTTAATTATCTGTTATAAGTATGCTAATTTGGTCAGTTGTCTCTAGGTAGCTAACTTTACCCCTAATTTAAAAGCATCCATCTATGATGAAAGAACATTTTCTGGAGAAAGTGTGCATGCCCACCCACCAGAGAGGAAGTAAGACTTTGTTTCAGTCTGGTGTTCACAACCTTTTCTAACGCCCTTTCTATGTATGTGCAAATCAAGTTCCCCCAGATATCCTTACACTTTCCTTCCCATCAGCACAAAGCCATCAAAACTGAGCAGGAAACAGATGGAAGCTATCTGGGTCTCAGAGAGGATTAGTGAGTTCAACTAGCTGTTCTTCCTCTTCATACCCTTGGAATCTTCTCTTGAGGCCTTAATTTGTCTTTGAATACACCAATACTAATAATAAATAAGGTGTGATGTTTCCCCCTTGAGGTTCTGCTTTCTTGATTCAGGTTAGTGCAGGGGCAACCCTGGATGTGTGTATTAAACTGTAGATCGTATTATTATTATTTAATTGTGGTGAGACCAGCAGATCAGGAGACAACAGCCATTGAAAAGGTAGCTTGTTCAATTCACTGATCTCAGTTGAGTGTGTGTGTGTGCGTGGTGGGGTGGGGCATGAGGGAAGCATCAGAGTAGGTAAGTATGCAGAGGGAGGGGGGAAAAAGGGGACAAGAGCCTTTTGTTGTGGTTTTTGTGGAACAAGTGAAGCAAAGTGAACAGAGTTAGTGTTAGGTAGCTAGTCAGACATGAGCAACAGAGAAAAAGGAATAGGGGCCCAGCTCTGTAACCATAGAAACCTCCCTTGAAGACCTTCCTTAAGGTATCTCCCAGAGATACCTCCCTTTTATACCTTAAGGTTATAAATTACTCCAAATCCTAGAGCACAAAGGCCATAAAGTCTGCTAGCTAAACCAGTTACAAACGCATGCTCAAAAAGTACTGCCCATAACTTCAGCCTCATTATACCATCATTATAAGATCATGACTCTGCCTAGAAGTTCATGAATTTAATTATAACAGACTGAATTCTGGGTAAGCACATGTACAGTAAGCAAAGTATTATTTATATAGCAGCCAACTGTCAGTCAAGGTGACCTCACATATGGATCATCTAGGCCTCCCATCAGGGCCCAAATATAAACAGATCTTCCCATCTCGGCATTGTTACAGCTTTCCTGGCTAGAAACACGCTCCTCCTTTTGGGGTGTGCTATCTTATCTCTTCACCTCCCAGATTCCACAGGGCTGCAGCCTTCCTTAGTGCGGCCCGTCTCCTTCTAAAATGCACTTGCAATAAATCTTACTTTTTCTAAGTCTCACTGACCTGTATGTAATTCTTTCCCATATTGGTGAGGAAGAACTGAGGAACAGCACACAACACCATCATCCACTGTTCACCTCCTCCTCCCCCACCCGGCTGGGGCGACGGCAGATTTCGCATCACCCCAGAGGTGACATTAGAATTGTTCAGTTTGAATCTTTTCGATGGACTGGGGTGTAGGAGCTGTCCCTAGTTGTCTGGTATTTGGCCCCAAGGTAATTAGGGTGGGGGATACTGGCCCTAATTATGAGAGCCACAGAGGAGGTGATGGGGATGTGGGCTCTGGACTGGTTAGTTAGCAAACAAAAGGCACTTGCTCACAAGTGAGTCTTTCACTGTCTCTAGAAATTAGATAACCCTGAGAGGGGCTGTCCCTCAGGGATCAGTAAGGCCCCTCTTCTCCCATGTCAAAGCATCAGAAACACATAGTTAATACAACATGTGTCATACTTTTGTGCGGACTGGACATGTAGCCTTGGGGCTTACTCTCTGAGTCTCAGTTTACTCCTCTACTAAATGGAGTAATAGTACCTTGAACTCGAGGTAATTGTTGAGATTAAATGAGATTGGCACAGTGTCTGGCACCTGCCAAGTGTTCAATAAATGTTTATTTATAAGTGGCCACATCATAAGCTCTGGTCATAGTTGTTCTGGTTACAAGAGTTCGAGGGTTACTTCATGGCCCTGAATGAGGAAGGGCAGATGTGGTCCTTCAACATGATTCTCCTAGTTGGATAATAGTTGCTATCTGTATCCAGAGGTTTCTTTTTTTCTCTTTAATTATTTTAAATACCCGAAGAGTTGTCACTTTTATGACTTCATAGGTCGAACTGAATCTATTTGCCCTGAGGAAACTTTGGAGCTAGGAGAGTAAGTGGCTTCCTTAGTTTTCACCAAATAGATGAGTAGCTAAGCCTTTTCTGGAAGTCTTCCATTGATTGATTAGTGGATCAATTTCCCATTAACTTTTAGTAATAAAACACATGATGCTACTGAGAGTGAGGTCTGAAAATCTTTACATTTTAGTTCATCTCCCGCTTGAGTAATTTCTTTCTTTCCTTTCTTCAATGAATATTTATTATGCCTGAGGCACAGGGAGAAAGTATAAAAGAATTTAATGGGAGAAGCAGGACAAAAAGAAGTTCAGGGAGCCTCACATTTTCTTGCTATGTAATCAGTGTTTAATTTTAGATTTCTCTCCATTTTTATGAGTGTGCAAATGAAGCTAGCAAAAGAAGAAAATGAAGTCTAAGGCCAGAGAAAGGCTTCCCTGGACAGCGATTAGCTGCCTCTGTTTTAAAGATCCCCTTCCATTGACTTGAGGCAGTGTCTGGCACCTGCCAGGTGAGGACTTTATCCAGCTTATAATTATTCTGCAATGTTTTCAGACAAAAGGGACGTTAGCTCTTGGATTTTTGGAACAATCGACAGCTCAACAACAGTGCGGATAATTAGGACTTAAAAGACTCACCTGTTGGCTGACCCTATTTATGAGCATCATCCTTCTCTGCAGCCCCAGCTTCTCCTGGTCCAAGTTCAGATGCAGGTCAGATTTAGATGCAGAGGGATGTTCTTTTAAAAAGGCCATGATCTTGCCAAAGCTAGTCCATACTACTTCCCTTAATGTACCCCTTCAGCTTTGTCTTTCTAGTTTTTGTCCCAGTTTCAAAATCCAATGCCAGCATAGTATAGGGCAAGGGTCACCAACTCCTGGGCTGCCAACTGGTGTGGTCTAGCATCTGTTAGAAACCAGGCTGCACAACAGGAGGTGAACGGCCCAAGAGCAAAGCTTCATCTATATCTGCAGCCGCTCCCCAGGGCTAGTATCACTGCCTTAGCTTCACCTCAGATCATCAGGCATTAGATTCTCATAAGAGCACTGGTCCCTGGTGCCAGAAATGTTGGTGACTGCTGGAGGGGAATCACATGTGCTGTGAAATCAGAGGACCTGGCTTTACATCTTGGCAAATTGCTTAAACTTTCTGAGCCTGAGCCTCTTAGTCTGTAAGATGGGGTCAATGGAACCCACAGTTAGGTCTGTTTCTAAAAAAGATAAGGTCAGTGTCATTCCTGACTCTTGCCAAGCCTCCTCTGGAGCTGTGGGGGCTTTTCTTGGTACATGGAGCACAGAGGACATTCCAGGTAAACACACCTTCTTCCATACCAGGCAGAGCTTTGACTCAAATACCTGGATGACTTCTACCTTGGCAGAGAGGGCTGCATCCTATGTGAGTCTCTTTTGCCCTTTTTATTTCAGGGCTAGAGGTGGGCCAGGTAATTTTTTTTTTTGCCAGGTTAGAAAACCTGCCCAAGATTATAGCACCAATTTGGAACAGGACAAGTCCTCCAGCCTGTCTGCTGAGCCCAAATCCCACACTCTTTCCTTTACATTTCCATTTTGTACTGGAGGCATGAAACTCAAAGAGACCCACTTTAGTGGTTGAGAAATTACTGAGAACTCAACAACAAAGCAAAGATAAATAGCAACAACAGAATGACAATGCTCTAGCTGACCCTGGAGAAGATGCTCAAGGGGCTATCCAAATTTCAGGCCTTTCAGTTATTATAGCAGATGGTCGACCCAACCCACCTGCTCCCTGGACTCGTTGGCTCCTCAGTTATTGTAGTACCCACTGAAACTCTAATCTGTGGTCCCTCACAAAAGACTAAACTCTAATGACAAAAGTGAATGATAATGGAGTCAGATAGGGAACGATACAGTGTGCACCTTGCTTGCTGTGTGACTGACTCCTGGTTGAAATCAGGATGGAGCCAGTGATGGCATGGCTTCATGATGCCAGCAGAGTGCCTCCTATCATCACATGTGGGATGGCAATTTCAATGATGAGAAACCTGACAAGTCGGCTTGCTACCTTCCTCCTTTTCAACTGTCTCCAGAACACATCCAACATCTATTGTGCCAGATCTCAGGGTCACATCATGGCGGCAGCTCCCATTAAGCTATCCGGTTACAGACTTTCAATATCTCTTAGGTAAAAGCAGAACTTTTAATATACAACAGTTTCCAGCAATTGGGCAAATACTTTGCAAAGAATGTCTGTGGCAGGCAGTAAGATGTGATTAAGAACAGAGGAAGGCAAGTGGACAGTTCTCTCTTCCCTGAACTAGAGTAAAGGTCAGACTGTGCTAAGGGTCAGCCTTGCTAAATGTCAAAGTCAAGAGCAGCCGTGAAAGGTGGATGTAAATGGTAATGCGCTAGACAGATCCTAGGAGTTGGCATTACGAAAACTTCAACCATATCCTGTGTTAGGCAACCAGCAGCAGAGGTGATTGACACAAGGTCAAAGCAGCTGATTTTATTCAGAGGGCTGCAAGTTCCTGAGCTGCATCCTTCATCTGAGACAAGGAGACAATTTAGTGGTCCTTTGCTTCCAACAATTGAAATACAACTGTGAAAAGCATGTTAGGCACACTTTACACTTTTCGTCACATACTTCTTGTTTCCATTTCCCCACCATCCTTATTTGGGACACTCACTTGCCAGTTGGAACCTCTGTGTGCGTGTGTGAGCATGTGTGTGTGTGCATGTGTGAGCATGTGTGTGTAGTCCTTAGGACCTACTAGTAACTACATGTGAGCCAGTAAATTCTGCCTTGCTCCTGGTGCCTTTTCTTACCTCTCTGTTAGTTAGAGGTAAGAGAGACCAGTGCCAGATGCGATTGTCTGAATCCAGGTATGAGTGTACCTCCCTGTGATCTCTGTGCCCATCCAGCTTTCCCCATCTACGTAAAAAAAATGTTTTAAAAAGTTTTTTTTAGCCTCAAAGACCTTATAGAAATTCCAAAAGTTTTGTTGAAAAGGACCCTTTATAATGAAAGCTATATGTTTACTATAGTTAAGGAAACATATATAAAACAAAGTCAAAAGAGTTTCAGTGGCCTTCTCTTACACATTTCTAGTTGTTCTTCATCAAGAAACTGGAAAGAACTCCTTCATGGGGCCTGGCTGCGTATTGGAATCAGCTGGGCTGATTCAAAAATGACTGATGCCTGACTCCACCTAAGATCAGATCTCTGCATTGCAAAGAACTGCCCAGATGCTTCTGCTGTACAATGCAAGTTGAGAACCACTGGATGAGATAAAATCAAACAGGCTATAAACCTAAAAGGATGAGTAACTCATGTCTCGGCATCTGGAAAATAGAAAATGAAAATAGAAGAAAAAAAGAAAAAGAATCCACAAGCTTTATTCTTTATTTCTCCACCCATGTGTTAATTATGCGAGTCAGTGCCACTGAAAACCACTGAAGACCAACATGTACTTGGCAAGTTGACCCTCAATTTCTTCACTCTCTTTAAGCCTCCTTCCTCAGACAACCTTATCTCCTAATTCACTGAGAAAACAAAGACTCCTTAAATTTTCTACCCACACATTTTTCTCTCTCTCCACCTACTCTCGTTTCTTCTAGGCTCAAGAGAAGAGGGCTCCTTCTCTTTTCTCAAGTCAAATATCTTTAAGAGGCCTCCACATCCATTTTCTAGCCCCACACCTCTTTGGTATCATTGATTATCCGTCCTCTGCCCTTTATCTTTAACCTGTCCCTATAAACCAACTCTTTCCCAGCATGCAAAACACTCTGTTCTACCTCTTCAATCAAAACAAAGCAAAGCAATCTACTTCAACCATATGTCCTCCAAGTTCTTTTTCCTTTTCAACATAATTGAGTTTATGAAAGAGAAATTTCCACAAACTGCTGATGCATTCTCACTTCCCATTCATCTCTCTTCAGTCTATTATAATCTGACTTCTGGCCCTATCAGTCCACTGAAATTCCCCTCACCAGAGACACTAAATGCCTCTTTCTTGCTAAGTCCAGTGCCTCACAGTGACTAGGAGGGATCGCCATGTCCTTAGGAGCTGACTGCTATCCAGCCCCCTAACACCACCTCTTCACTTGCACCTGCGTCCCTGTGGTCACACTCTCTGCTCACACTATCAAGGATTCTCATCAGTGCCCCTAAGCCATGTTTGCTATCCTTCTGTGCCTTTGCACATGTTCTTCCTTCTGCTTGTAATGCTTGTTCCCACATTTTTCAATCTTGAATTAGCTTGGATGCCTCTCCACTCTTCTTTGCTGGGAGGAGTTATTTTCTAATTGAGAAATCAGCAAAAAATAAAAAAAAAAGGTTTCCACAAGTGGGCAGCACCATGCTGACACTCTGTGTAACACTAATATATTTCCTCCTGCTATTGTAGTTCAGGAGCTTTATCCTGCCCAGAATTCTACTGTAATTCTCCATTACACCCTTACTTAAATGCGGATTGTCTATTAGAAAGATTACTAGTTTGGATGCTCATACTAGGATGATTTTCTAGGCAAATCTACCTAAAATGGAATGAAATATGAATTCCTATATAATGCAAGTACTTGTTCTATAATACTGTATTTCCCAAGTTTGCCTGGTTATAAGAATCACCTGGCATGTTTATTTAAAATGCAGATTTCTGGGTCCTATTGCTACCTAGGAATTCAGAATTTCCAGTACAAGGGCTGATCCTTACTCATGTACGTTTTAAGATCTCATTATATTCTGGAAGGGAGGTCTGAGACTTATGGCTAGCAAGGCCAATTACCTGCCAATTACCTATTAAAAGAGCAACACTGTGCTGGCTAAGCTGGAGAAACAGGGATGTTAGAGATCAAGGCCAAACTAAATGCTTGTTAAGCCTTCTACTCATGAACGAGCTCTTAGCTGTTCCCTTTCATTTCTCCCAGGCTTTGATTTCTTCAAATGCATAATTAGCATTTTGCACAAGGAACATAGGGGATAGAGAGGTGAGTTTTTATGCATCTGGGTAACATTTACATCTCAGCGCTACCATGAAATTGCAACAACTTTGGTTCATGTTTCAGGGCAGCTAGTTGAGTGAGGTTATTAGCCCTCAAAGAGAGGTTGAATACAGCCAAAAAACCATCTCTGGTTCATTGGAAGTTTGTGATGTGACCTTAGATATCCCCTTCATTACTTTGTTATCAGGTGGGACCCTCATGACATGTCTTGATGAAAAGGCAGGATTTTAAAGGTAGTTTCTCTTGTCCCTACCCAGTGAAACCATGTGGACCTCAGTCACCAAGGTATGGAACATATACTGGATGGAGGTTGCTATGGACTAGATGTTTGTGTCTCCCCTTAATCCATATGTTGAAGTCCTAACCTCTGCGATAAACTCCTTTGGACATAGGACCTTTACAAAAGTAATTCAGGTTAAATGAAATCATAATAGTGGAGAATTAATGTCCTTATAAGAGACACCAGGGAGTGCCTCTCTCTCTCTCTCTTCCCCTTTCTCTTTTTTTTTCTCCTTCCCTTCCTCCTTCTCTCCCTCTCTTTCTCTCCACATATGCACACACAGAGACCATGTGAGGACACAGGAAGAAGGCAGCTATCTATAAGCCAGAAAGAAAGTTTTCACCACAAACGCACTTGGCCAGAAACTTGGTCTTAGAATTTTAGCTCCAAGAACTGTGAGACAAATTTCTGTTGTTTAAACTATCCAGTTTGTGCTGTTTTGTTGTGGAAACTCTAGCTAACTAAGAGGTTAAAGCAGGAGAAACATGTCCAAGTTAGAGGACAGAAAATGGAGCTGGAATAAAGATGGTAGCCTGTTGAGCAGATTGAAGATAGGGAGGTCTGGACACAATGAGGTAGCATTAAAGCACCAACATTATCCTGCTCAGTGCTTTTCTCAGAAAAACCCAGGCCACCAAGCTTCCTGTCTCTTATCCATTACCTGCATGCAGCCAGTTTTCTATCTCAGGGGTGCATTTAATTTCTAACTTATAAGAACACTACATATATTCATGATATATAAATACATATAATGAAACCAATCTGTATGAAGACCTTATGGTTAAATTAATATCCATATCTTCTTAATTAGGACAAATTCCTAGGAGTAAAATGCACACTTAAAAATTATATCAGTTGCCAAATTGCCATTTTCTTCTTCCAAAAAAATACCAATATATAATCCAATTACTTATGTATGTATTTAATTATTTCAACAACCTTTGTCAATACTATTGACAAAAAGAATATTAAAAATAGTTTATAATAGAATTATATTAAAATAGTTTATGCTTAGGAGCAATTTGTATTTTTTTTGTAAATTATTTTGTCCTTTGGCCATTTTACTATTGGAGTATTACTATTTTTTTTAATCTGCAAGAGCTTTTAATTTGTAAGAATATTAAAGTTTTCTCCATGTTACAAATATTTCCCCAGTGTTCTACTTTAATCAAGTTTAGTGCATTTCTTGCCATACAGAAATGTAATATTCTTTTTAAAATAATTTTTTAATTTTTTAATTACAGTTGGCATATGATATTATTTTTAGGTATACAACAGTGATTAGACATTTATATAACTTATAAAATGATCACCCTGATAAATCTAGTACCCATCTGACACAGAACATATTTATTACAATATTATTTACTATATTCCTTATGCTATACTTTACATCTCCTTAACTATTTTGAAACTACCAATTTGTGCTTCTTAATCCCTTTCCCTTTTCACCCAGCCTTAACCCCTCTCTTATCTGGCAACCATCAATATATTCTCATTAGTAAGCAAATCAAAATATATATTACAACTGGATTATTAATAAATTAGTCAAATACATGCTCACAGATCAGAGAATTTCTTGATACTGGTAGACACAATAAGCATGTAAGGTAATTTTTATTGTTTTTAGCACAAATAGCACATTGTCAAAACCTAGTACAAGATCTCTCCCTACTCTTTAGAATGTGTCAATGTTTGGGGTTCCTTGATTAAGAATTTGAGTGACAGTAGTTTATTTGGAAAGTGAAGGAAATGGAGAGGAAAAGGATAGAGTGAGACAGGGAAGAAAAGGCAGCCAATGATGAGACCTTTATTTCGAAGGTGGCTCCACATGTGGATGATTGGAGAGTAATACTGCTGGAGAAACTCAGGGAACCAGTGAAGAATGCATG
The DNA here is from genome assembly GCA_004027375.1 of Macroglossus sobrinus. Lineage (NCBI taxonomy): Eukaryota > Metazoa > Chordata > Mammalia > Chiroptera > Pteropodidae > Macroglossus > Macroglossus sobrinus. The sequence continues at coordinate 1,481,900 of PVKZ01000102.1, forward strand.
CATACTTCCCAGAGGCATGGGAAAAAGAATCCCACTCCCAAGAGTCACTGGTAAGAAACGCACCTGGGGTGTTAATCCCCTCACAGGTGATTGACCTACTATACAAGTGGACAAAGCTAACTTCAGCTGTCAAAGATAAGCCTCAAAGAAATGCCGTGCTGGCATCTGGAAGTCAGGTAGCGAGCCCTAAAGTGGTGAGAGTGAAGGGATATAATCTGGTGAGACTGCTTTTTTTCTTCATTTGAAATATACCTTACTTGTGTACACAGCAATGCTCTATAATATAGGAGGATATTTACTTCCTCCATTGTTTCTTTAGAATGGAAAATTAGGAAAAGTGATAAACACAAGTTACAGGTAGAATAGGAAACATCCTCATTAGGCCTTTGGCTTTCGTACTTTTGGACATTTGAATTCCTTTCCTAGAACTATCTAAAGATATAAGGAAGTACTCAATTTCTGATACTTCTGCTCAATGTTTTACATCAGAGGTCTCCAATCTGTTGACCGTGAACTGGTACCAGTCTGTGGCCTATTAGGAACCAGGCCACACAGCAGGAGGTGAGTGGCTGGCAAATGAGCAAAGCTTCATTTGTATTTGCAGCCTCTCCTCAGTGCTAGTGTCACTGCCTCAGCTCCACCTCAGGTTATTAGGCACTGGTCCCTGGTGCCAAAATGTTGGGGACTGCTGTTTCACAGTGTTGCTAATAGTAGTATGTAGTAATATCAACAATGATGTTTTCATAATATTTTTACATTCATCTTATTTAATTCTTAGAGAAGCCTTGTGAACTAATGGATATAAGTATTTGTTCCTTAAACTTCTAGAATATTCTAAAATCACATGAGTGAAGGTTTGCATACTTAAAACTAACTTGAAAATGTAATCCCGAAGAGCAAAACGGTGGCTCAGATTCAGGGTACTTTCAAAAGCAAAAGTTGTTTTTTGAAGGTGTTTGTTGGTGGGTGGCTTTCCTTAGAGGCTTTCCACTTATCGTGGGGTAGTGGGAAGAGATAGATTATGGGGAACAGAGTAGCAGGAGATAAATCCCACTGGGATTTGGGCTTGTCAGGAGCTGTCACAGCAGCTCCTGGACTTTGTGATCCAGGAAGTGACTCAGAGAGAAGTCCCATGAGAGAAACCTCTCCGTCACCAAGGACACAGCAAAAACCTTCCATCAAGGATTTTCTCTGTTGACAGCACTACAGCTGAATGCTAGATATACACAGTCACTTATTTTCCAGAACATAGACTTTATTTCTGAGGAAACATATTTCCTATAGGAATAATAAATACCTGCTGAGATATGAATGGACAACACTCAAGCTATATCAGCAAATACCCAGCTCCATTCTAACTGTCCAAGAATGCATGCTCCCTGAATATGAAACAATTAAAGTTACTAATTAATTAGCAAAAGACTTTTGAGCTAGGGATAGTTTAATCAGTAAGTTTGTGCTGTGCTACCTGTGTGCATTCATGAAGACTGAAGTGCTGCAGCAAGTTCTGGTTCTTTACCCTCTGAAACTCTCAATTCTCATTTTATTAAGGACTTGATGTAAAGTAGAAGAAATCACATATTCAAAATTTATGGGGAATAAAAATCTTCTGGCAATGGAAAGGTATACTTTATATTCTGGGGTCACAGAAGTGTCTACAATCAAAGGAGAATAAAATATTTTCAGTAAATAGTATTCATCATCTCAGGACCCTGCCTTCTACTCTGGGAGAATAATTGTTCCTCACTCACCCTGAAGATGATTAACAGGAATATTGAATTTTGTCTCTGCTTTCCACACTCAGGCATGCAGACTTTATGTTAGAATCTCTGTGCTGAGGAATTAAGTTACATTGTTTAGCAAATTAAGAAATTGCCATCACTATCACCATTATCTCTCATGTTAAGTGAAAAAGAGTTTTTGTTTTGGATTTCTCTGTTGTGGGGGCAAGGTCACAGGAGAGATGGGACTTGAATTTTTATGCATTTAAACCATTAAGATTCCAAATAGCCAAAAAAAATTAATAATAATCCTGAGAAAGAATAAAGTGAGAAGTATCATGCTCCTTGATATCAAACTATACTACAAAGCTTCAACAATGAAAGCAGTGTGGTACTGGCATATAAACAGGTGTATAGAGCAATAGAATAAAATAAAGAGCCCAGAAATAAATCTTTGCTTATATGATCAATTAATGTCCAACAAAGGAGGCAAAGATACACAATGGGGTAAAGACAGTTTTTTCAATAAGTGATATTGGCAAAACTAGACAGATACATGCAAAAACAAAACAAAACAAAACAACAGCAAAAAAAACTGGACCACTTTCTTATACCATATACCAAAATAAGTTTAAAATAGTTTCAAGACTTAAGTATTAGAACTGAAACGATAAATCTAGAAGAAAACATAAGCAATAAACTCTTTGACGTAGATCTTAGCAATATTTTTTGATATATCTCCTCAAGCAAGGGAAACAAACAAACAAAATAAGTGGGACTGCACATACTAAAAAGTTTTTGCACAGAAGGAAACCATCAACAAATGAAAAGAGGACCTACTGAACAAGAGAAGATATTTGCAAATTATATCTGATAAGAGACTAATATCCAAAATGTATAAAAAATTCATACAGCTTAACACCAAAAAAACAACCCCATTAAAAAATGGGCAGAGGAACTGAATAGACATTTCTCCCAAGAGGACATACAGATGGCCAACAGACATATGAAAAGATGCTCAACATCACTAATCATCACGGAAATCCAAATTAAAACCACAATATCACCTCACACCTGTTAGAATGGCTATCATTAATAATTCAACAAATAATTTTTGGCAAGGATGTGGAGAAAAGGAACCCTCATACACTTTTGGTGGGATTGTAAATTGGCACAGCTACTATGGAAAACAGTATGAAGATTTCTTTAAAAATCAAAATTGTAGCTGTCATATGATCCAGCAATTTTACTTCTGGGTATTTATCCAGAGAAATTTAAAACACAAATTCTAAATGATATATGCACCCCTATGTTCATTGCAGCATTACTAGTAATAGCCAAGATAGGAAGCAACCTAGACGTCCATCAATAGATGAATGGATAAAAAAGCTGTGGTAAATATACACAATGAAATATTATTTAGCATTAAAAAGAATGAAATCTTGCCATTTGCAACAACGTGAGTGGACCTAGAGGGTATTAGGCTAAGTGAAATAAGTCAGAGAAAGACAAATACTGTATAATTTCACTTATCTGTGGAATCTAAATAAATAAATGAATGAATGAATAAACAAATAAAAAACAGAAAAATAATTATTGATATAAAGAACAAGCTGATGGTTGCCAAACAGGAGGGGTGGAAATGGGAAATAAAAATAAATAAACAAGCAAATAAATAAATAATAAAACTTTACTACAGCAGGGGGAAAAAACCCCCCCAGAAATGTTACCTAGATGAATCCTTATGAAAGTTTCAATCACAAAGAAGGAAAACTTACAAGGTGGAAGAAGACTAAGCTGCTGGCTAGAGCTATGGTTAAGAGGCAGCAGCTACTCAAAGAGCATAGTACACTCTTCAAACCCTCAGAGGAGTGACTGACTTATTTCTGGAAGCACATTCCAGGGGGTGGCACTGGTTTGGAACTCTCTAAGAGTGACACGCTTTCAACCCTGGCTTTGTCTGTGGCTCAGGGTTGGGTCTTAGAGACAAATAATAAAACCACCAGTTCTCTTGAGGCATTTGCAGGATTGCTCATCAGAGCCCATCAGCTGACGGTAAATTTTCAGGTGGTGTGATTTTGGCTCAGATGAGCCTGGAACATGGTGGAGCTTTGTGAGCTGGTTTGCTCCAATAGGTGCTCCCTGTCTTGAAAACCATGAGCGGACGTTGGTAAGTTTATATTTAGTGTCTTTAGGGGCAAAGGCATGTTTAAGAAGCTTTGAGTATAAGTGGATATAACTTTTCAGAAAACAACTAAAATAAATAAGTTTACATTCCATGACATATTTATTCTAGTGTTGCTTATAATTGCTCCTCCCCCACCGAAAAAAATCCAGTTGTCTAATAATTAAAGTTTGGTTACATATATTATGCTAAATTCATCTGATTGGAATGCTCTACACTCACCATACAGTTTTTAAAACCATGTGAGAAACAATACATACACTATAATCGTGACTTTGTAGGAGAATACATGTGCATTTAAAAATAATAGACATATAACTAAATACCAATTTCTGAGTGATGAGATTATGGTGATTTCTATGCTTTTCTTCATATTCTATTTTTTCTATAATGAACACATATACTACTTGTAGACAATAAAATAATGTTACTTAAAAATGGTTCCACTCATATGCTGGCTTTGTCATCATTCCTAAGAAAGAATCTGCCTTCCTGGGGCTAGCACTGACCTACCAATAGTTGGAATTAATAAAGAACAGGAGAACTGGAAGAGAGAGGAGTAAATATGGTTGAGAGGGAAGAAGTTGGGGTTTGGGGTTTTCTGGTGCAGTGGCTGTGCAGGGAGTGGAATCAGAAAGGAGCTGAGTCAAAGTTCTCTGTAGGGAAGCAAGGCCACTTCCTATCTGAGAGGAAGAGAATGTCAGCAGGTTCTGCCCAGGGCCACCAACATCTGACAGGGGTTATTGTGTGTGTGGCAAAAACTCAACAACTCTGTGTACTGAGATCAAGAAGTGTTGAAGGAAATAGCCCGTGAAGGCATTCGATTGCTTCACAGTTCACTCATGTCCCTGAAGAGACTTTTGCCCAGAGAGATGTGCTTGAAAAACCAAGAGGTTTTCTCACAATCCAGGCTACACTCCCCGGACCAAAATGAAACCACTGTGGACCTTTCGTGAACCGGTCAAAGTCAACCACCAGTGACCTTGCTGTCCCTCTTTAGCCTGTTACCTCAAAGTCAGTACAATTTGTGAGAGGCTGTGAGCCAGGAAGAAAACAATAATAATATTTGTAAGGCATTTTACAGTTTATAAATAATTTCCATTACAGTTCAGTCAAGGAGTTGTAAACATTCCTTTCAGAGAACACACATTTACAATCTGAGAAGAGTCACACTGCGGGTTTTCGTCCCCAACTACATTCCATCTGTGACACTCTCTGCTGCCGTCTGGTGACTGGGATTATAATCAGCAAAAGCAGACCGCTGTTCTTAAGCTACTACAAAATGGAGAGAAAACCATGGTATTAACAAAGAATTAATTTCCACTTTATAATGAATCCAGAAAGTGTTGATGAATAATTAGCGCTAATGGATAACTTTGTAGATTCTGTTAGGTTAACACCAGGAACCCTGTTTAGGGTAGACCTTCAAAAGAGGTAAAATGAATGCACTTCATGAAAACTCAGTGTCTTGGTGGTAATCACCTGGAAGAATTTTCATTTGAAATCAATGTTTTCAGAAAACATGTGACATAAGGTCATGCTATTTAACCTCTGACCCAACATAGCATCCCTAAAGTCTACCAGCCAGCCTCTGTTGACTAACCCCTGTGATGGGGACCTGCTACCTCTCCAAGAGAACAATTCTGTGTTTACACAGATATGGTTGTTAGAAAGTGTGCCCATAGGACTGCAGTGTGCAGGTTGTGAAAGAGCATTGTGTTCTTTTAAGGGAACATGGCTGGCTCAGTTTCAGAGGTGGAGGGGATATATGAAGACCATGTAGGATTATGATATAACCAAATTTGAGAATTATTTGTTATTTTCCTCCTGATGAATAAACAATATGAAGAAGATACAGAAATGCTGTATAGTTTTCTTTGTTAGGGAGAGTGATGCTGGGTCATAACACTGATCTAGTACATTGTTCATGATTTTGTAGATAAAACTAGAAGCGATTCCTCTTCCCCATAGACCACTGTCAGCTTGCCATGAAAGCTTTAATTATAGTATATATATCCATCTCATCTTTCCTACTAGATAGTTTTGGCTTTCAAGGACTCGATCATCATAATCTAGACTTGGTTGGAAGCAGACTGTATGTGGGAAGCCAAGTAGAAGTATAAGTTTATTAATTCACTTTAGTATTTTATGAATATTATGTGTATCTCCAATTGGTTTGCATATTCCTTTAGGCAGAAATTACTTCTTAATTAGGTCTATACCTGATTATAGACCTAATATGGAGCACACACAGTACCTTGCCAGTATGTGCTCAATCATTATTTGTAGAAAACTGTATTGTAGGTAGCACATTGAACATGAGCTGAAGAATTAATATGATTATCAATGACCATCAAGACATTGGTTTTATACTCATAAAACATCACACCTCATTTAACCCCATAAATTATAACCCCTTAACCCATATAAAATTTTTGTATTTTTAAAGTGCTTTAAAGTGTATTTATTTTTTTTAACAAGTAGAAAATAATGTTCTTTAAAACACATTTTATTTTTAGTGGAAAATGATATTATCAAAAGCATATAACAATTTGTTCATCATCTTCAAGAAATAGGATTTGTATATAAAATACATATATAGCACTGAATGACAAAATGATAGGTATGTATGGTCGAAGTTCAAAATTGGATTTGCTGTTAAACTCATCCACATGGTGTCTTAAGTCAAGAATGATCTTGAGTAGGGAGAGGGAGGTGCGTTGGTATTCCATGCTTTTGAAGGTGAATTTCCTCACTGTGTAATAGGTTCAAGTCAGTGGTCAGGACAGCCATTTAGACTGACAGTCCCCCGGACTTCCACAGCTTCAGTAACAGGGACAGGAATGTGGTTGACTTGAATATCCTTCAGACAGCCAAAAAATGATTTCCATACAGGGAGCTTCAAGATCTTCAAATTGGCTAAGAGAAAAAAAAGGAGAGGTATTCAATGGGTAATCTATACTGTCAAATTAATTAATCTAATTTTAAAAAAATAGTTAGATTAGAGTTAAAGGGACCCAGGATCTCAGATGACCCAGTCATTTCCTCCCTTTAAGCTGGGTACCCAACACCCCACCTGCTGTGACAAATCAGCACAAGGCTCCTGTGAAAGTTCTTCAAAGAAGGAGATTCTACAGCCTAAATCAATAGATAACAACTCAGAAAGCTAGTGCTTTTTATGGGTTATAAAAGACCTATAAAATTAATGACCAAACTATTTGGAAAGACATAAAACAGTGAAGAATGACAAGACGCTTTCCCCGCAAAATTCTAGTCTTGAACCTGACTCTATCTCAACCTGCCTGATTGTCCCATTCTGGCCCCACAAAGCTTAATGACTCGCCAGTAAAACTTAATGACGGGAGAGGAAAGACTGGTTACTCAGCCCCTTTCCTGATTCTTTGCTGATATCAGCTTCTAGATTAATTTAAACTCTAAGAGAGGCGTATAAATTACAGGCTCAGGACAAGAAGAAGCAGCAGTAATGTGGCCTGGCCTGCTGAAAAATGTACCCACTGCTGGCAATTGGGTTTCCCTATGTGCTAGAAAAAAGGGCCTCACTGTCTCTAGCATTCAGCCAACAGCTGCCCTGCTCATAACCCACAGGCTGGGGCATCACATTTGTTGGGTTAAGATGAAAATGTTAAAAGCTGACATGGGGCAACATGGGTGTAGAAGTCAGGACAAGAGTTACCTGGGATACCTCCAATGAGTAGTGGCTCATGAGTGCTGGCAGGCGGGAAGGAAAGCTGTCCAGCTGTGTAGCTATTGTCTGTGTCCAGTTCCAGGTGCAGGATGTGTTGTTTTATGGTGACTGCAGGGAAAGCGAGCTGGTCAGAAATTATCTGAGGGGGGCCCTGCCTGCTGTTTAATGTCTACACTAATGTATCACCACTGGCTTCTTTTTAACTCATTTCTACAGGACCTGTGGGAGTACTGTTTGCAGGAATTCAGAAATTAGTCATAAATTCAACAAATTTCTCCACACCAGGTGGTGTTTAGGTACTTCTAGATGTATTACAGAATTTAATTCTTAAAATAAATCTGTGAGGAAGATACTATTGCTCCTCTTTGCTGGATAAGAAAATGTGATTCTCAGTTATTGAGGAGCTTGACGAGATGGCTTGGTATAAGTTGAATGAGTTGGAATTCAAGCTCTGGTTTCTTCTCTCCAGAGGCGTGAGCTCAAGTGAGCTCAGCTTCTTCCCAAGAAGACACTGACTTCTAAAAACTGACTAGAGACTGTCGCTTTTGATCCTCGAAATAAAATTCCTCTCACATTAATAATGTTAACTAATTGCAATGTAGTTAGCTTTCAAATTAGCCAAGCAAAACCTACCTTTTTTACAAAAGATATTTTAGCCTATACAGGTAAAAATATCTCCAAACTAATGTCCACAGTTATTCATAAAATAGCAGACTCAATTTGAGAGAATATGCCTGTTCTCTTCTCAGTGGTTTGTCTAAATCATTCACATTAATATTAAATGGTTATTGAAAAAAATAACCCAACAATGAACTTTAGGAATAGCAAAAGCAAATACTAACAAAGCACTTAATACAGATTGGACACTGTTAAGTGCTTTATGTGCATTATCCTATTTAAGTTTCACAACCCTGGGAAGTGTATACTCTTTTTATCTCCATGGTGAAGATGAGGAAACTGAAGACGAAAAGCAATTAAGTAGCTTGCCCAAGGTCACACAGGTAAGGGCTGTGACTGAGATTTCACTTCTTGTTCTTTTTGATTTCAGAGACAAAATCTAAATCACAATGTTATACTACCCTGAAATCAAATACAGTTCATCAGTTTGCTTGGATAAAAAAAAAATGTGTATCTTAGTACCTATGAAGAAGTTGAGGCAGCAGCCATGAGTTATGTAAATGTAGTTGAGAGGTGAGAATGGACACGTTCTCACTGGGTTAACCTGGTGGGCTGACCCTGCTCAGGCACTAATGGATGGTTGAACAGAGGCTGCATTTGAGACATCCAGTCCAGATGGAAAGGAAGACTGTTTTAGTGTGTGAACAACAGGCTATTGGATGTCATACCTGCCACCGAGTGCCACTGTCCATCACATAGAGATTGCTTCGGTGTGACCGATGTCAAGATCCCACCTGCCTCACTGTCAACAGAGGCTATGACCTGAAACACACATGCATTTTTCCATTTCTTTTGAGAAAGACAGGTAGAGCCAACTTCCTCAGACATCTTCCCTTCCCAATCCTTCCACCCTAACAGCCCAGGAGCACTTTAGATATAGGCTCCCCACTCCCACACCAAGTGATTCCATGGGGTCCAAGGCTTTGCAAGAATCTCTCTGCTGCATCCCTTTCAGGCAAGCAAGCTGCAAACCTAAGGACCCATCTGGAGTTTTTACCCAAGGCAGTGAGCTCTTCCTTCAGCATCCTAATCCCCAGGTTCTATTCTGAGGTTGCTGATTAGCATCAAAGATCTTCCTCAGCTATTATGTAAAATTTGGAAGGCAAATATGCTAGCTGAGACCTGCACCCTGCTGCAAGGGCCAGTCATTTATAATAATTCCATGAATGCATGATTTATAGAGGGTTTCATCCAAGGAAATCAATAAGCTAAACTACTGCGTTTGTATTGGGCACGAGTCAAGGGTCAGGCACGCAGCATGCTACTATGTGGAATCCCACATTCCCACTCCCTGGGCCAGGATTCTCCAAGGGCTGAAACAAGGTGAACGAAATGAGAGGACTGGAATAAGCATGTTGGTAAATAATTTACATTTAATTTGCCTGTAGCTAGAGAGTGCCATCTATTCTCAGGCAATTTTCAAGCTAAACAATGTGACTGCTGTTATGGAGGTCATCGGGTCTCGATTTTATTTCCTGTGATTATTTCCTGTCCAGGAGCTCTCGCTGGAGACTCTCCCCAACCCCAACCCTGACAAGTCAGCTTTGTCTCAATTGTTGGCAAGCAGATCATTGCTTGCTTCTCTGGCCTACCAGAGGCCTGCTCAGACATAAAGGCTGCAATTTAAATAAAAAGTGTCTAGGAGTTTGGACTATTTTGATTTCTTCTTGGAGTTTTCCCCTTGCATTTAATAAACTGTGGAAAGATGAAGGTGAAAGAAAATGGCATGTTATTAATTTTGCCTTTAAGTCTTCTTGAAGAATATGGTTTTAAAAGGATTTTTTGAAAAGGAAAGTGATATAACTAGGTCATGAAAACAAGATATTGATTAGGCCTGTGAGTAATGGGAAGGATGAAGCAGCAGAAGCATACACAGAAGAAAGAGTTGGTGAAAAGCCACTCAGGAAGCCTAAGTGGAAACCCAGGGGCCAGCTTGGCTGCAGGGCCAAGAAAGCGTGGTGAGTTGTACAGAAAGAAAAAGAGGAATCTGAAACTGATTCAGTAACACAAGACCACGGGCTTGGGTGTAACATGGAGTAGACAGCTGGTGAGGAAAACGTGTTCCATAAATTCTGGCACTGCCCTTACGTGTAAAAGTAGAGACGTGACAAGGGTGAAGAAGAAGAGTGAACGTGAACATTTACTGAGTATATGGCAGTTTCTATTCTTGTGACACAAGCCCTAAGATATAAGCATAATTATCTACATTCGAAAGATAAAGAAATTGAGTCTGAAAGAGGTTAAGTAACTTCCCCAGGGTCATACAACTAAGTGGTGCAGCTGGAATTCAGCCCAGCTTGTTTTGAGTTTTTCCAGTTTTAAAAGGGAAGAATAGAAAACATGATGATCAAATTATTTGCTAAAGGAAAAGGGTAAGTGAGCCCTAAGTCAGGTCTCTTAAAAAGAAGATCGGATTTCACTTTTTATGGTCTCTTCACCTACTGTGGTCTCCAAAAATGGAGTCTGGTTCTAATGTAAATTGATCTGCTGTTCCCTTGTCATCAGACTGCTACATACCTTTCCTGACTCCATGTAAACACATAAGTGCCTCCTGGGTTGACTGCCGATATGTATTAGGATTCCAGTGAGACTTCTTGGGCGAATGCTGAAGACAAGCTTAAATTCTGGCCCCAACAACACAGAGTTAGCTTTCAAAAGAAAAAATAATAATAAACAGTTAAAACATCAAGAAGAAGGATGGAGTTCTTCAAAACACTCAAACACATCAACTCTTCCAAATTGCTCCTTACCCAGTTTGACATGACCACCTTCTTGGGAGAAATAAATGCCTTTCTCCAAAGAGCCGCCCAAGCAAGGAGATACACCAAAGCTTGCCGAAGGGGTGTCCAGTGGTTTCAAGTTCAATTGAAAGTTCCTCAGGCATCCCACAAAGCTGTGTTTTGGGAGACCCTGCAACCAAGCACAAGAGCGAGCAAACTTCATTACCCATAACTCACAGAAATGCATGTGCAGCCAAGGTTAAGGGCAGGTGCAGTGTGTGCTAAAGGGGAAAAGCTGGAGGATTAATTCTTCCTGTTTCAAAGAGTCAGGTGGGCTTGACTGTTCCATTTGGCTCCTAACCCACAGTGCAAGAAAAACCTGCATACCAGCTGTCTGGCAGGTGGTCAGATTTTGTAGGTGCCACCAAACCAAGTGGTGTGTGTGCAGAGGGCAGGGGCGGTAGAGGTTGCTTGCTAGTGCTGGAACAAGAACAGGGAGGGGGACCTGACTTTGGTTCACACAGACAGAGCTGCAGTAGAGGAAATTCCCACCTTATACTTCACAGATCTCACCATTTCTTTGCAGGTATAAACCATTTCTTAGGGTTTCATGAGCCCATGTGATTGCTTAATGTGGCAGCTGACTGAGAAAAGAGGCCAAAACATTCCAAAAATAATAAAGTGTAAAAAGATTCCCTACATTGTTGGGCTCATTGCACTGCCAAAAAAATATGAATGCTGTAGAGTTAAGTAACACGTGGTGTGCAGCATCGGTGGACTTGCGTGGAGGCCCATGCCCTCTTAAAGCTGACCCAGAACAGGAACTTTTTCACCTGAGGCCCAAGGATGTGCTTATGCATTCTGTGATCCCTTAAATTACATACCAGATATTCTCCGTATGTGCATTATCTTAGAGAGAGAGGTCATACTTTCACAAAATCTCAAAAGAGTTAAAGAATCACTGAATTAAATCACTAAACTCCCTTCTAAAATAAATGCCTTTAGGACCCTGGAATCCTACATGACAGAGGCAAGACATGATAATTTTAAGAGAGTATGGTGATATTAGACATGCATGTTGTGTCAGTGTAAACTATAAGATACTGTTTGACTCTTTATGAAAATTTTAGTTTCTTAAGATTTGCCATCTTATAGAATGAAGAGCCTGTAGCTGAGACCAAGCTCAGACTCTCTTGGATAGGCCATAGTCCAACACTGAGCCCCTACAGGCTGACGGCGCATTTTGGTATTCAGAGGAAGACATGCTTTGGTTGGATGTGGCCAGTCCTTTAAGAGGATTTGGAGGAGGGTAATCCAATGGTTTGCACCCTCAGGTTAATGTAAGGCTGCAAAAAGGACCGTGCCTTATAAGAATGTTATAAATGGGGTGCCACGGATTGTCCAGATATTAGGATGCTGAGTGTGTATCCAGGTCAAAAGAATACCCAAATTTTGCCCTTGAATAGCTATCCCATCCTGTGATTTCTGAGAAGGAAATATACGGGGGTTGCAGAAAAATAAACAGTAATATTAAGTAAGTATCATTCTTAGCAATTAATATGTTATATATTCTATATGTATTATGTTACATATACTATATTGTTATCAATTTTTATGATATATGTTATTATATATAATAAAGCAAAACAATACTTTATGACTTGCTGGAGCTTTGGCCCAAATCCCAGTGCAAAACTCAACTGGACCAGGCTGAGCCTTGTGGAGACACCATAGCCCAGGTGAGATTGGCATGAATGCCTAGAATCCATGCTGGAGGAAATGACCTGCTTTAATTACATTCATTTCCAGCCTCAGACTTGAATCTTGGCCCTTCCTCTGCCACTGCAAGCACACTAGAATAGGCCACCAGCTGTGAAAAATGGGCTAAGAGGTGTTGAGATCTGGCATGTATTTAGGTGGAGGGCAGTTCCTAGGCCTGGACTGCTGACAGGACCATCATACTTCACTTTGTGGAAGGAAAAAAGAAAATCTAGGAGGAGAATAATGGGTGGGTACAGCTGCCTCAAGTAACCAAGGTATAATTAGTTCTCTGGCAGCATGAGAGGAGAGAGAGGGAGAGGGCATTACAGAGCTCAGCCCTGGAGTAATGGCCCAGCAGAGCCTTTGAACTTGACAAATCCAAGAACCCTTTCTTCTTGAGAATAGATGGACTTGTGACTTTCCTTTAGCTCAAAGTTCCCCCAAGTTAGGTTCTTGAGATAATTTTATTTTGGACACCAAATAACATTAAAACACATATTTTCAGTTGTAATGTTATTCCTTTTTAAATTTTTTTTTCAGCCTTTAGATTAGTGCAAGGAACAAATTTTAGTTTTGTGCTAACATGTTTTAAACAGCCCTTGATTACTTGATGAGCTCCTTTTTTTCTCTAAAAGAAGGAAATGTAGACTACATTATGTAGGTAGACCTTTTCAAAACTATTATTTTCATATATTTACTTTTACTGCTTACCACATTCTAAATGTGGTAAAAAAAAATATGGGGTTTCCATATATGAGAGAGAAAAAAAGGTCCTTTAAAAACAAATTTAAATTACAGAGTTGATTGAGAGCAAACTATTAAGTAAATGTTTTACTGGGTATGGCAAAGATGCTGAAGTGGCACAAACTGCTAAAGTCTGAAAAACATCTTAATCAAAAATCCCCATCTACAACTTAAAACCACATTTTTTGCATTCCCTGGAAGAGAAGCTAAGAGATTCTTATTTATAAAGCCATGAAGAAGCCCCAGATCCATGCTGTTGGGTTCCGTGTCTCAAGCTGCACCTTTAAATTGAAAGGCTGGGAATAGGGAGTGGCTACCTCTCTGTAGGCTTATGGACATTAGATTATTTTTAAAAAATTATTTAGAGTATTTTGATATTCCTGAATATCTTATCTTATAATTACAATGATTATATTATACAGTGAATTATTTGTATCTATGGCTCTGAGACATAACTATTTACCTTTGGTTTCCCTGATGGAGTTGATCCCAGGTAAACGGGTGCTCTGAGACTGAAGGTGGAATTTCCGGGCAAACTCCCCTCCCGGGCCCTCAGACCATCCACAACCAAGCGAGCCTTTTCTCCATCTTGCCCGAATGCCACCTGCAGAGTAAAGAAAATAAGTTACTCATATTCTTGCCTTTGACAATTGCTACTGTGTTTTATCTAGTGGCTGAAGGAGATTTTTTTAAAAATGTTTTTTTCTACCCCTTCAAGTAGCTTTAAAAAATCAGAGAGTTTTCTTCCTAGTGTCTCATCATCATCATCATTTTGTGAGATTATGTTAGCTCTTGATCAGAGTAAGGTAAAATGGGAGTGAAAAAAAGTTATTCAAAAGCAAACTAATAAAGATAAAATTGATCTGGAAACTCATAGAAAAGATAAACAACTGAAGAGACAAAGGAATATGAATAAAACACACACGTGCATGCAACAAAAGGGACAGCATAGTTTGTGCAGAGCTACGGGGAGTGTGGGGGAAATCATGTGTTCCCCTGAGGAGGGGTGCCTGGACCAAGGTGCCAGTGGCTATTTCTCTTCCAACAAGAGGAGTGTTTTAAACTTTTTGCTAAGGGTCAGGATCTCTGGGCTCCACTATGGACTCCACCACCTCATGACTATCAAAGGCTCCCCTATTTATACATTTATACCCAGCTGTGACCTCTGGCCTCTACTGTCCCCTGACGTGTGGGTTCTCACATCTGACAGGTAACTCAACCCAAGGTGTTCACACCAGAAATCTTACACTGCCTCAGCTTTAAACTGCTCCTTCCCCAGCCACATCCACCTCTTTCCTGTCTTGTCCATCTCAATTAAAGTCCCACTATTAACCCAATTGCTGGTCTAAAATCATAGAACTCGATATTGACTCTCTCACCCTACATGAAATCCATCAGCAAGGCTTCCTGGGTCTGCCTTCAGAATGCATCCCAGATGGTCCACTTCTTTTTACCTCCACCTGGCTTCTCAAAAAAGGCAAGAGAATCCATCTGGTTTACCTACTTCTATCTACTCTTACTCACTTTTAGTTTCTGTAGCTAGAGGGTTTTGAAAATAAAAATCTGTTAATGTGATGCTCCTTTTTTAGCTTTAGACTCTCTAGAAGCTTCAGAGACACTCAGAATAGAATCCCAAATCCTTACCTTGGCCTTCAAAGCTTACATTATCTGGGCCCTGCCTTGACTTTTGAATCCCATTTCTTATCCTTGCTGATCTGTTCATTCAGCTAATTCTTGCTTAAGGGTGTTTGTACATGCTGTTTCCTCTGCCTGGGACATCCTCCCTAAAACTTCATATGATTGTCGCCTCCTGCAGGAGGGCTTTTTTCCCTACCCTATCTAAAATAGCCTCTCTACTCAGTTACTTTCTTACCTTGCTTTAGTGTTTCCTCAAAGCACTTACCAGTATCTGACATCATATTGGGGATTTTTGTTTGTTTGTTTATATTCTTCAGGATGGCAGCTCATTAAATATTTGTTGACTGAGTAAAACTTATCAAATCACTTATGTTTTCTGAGTTCCAGTTACCTCGTCAGAAAAAAAGTAGGTCCCTTCTTTCCTTAAACTGTATTTCTTTAAATCTGGGGTACCTGGAAGCAAGAGCTAAGGTTCTAGAAATGTGAGTCATTACACTGTGCTATGGAGAAGGCATTGAATGGGGCCTGGAGACCTGGAAATTGTCTTGAAGGAGAGAAATGGTCCAGGAAGCAGGGGTGGAAGTAGGCAAGGTGGAGTGAGGCATGAGGGGCTGAAAAAGCAGGAAGTAAAGCCAGTCTTGTCCTTTTATGATGACATTCAGTCATGGTGTAGCAGTCTCTAGTGCTGAGATGTTGGGATGCTCAGTGCCTCTGACCACAGACCTCTCCCAATGCTTGTGCCCTCATGCCTAGAAGATGCTGAGACTCCTATATTCAGCTACTCAACAGTGAATTCTGCACCGACTGGAAGTTCTAATGTAGCCCCAGCTCTTACCGTGTGCCACTTCCCGTCACTGCATTTCTCTTTGCTTTTGAGCTTCAGTTTTTTCCCTTCTGCCCCCAAAGCAAAGACCAGACGTCCCTTCGAAAGATAAAGAGCTATAAAGGAGTTCTTAGTGCCTGTGTAAAACACAAGCCCTCTGGAGGATGTTGTCTGCACGTCTACAGCAAATTGCGACCTAGGGGAAAAAGAAAGCAATAGGCAAAGAAGAAAAATAGAGGTTTTTAGTATTTTTCTAAGTCTCCAAAGCTGGAAGAGAGTGCGAGCAGCAAATATTCCAACTCCCATTATTTAAATGAATAAGCTAAGGCATGTACTGATTAAATAACCCATCGCTCTGGGAACTTTTAAAAGTTATTATATTTTGGCTGATAAAAGTTTTATTGTATCATTCCCATATGGCCTTGGAGAACAACATGGAAGTTCATAAGCTTAGCTAATGGTGTTAAGACCCAGAACATGGCAAGGAGAAAGATGCCTTATTAAAAAAAAAAAAAAATTGGCATTTAAAATAATTATTGTAAAATACACATAGCATCAAACTTACCATCTTAACTATTTTAAAGTGTTCAGTTTAATAAAGTACCTTCATGTCGTCCTGCAACCAATCTCTAGAACTCTTTATCTTGCAAAACTGAAACTCTGTACCCATTAAACAACTCATTCCCTCCTCCTGCCCCACCCCTAGCCCCTGGCAGCCACCATTCCACTTTCTGTTTCTATGCATTTGACTATTCTAGGTACCTCATGTAAGTGGAATCATACAGTATTTGTCTTTTTGTGACTGGCTTATTTCACTTAGCCACCTATACTTTTTAAATCTAGTGAATATGCATTAATTTTGTTTCTATGCAAAAAGGAGTTGTGAAAGACATGTCAGGGGACAACTCGAATAACAATGATTCGATTTAAGCATCAAGTAAGCATTTTCTTTCTGTAAGACACATTTAACCAGAGACCCATGAGTACAGATTTACCTTCCCTCACCCACCTTTACATTTCTTAGACCTTAATCCCCACCTATGATGAAACAGAAATTAAGCAAGCATCACGCAGTAAAAGCAGAGAGTGAGAGTTAATATTCATTTGTATGATGGTTACATATCATATACACATCTGGCTAAATAAGTTTTACTTTCTATGAAAACTCACATACATTAATCTATTCATCCATTCACTTATTTATTCATTCATTCAACAAATATTTAATGAATGAGTAGTATGTATGCGGCACTGTGGCGGGCACTGATGTTTCATTCCTTGAGTTGTGTATGGTGCATAGGTGCACTGAGAGGGGTGTCTAAATGTGCAGTGGGAAGAGGTGGTAGGAGATACAGGCATTAATAGGCTGTTATCACTCATTCTTTGTGGTTTATGTCTAAGTGCACATCAGACAGAAGGCAGGGTCTATCCTGGGTCTATCCTGCTTAAAGCCTAGTACGCATTAAGCACCCAAGAAATAATTACTGAATTGAATTAAATGGTAAATGAAAAATTTGGAGGCAAAATCAGGAAGCACAAGAAAAAATTACAGTTAACTTCTTTGCTTTTCAGTACTGTGAGGCTGTGCAAACAGTAAGATGTGCTTTAATTCTTCAGATTAGCAAGTTTCCTTGAGGGTAATGTTCTTCAAAATGAAAAAGAAATCTATGTTTTGTTAAATTAAATAAACCAGATGGTGACACTGCTCAATATTTCTCTTGGTGTATCTCTGTGTTAGTGCAGAGGAAAATGAGGGTTAGCCAATGTAAGGAGGATAATTAGAACTTGCTACAGCATTAAAGTACTTTACATATGTGGGCTTGGTTATGAGATTTGACATTTGCTCTCCAGAATTATTTCTTAAAGCAACTTTCTTTCAGAAGAGTCTAACTGACTAACAGACCCCAAAAAAGGCAGGAGTAGAAAACCTGACTTTCTCAAGCCACACTGTTGTCTGACTACCTTTCTACCCACTCCCCACCTCCTTTCACAGGCGTCATGTCCTTATCTCAGCTCGAGGTCTCCCTGTTAGCTCCTGCCCCTACCCCTTCTTCTGCAGAAACAATAAATCTCCTGCACATCTAATCCCATCTTAACATCTGCATCCCGGAGGACCTGAACTGGCACATGGCCTGCATTCACACAGCCAGCAAGTGGCTGAGCACGGACTAAAAGCCAGGTCTTTTTGACTCCTGGGAAATTCTGCTCCTATAAATAAGTCATAAAGGAATTTTTGGCACCTTTTATTTATGTCTCCTTCAAATCACATGAAAATGACAAACCTTGTTTTTCTACTTTTTTTCTGACATAATTAATATTTCTGCTCATTCCTTCCTCCCTAAAAGAGATGCAACTTAGCATAAAAAGTCCAAATGTATTCTCTAAAAATGATCCGTCTGGCACCAAGTCTACCTAAAAGAATGATTTCCCTATAGAATGTAGAAGAAAGGTGATTTAGCATAGAAATAAATAGCAGCTTTGAAAAGAAATATCAGTCTTATTTTTAGAACACTGTCAATTCTAAACCAGAGCTGAGCTGATGGTTTCAGCCTCTGAGCAGCATACATCACATGTGCATTCCAGTTGTGGGGAGCAGCACGCTCAGGCAATTGTGCTTCTTGTCCTGTGCAGACTAGAACCTCTTTTCACAAAAGTGATAATGTCACCATCATCAGTGACAGGTGCATGGTGTCATGCCAGCTAGCCTGTCCTGGAGTAAAATCATGGAATTAGGTTCTGAGTTAGCATGAAGGCAGGAAAATTAAATAATACCTGGGTTTCAGCAACTCCTGGGGAAGCGTGAATAGCAAGTGGCTGGTGGGACTATCACCAAACCTGAGAGCTCCATGACTGGCCTGGGCATGGGGAAGTGATACACAAGACTGAGCATCTCGCCACAGCCCCGCGCTCTTCAGGGAGGCCACTGGTGTGTCCTGCAATGGCTGATGGGAAAGAAGCAAAAAAGTTAGAGTTAATTATCGAGGGAGAAAACGAGGAATGCTTACCTTGCTAAGTGTCTGGCTTAGTATTTACTTTTGATCCTAAGAGAAGAATTTAATACAGATGAATTCATCCTTGCGGGGGATGGATGTTATTCCCATCTTACACAAGTCTGCTTTCTTCTCTGACAGTGCTACATCTGAGACCAGCGGGTATCCAGAGCCCCTCTCCAACACTGGGCCTCGTTAGAGTCACAGTGTCCTTTGAGAGTCAACATCTGGCCAGCAGCACCAAGGCCTGCACAGCCAGTCTGTGGGATATGGAACTGCCCTGACACTTCCCTTTGGGGCCATTCATTTGAGCTTTAGCAGCAGGGCAGTGAAAGGACTGAGAGAGCAGGGCACAGAAGGTGACAAGGGACCAAAGTATATCTCCACTTTCATCAAAGTTGGCCAATGCACAGATGTCTGTTCTGACCAGGATGATGCTTTGAACTTTTGAGACTGAGTTTTAATGCAGAAACTGACCATAGCAAATATCAAATATGACTAGAAAAATTTCTGAAACGGAGACTTGTCAGCCTCCCCTGCCTTTTTCTCTGCTGCAAAACCCAAATTTTGATGACTTGACCACTCCTTTCCCACAGGGCTCAGAGCTCTGTGGGGATCTCCATTCTTCCAAGTGAATGGTGGGAATTCATCTTGCAAGGGATTAATTTAGGAGTGAACATGTGACCCCCTCCTAACCAATGAGCCTTGAGGGGGACTCGGGCCTCTGAGAAGGAATTCCTTCTAGTAGAGAGAGAAAGACACACAGATCTGTGCTTCTGGTGCTGGCATTCTCACGTAAGAATCTGTTGCCCTAAACTGTGCAGGATAGAGCCAAGATAGCTCTGGGGAAGCAGAGCCCAGCCAATCCTGATGCCCCAGGCCTTGAGCCCCACTTATGTCCATCAACGTGACACTATTTAATCCCCTTATTGGTTAAACGATTATGCAGGGGTTTTCTGGAGCCAGCAGCTGAAGACTTTCCAAAAGAATCAGATTCCTTCAGGATCAGGATTT
Organism: Macroglossus sobrinus; assembly: GCA_004027375.1. Taxonomy (NCBI): domain Eukaryota; kingdom Metazoa; phylum Chordata; class Mammalia; order Chiroptera; family Pteropodidae; genus Macroglossus; species Macroglossus sobrinus. Next base: position 1,501,880 of record PVKZ01000102.1, read on the forward strand.
CCTTCCTCACCTTATTCCTAGATAGGATGCAAAGAATGCAAACTTGATACTAGTTGTTTAAAACATTCTGTGCTTAAGAGTATTTGAGATCTTGCTTGCTGGCAATGTCATCAGTTTGACTTAAATAAAATCTTATAAAAATTTTTAAAAAATAAAAATAAAACATTTTGTGCTTGCACAGTACTCAGTGAAGATGTTCAGTCACCAGAAGGTTAAGTGAATTATTTAAAAATCACAGCCAGACCTGGACCTGACTGCAGCTCAGGATCTAAAACTGTAACCAACACACTCCTTTCAATGGCTACATGCTAACTATAGAAAAATGTCAAAATTAAGTCAAGCCATCCAAAACTCGCCTGATTTGGTGAGAGTATGATTCCAAACTTACCTCTCTTAGTCTCCTTATTCCACCAAATTTCCTGTTTACCATGTGACTGTGAAGAGCATGTGACTGTGAAGAGCATATACAACTATGAAGGGCACATTCTTTGGGATTCTATAGCCCCAGCCTTCAATTCTAAATCTACTATTCACTGATGGTGCTCTTGGGCAAGTTTTTTTAACCTCTCAGAGACTTAATTTCCTGATTTATAAGTTCAGCATTTTATTCTGCTCTCAGAGGGATGTGTTGAGAATTGAAAAAGACAGTATGAAGACTTGTGAAGATCAGAGAGAATGCATGTAGAGTATCTTGCACCTGCAAGTTCCACCCACATCCTGCCTTCCATCTTTGGGCTTCTGCTCATGTAGCAGTAATATTCACTTGTCTAAATTCAACCCATACTCCATCCAGAAGCAGTTTGTGTATCACCTCCTCCAAGAATGACCCTGATCCCTGTGGCAGAAAAATTCCTGCTGCACCACTCCCGTAGCATGTTTGTTCTGTTCACTTATGCTGTTATGGTGTATAACAATAATAGCTAATATTTATTGCATGCTTACCATATGCAAGGCACTTTTCTACATGTTTTGTGCTTCGTATCTCATTTAACCCTCACAACACTATGAGATAGTACTATCATCTATCCTCATTTCTATTGCAGGAAACAGATCCACATGGAGATTAAATAATCATTCAAGATCACATATCCTGTAAGTGATAACACCTGATACAAACCTAGGAAGTCTGACTCCAAAGTCCAGTAGTTAATTTGTAATCACAAATCTCTGTTTTGGGTCTTTTTTGGAGGCAGAATTAATGTCTTATTCCATCTAATCTGTAGGCTTGCACAGAACATCAGGAAAATTAAGTACAGTGTATTCACTGGTGTCTCCAATCAATAGCTCCATTCCCACCCTATCTACCAAAGCCCACTCAGATACACCTGACAGCCTCCCACCAGCCTTCTCCACCTGATGTCCTACAGGCACCTGCCCTCGATATGCCACAAACTCTACCCATTCTCTTTCCCTCTAAATACTTGTTCTTGTCCTCACCATATGGCATCTCCATCCAATAAACTGAACTAGATGCCTCAGAATTATATTAACTCCTCCCTCTCCCTTGCCACCCACATTCAATTATTATGAGTCATGTATACTCTATCTTCGAAATAGCTTTGACTCCATTTCCTTCTCTCCATCTCCACCATCACTGTGCTACTTTAGTCTCTCAGTAATTTTCATCTTATACTTAAAAAATGAATATATAACTTCATTCGTGATGGGGCAGGACTAAAGACGTTCTTTTCATAACAGTGAAATGAGAACCCCTTGGGATTCATGAGGTATATTCTTTCTTAAGAGCATAAAACATTTCTTATTATGTACTATCTATTTGACTCCCCCGAATTATTGTACAGTGGGGAAATATTGGCACACAGCAGTGTGTGGTTGACCTTAAGTGAAAAGTGTGTTGCATAGAAGCACATTGCTCTTAAGAGCACACGGGCTCTGGAGTCAAGCTGCCCAGGTTTGAATTGCAACTCCACCTTCCATCTGCAGGAGCTTAGGCAAATTGCTTGCCTTTCTAAACCACAACATTCTTTTCTGTAAGATGTGGCTAGTAACAGTACTTCTCTCACAAGGTTACTTGTGGATTTATTAAGAAAATCCACTTAAAGAGCTTAGTGCAATGCTGGCACATCAGAGGTGCTCAATCTTATCCATTAATCATATTAATTGTAACCTCAGACACTGGGAGGTCACACAGTTGACCTCAAGCAGAGCAAGGAATTCTGTAAGTCCTAACCCTGTGTTCAATTCATTGCAATGCTTCTGCTCCTCCAAACAAGGAATTTTGCTCCCTTTCAGTCTTAGTGCTGCGCATTAGAATCACCTGGGGAGCTTTACAAACTCCCGCCACCTGGACCCACCTCAAGAACATTTGACTTAATTGGGTGGATGTAACCTGAGTGTTGGTATTGTAAAAGCTCTCCAGGTGTTTCTCATGTGCAGTCAAGGTCAAGACACACTGGTCTCAGCAAGGCCTGGTACATGTGAATATTTGTAGGAACAAGGGTTGTCTGTGGTAAGGTTTGGGGAGGAGAAACAAGAGGCAGGGACAAGGGTTGTCTGTGGTAAGGTTTGGGAGGAGAAGGGGCATGACCACTGCACTCTAGAGACAATCAATGTACCTGCTGGAGACACAACAGAAGTGTCAAAATCTTAGTCAAGGTTCTGTTTGTTCTATGGCTGCAAAAATTGCCAAATTTTCATCGAGATACAAAATAAAAGCTAAAAAGAAAAACACTTTGACATTTTGGTATAATCCAACTATTGATGACCCATCAGTCCCACTTCCTGGAGGCACTGACCACAGTGAGGTCAGGTAATCTACACCGCTCCTGCTCCCTCTCCCACAACACTCCCCATGAGATGGTAAGAAGCAAAACCTGAGGTAAGGTTTTGACACTTACCTGGTTGATATTGAAATACTTGGCTTCGTTAAACCTTGTAGAACCCTTAAGCAACATTAGAAAAGGTGGTTGGTTTAAGCTGCAGCCTCCCAGGGACACATCTCTTTTGGCAGATTTAGTGGTCAAATCTAGGACTGTGGGATTCTGTGGTAACCTGGAATAAGGGTAGAAAAGAAAGCTGCTGCCCAACTCTTGACAACTGAGGAAGATGCACTAGCAGGGAGAGACTGTTCCAAAAATACACGATCTTAGGTGCTTGAGAAACATTTTTTTTTCTTTGAGAATAACCAGGATTGTGGCAAAAGCCTGTACAGGCCTCTCTTTAGAATGGGTGTCATATAGAAATATGAAAATAAAATATGCATAGAGGAGAAATGTGAGACCTAAATGATCAAGAATGATGGTCCATGTAAGGAAACCCCAGAAGTGAGTTTTTGGAATAATTCATCTCGCTGCATTTGAGTAGGAAAGTCTCACAGATAAATCTGTTTTATCTCATGTGTGTTATTCAAGACATCAGGAACCCACAAGCTCCTGACAGGCCACTTGACCAGAAATTCATGACCTGGGTCTTCCCTCTGCCCTGTGGAGGGTTTTGCCTCTTATCTAAAAATGATCATTTCCTATCAAAATGGAAAACATTGAAACATTAGCATGCAAGCACCACGCTCTACTCTCCCAATCTTCTCAATGCTGTGGTTTCCTAGCACTGCACTTATCCATGCAATTCCTTGGTCTCAAAAACTGGGAGAACTGATTAAATCTAATTGCGCAATCTTGATTAAAATGAAATAAAATTTCAGTGTGACTATTTTCAGGGCCATAATATGAAACTTAATTTTCATTAGATCCTTTCCAAGGTTATGTGACAAAGCTGCTCCTACAAAGGAAGGCTGGGCTCAGGTGTTTTTGTTGTTGGTAGTGGTTTGTTTTTAATGTGTGTATTGTGCCAAAGGAGTCAGTTTTTGAAAGTGTGTGATAATCTGACTCTGCTAACAAACCAACGATGTGCTCTCTGCATCACCAGGTTGTTCTCATTAGCCACACACTCAGAAGAGGGTACATACCTCTGGACAAAAACGTTGCTGATACAGCCCTCAAAATGACCCCCACCCAGACGCAGGGATTTCTGGGTATTTAAAATGTCTTCTAGCCTTTGGTTGTTTTTCAGAGGCTGGTCATCAATGAGGACCCGAAATCTGAAAGAGGAGGAAAGCAAAACAAGAGTGAGACATACTGGGAAAAAAATTTTGTCACTTTGTGGTCAACTTACTGTCTTCAAATCAGACTCAATGTCTTTTAGATAACTCAATGTCTTAAAGATAACTCATTAAACTAGATTTATTTTCAAAAAGCACTTAAACTTTTTTTCATGTATTTTCACACATATTTTTACTAAAGTATTCTGCACATTACAGAAAGTGCACATGTCATAGGTGTACATTTCAATGAGATTTTGCAATGTGAATACACCAACATTACCAACACCCAGATAAAGAACTGACCAGCACCCCAGGAACTATGTCTTCCTGCATAGTTGTAGATATTTCATCATCATTCCTCTCATTTTATTTTCCTATTTTGTTTCTTTTTCATTTCTTTTCTTTTTAAAAAAATATTCTCCCATTTTGAATATACCACAATTTATCTATCCATCCAATGTTAATTGATTTTTTAAAGAAGGTAATGGGTATAGAATCAGGAAGAAGGGCAGGATATACCAGTAAAACAATGTTAGCATCAAAGACAAATATTTCACAAGAAAAGATGCTGGAAATTTTCCTTAAACTAAATAAAGTTCTTAGTCTCTGAAAGAAGTGCCATTCTACTCACCCAGACCTGTCGCTTATTAAAGATACATAATGCAGTAAACCATCCATGTACGTCTGTGAAGATTTCAAAGGTGAGTTATTCCTGATGCTGAGTTCAATGTGACCATCTTCCAGGGTGACCTGAAATCATCATGTAACATACCCATCAATGCAATTAATTTGCATTTAGGGATTATAAATGTATCGATACTGAATTTACGATCAAAACTATGTATAACAGTCAGGATTTTTGACCCATATGTTTTGACTTTGCTATTTTGATCTAAATGTTATTTTTAAACATTTTAATGCCATGTTTATGAATATAAAAATCTTATGCAAATTATTTTAACACTGATGAGTTTATCAAAGCATTTTTATGGACCTACATTCATAAACCAATTTAATTTCTCCATCACCTATATAAAACAATTAAACCCTTTCTAAATTTTTCTGTTTTCACTTTCTTTCTGAAGTTATTTTTATCAGATTAATTCTTTTCTAAATAAACTTTACAATGAAGACTAGATTTATCAATTCTTTTCACATGTGGTTACAACAACGATATCTATCTTCCCTTCAGTAATTATGAATTTTTAAATTTTCTGGTCATAAATTCTAGGAAGTTCAATTTTCCAATGTCAGACTCTGCAGATACAAATTCTGGCAAAATGATTTGATTCTGTCATTTCTTAGTAAAAAAATATGTGTAATTTTAAAAGTTATTTTAATTTTGTTGATGTTTTTCTATAGTTTAATTTTTGCAGCTTTTTGCAAGATGTAATTCTTCAGTGAGTTTTTAGTCTAAAACAATTTTTACAGTGTGCAGTTTTAGCCATCGTCAGTTTAATTTTATGTTGATTCTTTTTATTCAGTTGGCAATATTCATTGTGAATTGGATAAAAGAATGTTAATTGATATGTATTTCTTAGCTAACCAATTATGAAGTTGAGGGCAATGTTCCTAGCATATTTCTAGGATTCCTGCATTGCCCAGGATTGATCTCATCTTTTGCTAAGCCAATTCTTCCATCTGCTTTTGACCATTTTGTATATTGTGTACTAAGTGTCCCCAATGCTTGGCAGAGGATACAAGTGTTGCGTGTCAAAAGAATGCATCATAACATCCTATTTTGATGAAAATGCTACTCTCACAATCTAAATGTTAACATGTACTTCTTTAGCCTTAATTTTTGGAAAAAAAAAAAAAGGCTGATGAGCAAATATGTTAAGAGAGGAGAGGCCTTCTAATACAAAATAGCCACAGAGTCAGCTACCACTCTTACTTTCAACAAATACAAGATGTCTGCTGTGTGGGAAATTCTGAAGAAACAATTCCAAGAATGACAGTATGCTACTTATATTTTAAAATCCACTCATCCCACGAGGGGACTACTAAGTGTTAGCTGACTTCTATGCCTACATAACCACAACTAGCTAAAACCTCTTAAGTTATAAAGGATTTCTGTGGCTCTGTTGTATGTGAACAGAGAGCAAAGGACCTTCTCCTCTTCCATTCCCTGATGTAAATATTGTCCAACTATTAAATATTAAATATTGTCAAGGACTCCATTGTCCAAGAACAAAATATTGTCCTTCTTATTGCTGCAAAACAAGGGCTATCTTTTGTGGAAGCAAAAAGAAATAAGTGGGATACATCCTGATTTTTTTTCTTAGATCTAAAACTTTAAGCTACATTATTACTTATAACAGTTATAATAATACCTTGAGTCAAAAAATAAATCTGAAAAGAATAAAAATGAGGTCATGAATACCCACAAATTCAAATCTGTGAACTATAATGTGTTTTCTAAGCCTGATTTCCTTCAGGTCCTACCCTGGGATGGGGAATAACTTCTATGAGTGAAATGTACAATGGCATTTACTGGATAATGACAGAGAAAATGCCCAACTAATTTTTGTTCAAAATCTCTATAACATTTCTGACACCAAACTTTGAGTCAGGTTTAAATCTTGTTCAATATTCATGCAATATTCCATACCTGTGCTGGATGATTTAATAACATGCCACTGGGTTGAAAAGTCTTAAATCCAAAGGAGACCTGGAAGTGTCTGGGCAATGGTAAGTCAAAATTAGTGAAACTTAATTGTCCTCCCCTGGAGAAAGAGGCAGATCGCACGAGCTGAAATGCAAACATGAAATAAATTACTGGCGTTGTAATCATTTCATGGCTGAAATACAGTAGATCATCCTATGTCATTTCATTTGAACTGATTAATGTGGTTTATGTTGCCTCAGGAAGAAATAAGCTTGCTTTGCTGAATGATTTTATCATTCGCCTGTATGTTTTTCTGTTATAGCTGGTATTCTTTCTTTCCTACAAATTTAATACATAAGCCTGGAGAGGTTTTCAAAGTAGGTGGGGAGTGTGGATGAGCCAGTTCGTGATAACACTGTGTGCTACCACAAAAAAAAAGTCTAAAGTTCATGTGTTAACAAATACCAAAGATGGGTTGGTTGCAGAGCACTCCCTTGAAAGTTTGAACTCTTTACTTACCTTCCAGTCTTCTGAGCACTTCTTTGTTACTCCCACAGTATCATTCAACCTAACGACACCACTAGTTTTCTTCAGATTTTTCATGCAGCCTCGGAAAGCAGGTGTAGAAATGTTAAACCTGATTTGGGAGACGAAAAAGGGAAGAGATGTACTGGGTCAGGCTTGGCTAAGAATTGGAGCTGAAGCACCACAGTCTCTACTACTTCTCACCCATAAACAAGTACGCATTTTATGCTTATTTGTTCTCAAGGGATTTCTATAATGCTACTTATTTTGTGATGCTGACAAAAATCTACTTCCTTTCTATGTGATTCTGAATTCTCACCTTTAAAAATGAACACAGTAATGCTGACAGAAGACTTGCCAGGGTCCCCAAAAGGTATAGAGACATAGAAGATGTACAATATCGAGAATTGCTTCCCCACCCTCCTGGAGTCATGGCAGGGCATGATGAATAAAACGTATACTAATAAGTCAATATACTATAAATATTAACAAGTATGTAAATAACTTAATAAGTAACTTATCAGAGCCAAGAATGCTCTAAAAAACTTTTGCTCTTTTTTTATGTCTATTTTTAAATTAGCCACCATAAACTCAGAAGAAACAAACTTTTTTTGAGTTCTAGTCAATTATGAAAAATGTGAATTGGTATTTAACCAAAGCCAAGCTAGAACCATAGAAATCACTGTCTGGCCTCATGTGCTATATCTATCACTTCCTAACTGTGTGACCTGGGAAAGTGGTTATTGTGAGGATTAAACAAATCAATGCACAGAAGTGCTTGGGACCATACCTGGCACTCAGAAAGTGTTTCTTAGAAGCAAGATAGTGCTGCTCTAGAGCTGTAGGCTTGAGAGCCAGACTGCCTAGGTTCAAGGCCTGTCCTTGCTGCCTGAGGAGGCGACCTAACTTCTCTGTGCCTCTGTTTCCTCATTTATGCAATGGAAATATTTCAATCTGTTTCACAGGTTTGTCAGGAGTTTAAATGAGTTAATATGTGTAACACACTCAAATGGTGCTTGGTACAGAGCAAGGACTCCATGTGAGGTGGTGGGCTCAGTAACTGTCTCCATATTAGTGCAATCATTGTAATGAGAGCCATTTCTAAAGCATCTCTTCCTATGTGGCTGCCTTGACATTTCTCCAGACCACTGGATCTGTCTGGAGCTGAATTCACGTAAAACATTAACATACATGAACCAGCTGAGTGCAGGCAAATATTTGTGTTTCTTAAATGAATGACGAACTAAGAAAAACACAAAGCTGATTTCATTATAAATCCTTAAGACAATTCAGTTTTCTAAATGGAAAGGTGGCTGCATTCATTTTTATTCAGTTCATTATAAACAGTTTAGCTATATGTAATCTGCATAAAATTATATTTCCTTAAAGAAAAAAAGAAGACTGGCATTGCAGCACAAGCTTACTTATTTTATAAAAATGGCTTTTTGACTCAGAAGAGGAGAAAAATTCATATGAATTCCTGAAGCTTGTCTATTAATACATACATTTGGATCCATTTTCTCCTATGTATCAACATGTTTTAGACCCATTGGCATCTCCTGATGCCCTTCTTTCCATAAAGTATATTTGAAGAAAAAAAAGATGGCAGAAAAAAAGGGGGAGGGGGAAGATCACTAACAGATATGGAGCACTTTTTTGCAAGGTACTATCTTTCTATCTTCACAATAACCCTTCGAAGGATATATTTTCTTATCTAACACTGACTGGGCACTTACCATGTGCCAGGCACCATGCTAACTCCATTACTCTGAATCCTTACAACCACCCTAATCGATAGGCAGTTACTACTCCCATGTTATAGATGTAGCAGCAAGAAGTCTGGGGAAGGTTGAGTAACTTGCCTAAGTTCACCCAGTAGGAAAGTGGCAGCTCTGGGATTTGGGTAGTCGGTGTGTCATACAAGATAATGTGATTTGGAGGCCTCACACCTTATGCTTACACAGTCTGTGTACCTATGGCACTTGGAATGATCGTGGCTTTTTCATAGCAGAAACGTTAAGGTAGAAGATTTATTTCTACTATTCTTTGAGGCGTTCTTGTTACCCTGGATCACTGAGGGCCTAGAGTTCCATGTTTACTCCAGGCTACAGGGTCTGAACACACTTGCCAGAGGAATGTGGCTGCATAGGGGTGTAAGTTCATGGGCTAGTACATTGGGGTGTGTGTGCATACCATGGGCCAACCCATTCATAAAGACTTAGCCAGGTCCCAGCCTGCTGGAAGCAGATAAGAGCAAACTGTAATCCTAACTTCAGTCCTAGGTACTGAGCAAATGTCCAATATATCCTTGACTGACTTTTACTTATCATATTATTTCATGTCTTATTATTAAACGCTAAGACACAACAGTGTCAGGTCTCAGGAAAAATTTGTTGTTGTTTTGAGACGCTCTGGCAGGTGATTTTCTCTTCTCATGAGAAGGGAAGCAAATGAAAAGATTGTGACTTCTGACTGTAATTTTAAACACGTCATTAAAAGATCTGGGTTTCCATACCCAGGAGATATACCACAGTAAGAGGAAAAACCAGAACACCCACAAAATCTCTTGTTCAAAGCTGCTTTCTCTAGAGACTACACTAGCCTGCTCTGCTCCACATTAGTTTTAAGCACTCACTGTCCATAAGCACCTGCCATTTATGATAGGTGTCAGAAGGCCTCCCTCCTTTGAAAGAACTGCTGGTTGCCTCTGCAGAGCTCAGCTATGAGTTATCAGAAGACTGATAGAAGGGACCGGGTACAAGACTCCTCCATGCCCACCCTGCCCCCCAGTAGCCCATACCAGAGGGGTTTTCATAGGCCACTGCGGGGCACAGCTCCCTTAGCCCCACCCCCCTTTCAAATGGCTAGTCCCATTTTTCAGTATTTATATTGTTTTACTCTGTTGCCTAAGACTGTTCGCACTGAAAAGCTAACTTTTTGTGTGTATTTGTTGCTAGAATCAAATAAGGTAAACTCATCAGTAGCAAGCATAACCACTAAGAGAAGCAATCTGCTTTCTTCTAAAAAATAAAAAATCATCTTACCTTTCCCTGATTGAAATTGGAATTCCTCCCAGATAATATGTGTTAAAATCAAATATTTCACCTTCAATTCTAATCTTTTGATTATTCACAATTATCCATGTAAGTTTCTGGTTTTTTCTCATATTGATTAGAAACTGAAATAAATGAGAGATGAGTCAGTGAGCAATGGGAAATAAAAGAATCCTATTCACAGTGGTTCAGAGCTATCTTGATTTTGTCTTCCCTCAGATTTATTTATATACATGGCAGAAGACTCTGAGCAGTAGCACTTCTATATAAAAATACAGTATTGAAACATTTAAATAGACGTGTTTACATTGGAAGTTAAACATGTTTTATATGGGCCATATACGTGTTATATATTTCATGCCCAAATGTTCAAATTTTAAAAGGCCATGTCCCTCGGTTAATAACTTTGAGTTCATCTGGTAATAGAAATGTGTTTTGGGCTCTGTACCAACTTCAAAGGATGAAGGACGTTTAACAATTCAAGTAAATAGGCTCAAAGGATATACCGAATGATCCTGCCCGTTGTTTATGAGATCTCTAGTTCTTTCAAGTTCTGGTGGCTCTGAATTCAGTTTGTGTTGCACCTGGAGACTGCCATCTTCTATATTTATGGAGATGAAGTGATCCTAGAGCATGGAAACAATGTAGATTACCAGGAGACTCAACAAAAGAAGAGTTAAACACTGGAACTCAAGTTACTCTCAAGTTACAGACTGCTCTCAGCTCCAGCTGCCTCCTTAGTTAAAAAAGTACAGTAGTGCAGCAGTACCCAGTTCCTGGTTTGTGTATGATGGTCAAATGTTACAAGTCATGGTAAACGTCTACAGTGGTTGGTATATAGGAAAGACACAATAAATGTTATAATCATGATTTTGTTTCATAATGATCTATAACCAGCACACACAAATGGAAACCAAAAAGATTCAGATCATTCATATCGTGTGAAAAAATCACTGCTACCTTTTAGAGAGAGGTAAGGTCTTACTTAACCCTCAGACATTTTCTACCATCTGTTTTGTGACTTATCACTATGTCTCAGTCTCATTTGCTGGCCCATCTCCCCACATTCCATTTAGGTGTTGGGGGTCCCTCCAGTATCCTGCATTGGACCTCTACCTTCCCACCACTCTCTGCCTCACAGTCACAGTCATTCCTTTGGCTCCAATTCAGGTGTGCCCATGAAGCTCAAATATTCTGCCCCAGCCTAAAACTGTCTTTTCAGGGCCAGGTCTGTACATCTGATTACTTTATTGCTATTGCTGACATGACTCATAGATACTCAAATTCAGAATATCTCTAACAGAATTTATGCTCTACATGCCTCTCACCTGCTGCCAAGCCTGTCTCTTGGCCCTTCATGTTGCTCTCGCTCCTCCTTTCTCTCTCACCATTAATCACCTTACTGAGCCAGCCACAAACCCACCAGGAGTTGTTCCTTATTCTTCCCTCTCTCTTCCATCCAATCAAATATTGTTAAATCTACCGCTTCTTAACTCTCTCTTTATTACATGCCACCTAGTCTCAGACACAACTCCTGCAGCTGGACTGCACAGCAATAACGCGCTATGCCCCTTCCCCATGTTCACTTTGTCCCCTCCTGAACTGATTTTCCACTTTGCAGCCAGAGTGGTCTTTTGAAATTGCCTGTTACTGAGCTGTTTTGAAAATGTCAACTGGCAAGCAGTGTTTTGAATACGCCAGTGTGAGCATGTTACTCTCCTTTGTTTTTAGGATAAAACTCTAACTCCCTAGCAAATGCTCAGTGGCCCTGACCACCCCTTCAGCTTCATTTCTCTGTGGTCCCCCTAGACCTTTGTGCCCCAGCCACATGGGCTATCATTCCATCCCCGAGTGCTCCTTACCCTTCTCATGTCTGAGTCTTCTTCTTGCCCCTTCCCACACATGGATCACCCTTCTGCGCTCTCCCCTTCAAAAGTTATCTTCTACTTATCCTCAAGGTCCCAGATTAAGCATCCTTTGTTTAAGAAAGTCTTTCCTGTTAAATATCCTGATTATGTTTCAAGCTTTCCCTCTATATACTCATGACCACTGTAATGAATTAATTATCCAATTAACATATAACTTTGTTTAGGACCTTATATTCTAGATGGAAAGTACTCTCACTTACTTTAACCATCCATTTCCTTAGTGGAAAGATAAGCTGAGGAATTTGTCCTGTAGGGCTAGAATGTTTGCTCTTACACAGTTCTCTACTGATAAGAAGGCCTCTCTTTGAAGTCTTCTGCCAGACTCCTTATCTACAAGAAGAATCAGTCCTTATGTGGATCCTAAGCCTTGCCCTTGGAAGCCAGTTAGGGTTCATTACACTCATAAATAACAGGATAACATCAATTCACTGGGTGTAACAATCCATCCTACTTCACAGCAGCACTCTGGATCATTTTCTCTTATCTGGTTACTAGAGCATTTTGTAAGTTTTCTACTAATATAAGTAATATTTTCAATTCTTCGTCTCCAAGAACTCTAAAATGTAGTACAAAGAAGACCTTGTTGTAAAAAAGAGCCTCCTTGCCCTGAAGATGCTGTGTGACTTCTCAGCTCTCTGCATTCTTCAAAAAGATTGGGACCTTACAAACCATTAAAGCTGGTTCAGCCTTGGAATCTCCTAGAGAGTCCCGACCAACTCCAGAAAGGAGATTTGGATCAGGTCTGTATCCCCACCCTCCAGGCAGAAGTGTCTGGTAAAATCCCAAGCTCCTTATGAATCCCACATTCTCAGACTGGAGCTCCCATGGGCTGATCATATTTCTCCAGAAATGCTACCTGTAGAAGCAACTACAGAAGAGCTATTAACAGGAGCAGTTAAGCCAGGCCCATGTACCAGCAGATGGCGCTGACAATTGCTTGTAGAGCATCGTTTTGGACCTTTCTAAACTAGTGGGCTTAAGAATGGCCTCTCATCTACGGCCATGCCACCCTGAATGTGCCTGATCTCGTCCGATCTCGGAAGCTAAGCAGGGTTTGGCCTGATTAGTACTTGGATAGGAGACCACCTAGAAATACCAGGTGCTGCAGGCATAAAAATAAATAAATAAGTTTAAAAAAAAAGGAAGAAGAATGGCCTTTCAGCTGTTTGATAACAGAGAAGCGTCCATGTCTTGGTCAGTCAGGGTCAGGTCTCTAAAAGACAATCACACAGCCTGGCAAGAGTCAGACCAAGATGCAAACAGTAGTTCAAACGGTCTAGCTCTCAGAGGCCCCAGAGGCCTTTACATGTTTTTATACAGATTAAATAAAGTATTAGGCAAACAGTAGTTTTCAAAGAATGAAAGAAACAATGAGAATAGAATGGGAAAGGGAAAGATTTCTTCCACATTTTGGTGGCAGGCTTTCAAATTCCTGACTACTTGCCTCATTAAGCACTCACTCCCATAGCCAAAGAAAGTAGAGCTGGGTCAAAGGAAATGACGCAGGTAATGTTTTCAGTGTCTTTCAGATCTAGTTGGTTGTTCATAATAAATTAGTTACCCCCAAATTAACCAATCAAATGGACATATTTGGTAGTATTTAGATGCTTTATAATATAGATTACCTGGTTTTCTGCAAAGAACAGCAAACCTCTATCCACAGTGGTCTGAATCGTCTGTACAAAGTTTTGAGAGAAAGCATTTGGTTGAGTTGGAACTCGAGCATAGCCTGTACCTTCAAAATAATTTTTGTCTGACTCTTCCTTTCTCCTGTCAATGAGAGTCATCATTAGTTAGAACACAGCAGCAGCAAAGGACTACCACACAAATGTGTTTATTAATGTAAGGTACTGCTATCTGAAAAACGGAGCAAAGCATAAGCAATCTAGTTGTCATAATTTTTTCAAGGAGAGGAAACACATTGAAAATGTTAAAATGGCCAGTTGTTTCTCCTGGATGTGCCCTTATACTCTATGATATTTTTATTCTGAGTAATAAGTACTCAGTCTGTTCCATATTAGACTATTCCAAATTCTTTTAACTAGAAGGATGGTCAGGAGCTCAAGGCAGCAAGTTTTAAATAGGTACAGATGTCAGACTACCTAGAAAGTCATGGTATACTTTGTGGACCACTATTTTTTTTAATTTACAGTAAATATATACTTTTGTGCCTAAATCAGGTACTATCTAACACTAAAAATTCTGTGGTAGGAGGCACCAAAAATTTAAGAAGGATTTATTTTTTCCAAAATTGAGAAAACGCTATCAATGTAACATATTATACAGATGAGGAAAACACTGCCATTATTAGATTTTAGGAATGAACTAGATTGTTGCATAAATGCCTAATTTAAGAACTACTGGCTCAATGCAACCTGTGACACCAATAGCATCTTACTGGCTATCCTTTATTATATGTAATATACCTGCAAGTTAAAATCAGTTATAGAGACACTAGTTTTTAGGTTTTATTTACCTTCTACAAGGCTCCACTTCAGTTGTGTTGAGATTGAAAGATCTTTTGAAGTTGTACAAGCTCAGAACATTTTCATTGAGGTCATCTAATTCAATACATCCTTTGTATGGAGGGAATGTCAGACTCATAGGAAGCTGAAAAAATGCAACAAAAAATTTAGTAACCAAACAAAAGACAATGATCAGGTTGACCAAGAAATAGTATGAATCTATTACTTTTAACTATCAATGTAGCAAAGGAGTTAAAAATGTGGACCCTGGAACCAAATGCCCTCCTTTAGTATTTCTAGTGTATGACCTTGGGCAAGTTATTCAATCTCTTTGTCTGTTTGCTTACATGAGAAGCGTGAATGATAATGATGCTTTGTAAATCAATATACTTAAGCACAGATCACTACACATAGGAAGTACTGGAGTGTTGCTATTATCACTGGATTAGCTCTAAGAATAGATAGTTAAATACAGTTTATATCCAGTTGATAGAGACATGAGGTCATTATATTCAATTAAAATTTATATATTTTCATTCAGTGAAATAACATTTGCACTTACTTTAAAACTAGGTGGGTAACCTCCAACATAAAATACAACGTTTTCAGGATCCAAATTAAGGAGTGTGTTGCTATTTCCATTGTCAATGTCATCAAACTGAAGTGTTTCTGGTTTACTAGATGTGGCTCTTCTAGTGTAATTAAGCCTTGCAAACTGATAAATTCTGTTAAAAATAAATTAGATAATAAAGTTATATAAAAATCTATGCAAAAATGAAATAAATCAAGGCCACGATACTAAAAATGGGGTTCAGCAACACGTACAATTGAAGTTTGGTGAGTGTCAGTTAGATTAACAAGAAGCAGAAGTCTATCAGACTTGTACCTCTGAAACTTCACTCGGTCCATAACAGCATCCTGAGTTTCGCTCTCCGTCAAGATCTGGTCCACCTGGAGTTTAGTCTCGTGCTCTCCCAGGTTGTAGACACACACGAGCTGTCCATTTTTAACTGCCATGCCGATGTAGTCCTTGGAGGCCTGGAGGTATAAAGTCCACGTCAGAGCAATTCATATACTATATTCTTTCAACTTCCTATCCCAAGAGAGTGCATCTCAAATAACTAATGGATTTTATACAATAAGTCTTAAGCAGACAGGATAATGAGGTGTATCCTTATACGGAATAATAGAGATAGAAATAATGTCTGAGCTGCCTTTGCTCATGGTATAGTGCACTCATTTATTCACTCTCCCACATGCTCAATCTACAAATATTTGCCAAGCACCAGCCATAAAGATGAACCAGACATGGACTCAAGACTCCGTTAGATTTTAGTTTCACAAGGAGATAAGCCATTTTTTGTTCTCTCCATAACGTAATACAACATTCTCTTAACACTTGTTTAGCCTCTGTTATAACACCTAGCACCCTGTATTATCACAGTCAGCTACAAATGTATATTTCTCCTGTTAGACTATGAGCATTTTAAGGTAGATATAATTTTTTTTTTAAATTGTGGCTAAAAAGACCCCACCATTTTAATCAGATTTAAGTGAATATTAAGTACATTAAAAAAAGTTTCTTTATTATAAGTACAGGATATGGTATGTAGTAGGAATAAAACAAAACAATTTATAATACAGAGCAAAAAGTCATATTATAAGAAAGATACAAATAAAATACCAACATCTTAAAGCATGAAAAAATGATTAATAATAGTGTTGATTTTAGGAATCGTTAAATATGACATCCACTAGTGACAGCCAGCTATTTCTTAATTGGACAGAATTTTCAGAAACCATGTTTCAGATATTTCTTTTCCAAAAATTGTTTCCTAACCAATCAGTGATTAGCTTTTCCTCTGACAAGTTGAAGAAATGTATTTTAAGTGGAGGGATCAAAATGACAGTAACAGTAGTGGTTTGAAGAATTTAGAATTATAAAGAGATGGCGCAACTGAATTTCTGATTAATTAGGTAGGAGAGGCTTCATTTGCTCCAGTCCTCAGCCATAGATGGTCCCCACCCCATAGAGCTGAGGAAGGATTGAGTTTGGATGTTATGAGAAAGAGAACAGAGTCACAATTCCGTGAGGAAGAACTACTGTTAACTCTCATGATGCCTGGCTATTGCTGCTCTGGTCATGTGGGGAGAGGGCCGATCTTGAACTCCAGGGTGTATGCGTTAATGGGTACACATGTGTGCTCATGTGTTGGGCCCATCAGGTAAGGTCCCTATATCTGCCTGCAGATAACAATCCGTGAATGCCAGAAGGGCCCCTGTGGGGCCATCAGAGGTGGTGGAGTTTGTTTACATGTGGTAAAATTTCTTCCTGTTGTGCCATCCTCAGTGACACAGTGGTATCACTCAACTAAAAAGCTACATTCTGTTTTAAAAACAAAAGAAATGTCAAAGCAATACTTACATCTTTATTTCCGAGGTACATCACAAACATATTCTGAGTCTCCCCATTTTCTTTTGATTCAGGTCTTTGTAGAAACAAAGAAAGAGATGTGTATCCTTTCAAATCCTCCAGGTCACTTGGCAGCCGGACTTCGACACCGGATTTCCCATTGAATCTCATAGGGACAGCGACCTGTGAGAGAAAGATCTATGGTGTCAACCTGTGAGAAAAGTGGGTATGCTTTTTTAAGTGGTAGATTGTGACTTTGTAGCTACTCCTTTTAACCTTTTCCAAGTTGTTTTGATAAGGTGCAAAAGAGTGTGAATATTTCCTAGACCCAGATTATAAACTCATGAAATTGTTTCAGGAGCTGAGTGATAAAACATTCATGTTCCTCCTGTTTATCAGCCCTCTGGTGTTTGAGAAGTGTATTTCATTCTCTGTAGCAGAAATATAATCATTATTATAATAGTAATTCCAACCCTGGAAGGTTTCTGTGTCAATGAGCTAACACATACAGAAGCATGTGGCATGATGCCAGGCATATATAAATATAAAACGCATCAAAAACATTTTTAAAGAAACTTTTTAAGAAACCATTTCTCATGAACTTATTACATGTTATCCCTGGAATTCACACCTAAAAAATGAGGGCATCAAGGCTCTCTAAAACAATGCTTCTTATACTTTAGTGAAGGACCATCGTTGTTGTTTTGTTAATCTGCTCTGGACCAAATCTTTTGTAAAACATATTAGAAATTAAATTACTAGAAAAATGAAATAAAGAAGGTATTTTTCCATCGATCCCATGCTTGGACACTGAGGCAATCCAAAATATTAAAAGTTTCTAAACATTTACTCTCAATTTTATACTTATATATCACAGACCAGCAACAAAAGCTCTCTGACTAGACCTAGTCTGTGGACCAGCTTGGGTAGCTCTGTGTTAAAACATAGAAAATAAATATTCTCTAACAATCTAAAGAATAACACTCCTGGAATGATTCTTACACAAACTCTACATTTTAGCATTTAAATATTTATGGAGGAACTTGTATATGCAAAGCTTTACATGGCAGTGGAGGGGGTGAGGAGGCTTAGCGATGCATGAGCTATGTATGATGTGACTGAGCTCCCCTCACCCACATGCACAGGCTCATTTTATCCCTCTCTCTTCTCGCTCCCTGTCCTCCACTATACCCAACCATATCCTGAGTCTTTCCTGGCATGCCCTTGTGCTTTGAAAACTCCTACTCATTAAAAAATTTTTTTTAATTAAGAAAACATTTCACGAATACAAAAAAAATGGAAAGTATAAATGTATTGCACCACCATCTTAAGAAATTAAATATTACTGATATCATCGAAGCCCCCTGCATATTCCACCTTGTCTCTATTCCTTTCTCTCTTCTCAAAGGTCATCAATACCCTAAATTTGGATTCCTATGTGTAGTTCCATGCATGTTTTAATACTTTTAAAAATAATTATATATTTATCTATAAACTGTAATTTGTCTTATTTTTCATGTTTTAAATATTTTTATATAAATGGCATCCAGTTGTATATATCCTTCTACAGTTTGTTTTCTTTGCTTCATTCTCTGTTTAGATTTATCCTTGTTGATACACTTGGCTTCAGCTCACTCACATTTCTTGTTGTATGATCTTTGTTGTATAAATTTATCATAATTTTATTCATTTCTTATTAATGGACACTTGGATTTTTTCCAATTATTTACTTGCTTTTTTTTTTAAGACTGGTGAATCAGTGCCTCAATGATGGAAGATTGCTGTAATTCTATGTTCAAAACATGCCCATGCTGGTAGGAACCATTCCTCTATTCCCAACAAAGGTGTAACTTTCAAGTTACAGTAAGAAAACAGGACCTGTGCAGTATCATATTAGTACATTCTGATCATAGAACCCTTAAATTGAACTCGCAGTAATACTTTACCAACTGAGGCCTGCAGGAGAATGCTTCTTCCTGCCTGCGTAAACTCACTGGGAAGGAAAGCGCTTCAGGTCCCTGACATGTCAGATGGTTATGCACTCTTCAAGGACGCATGGAGGAAATCAACTTGCACATTTCAAGCAACCAAAGAATTAGGGCAAGAAAGACAATCAGTTCTTGAGTAAACAAAAAGCCTTTGCTTTCCTGATGAATGCAGAAACTTATCACAGAACAAGCCTTGGTCCCCTACCTTATTTGCAGCATCTCTGGCCTGCTGAATTAGCTCTCGTATGCGGTCCACGTTGTCAGAAATGTTGCCCAGTGGTGACAGCTGTTGGTTGATACTTTCAATTTTGCTCAAAAGATCAGGCAGTTTGTTGGTTAATTTCTTTACTATTGGTGAGATTATAAAACAAATTTATAATTATGAGTTGAAAAAAGGTAAAATACAGATATTCTCATTGACAGTATTTGTCAAGTGGTATGTTTGGGTCCCAAATGTTAGACAGGATGACTCAGATTCAGGTAATAACTTTTCTAAATATGTCAGGAATTTTATTCTACAATCTAGGTAGCAAATCATCATTCATGACTACTCTAAAAAATAAATCTTTGTTTTTTGATTCTTAATATCAGCCATAATTCAATACCTCATGATTCAGGGACTTATACCTACACTCTATAAAAGAGAAAATCAATAATAATGTTAGAGAATGCTACCTGGTCCTTTGAACTAACAGAATACCCACACTCTTTAAATGTATTATGTGAGGCTGTTTTCCAATGTTTTAACTAAGATCAGACTTTCAGGGAAGAATTTAATTTGACCACAGCACATAACAATGGAGAAAATGAATAATGTGTCCTGGCCCCCAAAAACCCGATACCTGAGTTATCTGCATCAGTGAGAGCCTTGTTGAAGTCTTCACTCTGGGTGCTCCCATAAGTATCCTTGATTTTTTCCACATCTGTCTGAATTGGGTTGAGCCCATCTAGAACCTCATTTGTGATGTCATTGGCATTTCTGACCATATTCTTTGCACTACTGATCATACCATCGATGTCATCTAATACATGCATAAATAGGTAGGTATAAGTATCTAAACTGTATGACAAAAGAAGCCAAGTATGATGGGTTCAGGAGATGCTGACCTCTCTCTATCCCACGAAGATCATCACGGATGACAGTGATATTGGTGTCTATCATTTCTTTCTGAACTGTCATAATTTTCAGAGTTTGCTGTAGGTTGTTCAGAGCTGGACTGATTTCTAAAATAAAACATTAAGAGGCAATTACTCTATGGCTTTTGATCCTGCATTGGTATTGATGACTCCTGAAGTAGCCAGTGTCTATACAACTTTGAGCAGAACTGTATCCTAAGGTCATCCCAGAGATGCCCACTGCCTGTGCATAGACCCACAGTTCCAGGGTCCTCTGGCTACAGAGGTCAGGAACATATCAGAACCTGTGGTACCAGTCTCCTTGGAATTGCACATAAAGAAAGGGAGAGGCTTAATAACCTAGGGGCGGGCTTAACTTCCACTCAGCTGAGGACAGAAGTCTCTGCTTAGTGAAAGAAAAGGATGTGTTTGTCTAGTTCACTGCTGTCTCCTAGCACAAAGTGCCATGTCTGGCGCTAGTCAGGGCTTAATATTACTACATATTAATTGAATGAATGAATGACTATGAATGAATGAACAAATGAATAAATAATGCATAAAGGATGCCTCTTCAGTTAGAGTATAAGAAAGGAGTGTTGTCAGAGCCTCATCTAATCAAACATGTACACAAGTAGGCCTTGTTTGCTTCTGTTCATTTTCAAATGAACACATTTAAGGAAATTCAGTGAAATTATAAAGAACGTATGCTATACTAGAAAATTTTAATTCTTGACATTTTTAGGCAAATAATTATATATAATACATACTTTTGTACTTTATTTTCCACCTATTTAATATTTATAAATAAATAAATAAATAAATAAATAAATAAATAAATAAATAAAAAGTTCACTAGTAGAAGGCATCTAATTGCTCTGAAAGCACTAAGAGGCTGAGTGAGGGCCTTGAGCTCAGATGGCTACTTGGCCATGAATGACCATGAGAGATCACAGAAAATCAAGATACAGTATTTTCAAGACACAGGAGTTTGGTGAGATTGAGACAGTTTAATTATTATTATTATTTAAAAATAAATAAGTGGAAAATTTTCAAAGATAAACATTATGATTAAAAAATTCTTGTGCTTCACAGTGGTACTGGTTTTTGGTACTTTTAAATTGCTAAGATTTTAGGACTTAAGAATTTTGAAGTTACTCTAATGACCTGTAACTAATGATCTTGACCTTAAATAAACAACCAGCATTGCATGTACCCCTATGCTATGTGGGTTCCCAATGCAATGTTCCCAAGAGGATTAAATTAAATAGTCCTTTGAAGGCCAAGCTGAAATAGGCCCATCACCCTCAAGGTTTATTTATATTCAAGAGGTTCTAATTAATCCAGTATATGTTAGAATATTGAGTGTAAACATCAAATCTATACAATAAACCATGGATTTACAAATCCGTATCAATGCTGAGATTCAAGAAGAGCATTTATTTCTAGGACTGCCTCTTAGTCCTACAGGTTGTTTTTAAGCCCTTGATTATCCTGACCACCTCCCCCTCCCCGCAATACCTTGTTGTAGTTGCTTCTGTGTTATCTTGGCTTCATTTAATAGTTTATCACTGTCAGAACTCAGGGTTTTAGCTTTTCTTGGAAGATCTTCCTTTATCACTGTCTGAAAATAAAGTGTTTATGAGCCTTAAGCATATGGCATACCTTAGGAAACATGGAGTAGGATTTTTCATCCTATCCTAAAGCCCTTTAATATTTAATCTGCCAAAGGTGAAGTTCATAGGTTAGGAGGAGGTTTAAAAAGAGAGTGAGGGATCTAGGTAGATTTTGTGGCTTGGAGAGGTGAACCTATTTCTGGTGACAAATTACGGGAAAACTGTCATTTTCTCACTGTCGCTTGTACAATATCCTCTGCAATAACTGAAGACAAAACTGAGTTGTTTTTAGGTTTTTACTCTTTGGGAAATAAAAGTCTTCAACCTTCTAAGAAAGCCTTTTCCCTAATTCTTTGATATTTAATATTTTGTTCTTTATTTTTAAATATAGAAATATTATGTGGTGGATATAAGATCCCATAGGACTCCACAGATGTGCCTAGGTGTAAGACAAAGAACAGAAAATAGTCATTAAGTTGTGTACAAAAATCTCTCTCTCCTTTGGTTAATGCTAATACTTAATTATAGCCTAAAAGTATACCTTATAAAAAGCAAGATATAATATTTATCTTGATTCAAAATTGATAATCACTGTAATTTCTACAGCAAGTTCAAATCTATTCTATATAACGAGTTCTTATTTAAAATAATGCTTTTTTATATTCATCAGTGCATAAAAAAATAAGAAAGTGAATTGTCTCCAGAGGGCATCTAGAAAAGGTGCCGGTGCAGATGCCCACCTGAAGGGCAGACTCGGATGCAGTTGTGGCCTTGTCGGCTGCATCCTCCGCCGCTTTGATGGCATTGAGGATGTTCTCATAAGCAGTGGCCGCATCCACAGCACAGCGCACCAGTTCATCTGCACTGGCATTCCTCTTGATCCTGGAAGACAGACCGGAGAAGTACTCCAGCAGCTGTCCTGATGCAGTGATTCATTTGGCAAATAAAGACCTGAGATGGGGGTACTGCAGCTCTGCCCCAAGGGGAACAACTGGGAATCAGAGCCAGTTGCAGATTTTCGGATTTCAGATGCAGATTTTTGCAGGGTTTTGGACCTGGGCCCTGGGCCCCTCTGCCTTGTTCTGGAGATCCAGGACACCCAGGAGAAGCTTCCACCCCAGGGCCCAGCGACAACTGCATTAGAGCCAGGGCCGCACTCACCCCTCCAGCTGCTTTGCCAGCTCCTGTAAGGACTTAGCGTGCTTCTCTGCCTCTTCCACCAGCGATGCTTTGCTGGCAGATTTGGAAAGTTCTCTCACTTTGTCACTTAGTTCATGTCTTGCTTCATTTAAAGTGGTAGCTATTTTTTTGTATTCCTATTTTTTCCAAGTAAACAGAGAGGGTGTCAATATAAGCAAAGTACGTATATGACATTTTCTTGAACTCTGTCATAAATGACATGTTCAAGGAGATAAAAAGAAGAAATTGTTTTCTAAGCCCATTTACTATGCCAGTTAATCCTTGGTTACTTCAGATAGTGGCACTATACTATTCTCCCAAGTTTTACCACCATTTGAACATTTTCCTTATGGTGGGCACTCCCTTTGATAAATTTTATAACAGTCCAGTGTTCTCATTAGTATAAAATTGTACTAAACCAAAACACTTTTTTCTGACTTAGAAACAACAAACATAAAAGATATTTTCAAAATGCCCATTGGGCTGCAAGAAATGTTGTCAATCTTTTATCATCCCAAAATGTGTTCTGCTAATAGAGGTATGCTTAATATCTCACAAATGGCTTAACAATTTTTTAAATCACAAAAGTCATATTTGCTCATTGCAGGCAAATTAGGTAATTCAAACAGACACAAAGAAGGGACAGTATTCATACCCCTCCTCTAAGGGAACATTACTATTGACATTTTGGTATATTTCCTTCCAACTAAAAGACATATACTGGAGAAAAAATAGGTCAGCCCATCTCATCATTTCCTCACAAAATAATTTAAATGTTTTCAATTTTCTGGAGAATGAGTTTTGTCTCTACCTCCTGGCTTTTCCCCATCAGCTTCAGCATAATGTTGGTTTGCAGTAAGGAAGCATCTGCAGTGGCTAGAGACTTGGTGAAATCACTCTGTAGGGAATTCATTTCTTGAACTTGCCTCTGGAGAGAATAAAAAGGATATCTGCTTGAGCTAAGGATATTTTATCAGCAGGCACAGGTATGTTTATTGAATAATAGCATATAAGTAATTTCAGAGTCAAAATGTTTTTTTGAATGTAAAGATCATCTAGGCAACTATGAAGTGATGAGAAATCAATTCTCTTTGCAGTGTGGGTATGTTGTCATAGTTTCCTCAAACTACATGCCAATAAAACAATAGTTGTCATTGTTGAAGAAGGTTTCTATGCTGGGGTCAACTTGGCCAATGAGGAGGATACATAATTAAACTCTGGTTTGTGGAACAGAATGAGGAATTTTTAACCAAATAAACCAGTGCCAACCATCAGCACATCTTAGTGCCAGTCCCCATGAGGACATAGGTGGGCTTCAGCAAGAGAGCACACAGCACCTTAGAATGCCAGACCAGGAGGCCGCCAAAGTTCAGAGACCCATAAAATTGGATCCTGCTTTCTTGTCTTGACTTCCAACACAGGTGTTATTATTGAAAGAGCTTTGGGGAGTTAAGCATATTGCCATTTGCTAAGATATTATTTTTCTTTTACCAAGCTCTTTTTTGGGGGTCAGTCCTATGTTATTGCACTTTGATCTTACTGTCATTTCATAAATTCTCACACTTTTGTTGTTGGTTCACCATTGAAAATATATTCTATAGACACTTGAGCTCTAAATTCTTTCATTGAAGATCCTACATGAGGCCTGTACTTTAACTTATTTCCTATAAAGCAGGTAATGCCTTAAAATGCCCTTGCTAGTGATTATGATAATGATGTTTAAACATCTGACACAAATATTCAGTTATTTAAAACATATATACCTTGAATTAATTATAACATTATTAATTTCTCATCTACTTAGCAACATTAATTCCTTCAGGGGCAGGGGTGAGGCAATTTGGTCTGCTTTCTTTGTGGTTTAAGTTCAGAATCTTTTCTGGCAACTGAAGAGTAGGAATGCCTTTAGTTTTGTATTTAATGCTCATTTCTGTTTGATTAGTATTTGCCATAAGAACAGGTGTATATAGACCAGATATACAGATAGGCTCTGCCCCTTTATTAATGACAAAAATCCTTCTCACTCATCCTGTTCATTAATGAAAACATACAGATTCTGACTATAAACTCACCTTGATGGATTCCAAATTTCTCTCATTTTCTTGGTTGAGGCCAGTGGCCTTCTTTGCTTGGGCAGTTGCCTCCTGTAGTGCAGCACGTAGGTCAATGAGTTTGGCTTCATATTCATTTAAAGAATCCCGTATGCTCTTAACAAGTCCATTGTTCTCCATCTGGTGGTTTTCCAGCCAGCTCCTTATCCGATTCAGCACTGTAATACATCACTTTATGTTTTCCACTTGAGAGATGAATGTGTTGCAGCTAAGTTATAAAGACTGCAGAAGGAGAACTGAGTTTCTACCCATTTCATGGTTTTCTTTGAATTTATGAGGGAATCAGAAAAAAGGAAACTAAAATTTATGCAGCACCTGCTCTGTGCATTGCACCCACTGCCTCATTTAATTTTTATGATAATCACATGAGAACAGTAATTATAATTCTCATATTTCAGAAAAGGAAATGGAGGCCCTAAAAAATTAGATGATGACATAAGTTTGCATGACCAGTCAGCTTTGGGACTTGAACTAGGTCTGAAGAATATACAGTACATGCTCCTTCTACTAACGTTTCCTTGCAGTTAAAAGCTAGGCTAATGTTAAATTTAAACAATACAAATGCTAAAAGAAAACTGCTACTATCTGTATATTAACCACTTATATATCATTTTACTAGAGAATAATACTTGAAATCATATTTACTAGAGTATTTGAAAAAGTATGCACCAAACTAATATTTCTGTTTTGAGCTAATGAGGCATTTTGGGTATATAAACCTTTAGATATATTCAATTAATTTCTACTACACCCATTTTTTTTTTTGTAATAGTAGTGCTAATATTAATCTGTGACTCAAAATCCTAATAGTGGGGAGGTGACCATTAAAAGATGACATAGTGAGGAAGTTGAGAGGAGCTGAATGAAAGAAGAATGAAAATGCAGTTAAAACAAATAAAGGGGTATCAGTGTCTAATCCTAAGAGAAGAACCTGTTTTCTTATGCACTGATGGTAAGACATTATATGCTGCAACCTCATGATAACTTGGAGGGGCTACTCATTTTCACTCTATGATGCTCTAATAGCCACAGCCACTGAACTGACAACACCTTCCACCTGGAACTGGACTCGATATTGTACTTTGCACGTTGTATTTCAAACCAGTCAGTTTAGGATCATCCTTACAGAGCTGAGCCTCCCTTTTTTCAGTTTCTGCTTCTCTCAGGTGATTTCCAAAGCTGCGGTCCCGCATCTCCCTTATCATGCGCTCTGCCTCGGCCACCTCCCTGGAAAAATCACTGGAAGGCACGTGGTTTCCTTCTCCATCTGTCCCAGAGATCTGCCTCAGGAGGACTGGAAAACATCAAGCAGTTTATTAGATGGGGAATTCTGGACTCTGGAAGACTATTTTTTTTTTTTTAAGGCAGATATTTTTATAGGAGGGTCCATACTAGTTTCTTAGTATCCCTGCAGGATCTTTTTCATAACGTTTAACTCTTAAAGGAAAAGTCTTTCAGTGTACAAAAAAGGGTGATGGAATATAAAAAATATTTAATGGAACTGAGTAACTCTTCTTACTATGCACATTCCGGATGACATTTTTAATCTTTGCATCCAGCTCTTTTGCGCTTTGGGTTGTCCGATCTAGGTTGTTATATGATGTTTGTGCTTTTCTGGAATTTATTTGAACCTATACAGAAAATACATCGATTAGCAACAAATTAAGTTAATGGGGAAAAATTAACAATATTTTGAAAGCAAAAAACAAAATTAACGTTACCGATTTAACACACTACCTTTTCTTGCAAAGTGTCAAATTCACTATTCAGATTACCCAGTTCTTTTTCTAGGCCATTAATTTTTGAGCCATGATTTGAAATGGCAGAACGGTAGTTGAGCAGCTGATTCTGAAAGTAAAATATAAAGTTAATCTCAATTTAGAGTAGAAATTTTGAGTAAGTGCTATCAACTTAGTAAACCTGGTGATGATATGAAAAGATTCATTTAGCAAGACCAATGCTGGTTTCAAGAAAATAATATGGTTCTTTGAAATAGCCTACATGAATAACCTACTTTTTGATGTAAGTCATGATATGGCTTTAAAACAGAAGTAGCAAATTTAAAAATGTGAAAAGATGAGATACTTTGCTTGAATTAATGGCCTAAAAAATATGGTAAGAACAGAAATCAATAAAATTGAAAATAGAAAAACAGAGAAAAATCAATGAAATAAAAAAATAAAATTTATAAACCTCTAGCCAGAATAATTAAGAAAAAAGATAATACACAAATATCTGAAATGAATGAGGGGCATCACTACAGATTTTGCAGTCAGTAAATGGTTAATAAGGAAAAATCATGAAAAATTTTATGTCAATATATTTGGTAACTTAGAGGAAATATAAAAGTTATCTGAAATGCACAAATTACCAAATATCACTCAAGAAGAACTCAGTAAACCAAATAATCCCATATTTATTTTTTAAAAAGTTGAGCTTATGGTTTATTTAAAAAATTCTTCCAAAAAAATAAACAAAACAAAACAAAAAAGAAAACCTAGGCACATATGGTTTCACTGGACAATTCATCAAACTAAAGAATGAATAACAACTTTACACAAATCCATTTTTGAGTCTTCTGAATGCAAAATACGAAACTAAAGGCTCTATGAGAAAAATTTGCCCAGAAACATTCAGTAAGGAATGTTTGCCTAAGTGTTCGTTTTCTGTGTTCACTAGTACTTGCCACCAGTAAAACTGGTATTATGCTAAGCAAAATAAGTTAGAAAGAGAAAGACAAATACTATATGATTTCACTTATATGTGAAATCTAAAAAACAAAACAGAAATGGACTTATAGATACAGAGAACAAATTGGTGGTTGGTTGCCAGAGGGATGGATGGTAGGGGGATGGGCAAAAAAGATGAAGGGGATTAAGTGGTACAAACTTCCAGCTATAAAATAAATCAGTCACAGGGAAGTAGCAAATAGCATAGAGAAAATATCAATAAGACTGTAATAACTGTGGTGACAGAAGGTGACTAGACATAGTGGTAATCAGTTCATAATGTATATAAATATTGAATCCCTATGTTATGCACCTGCAACTAATGTAATATTATACTTCAGTTTAAAAAATCTAATCTTTATTGAGATCAGAGGGAAGAGGAAAGCTTCCCTGAGCCTTAAGTGGAATCAAACCCTTCTTTCCTGTTTGAGGAATGTTCATTCATGCAGCATCTATTCACCATGCATCTGATCTGGGTGGGTATCATGCTGGACTCATAGGTTATTTACCCTCAAGTCCTTGGTCTGGGTCTCCAAGTGCCCCATCTGCTCCACAGTGACCGCACTGGCACTCAGGCCCTGCAGCTGAGACTTGACTAGGCGGAGCTCATCAGCCATTGTGGCCAGGTCATTCAAGAGCGTCATCACACAGCTGTCACAATCTGTAGGGACCACAATCAAAGGCAAGTGTTCTGCAGGTTGGAGCCACAGAAATGCAAACAGAGCACAAGGGCTGTACAGCCCAGTTAACATAAACATAGATCACCACAGGCAAACATCACAATCCTAGATTTCTCAAGAAGGGATGCAGATTCTGAAAAAGGGAGATCTCTCAACAGGAAGCATTTAAAAAAGAAATGGTGGGGTGGAAGAAACAGGTGAAGGTGGTCAAAGGTTCAAACTTCCAGTTATAAGATAAATAAGTCCTGGGGACATAATGTACTGCATAGTGACTATAGCTAACAATACTGTATTATATTTAAAAGTTGCTAAGAGAGTAGATCTTAAAAGTTCTCATCACAAGAAAAAATATGTAACTGTGTGGTGGTGAATGTTAACAAAACTAAGTTAACTAAACTTATTGTGATAATCATTTTTCAATACATATATGCATACCAAATCATTTTGCTATACACCTTAAACTAATAAAATGTTATATGTCAATTATATCTCAAAAAAACTGGAAAAGAGAAATGGTGATCCTATATAAATTGGTGCTTATTTTATATGTGGTGAAAATAATAATAAATAGCTTTTTTAGTGAGTGCTTGCTCTTTACTAAACATTGCAATAAGAGATTTATAAGAATTTTTCCAACAACCTGATGAGGTTGGTATAGTCATTATGTCCATTTTAGAAAGGATGAAACTGAGGCTTGGAGAAGTAAGGTCACTTGCCTAAGGTCATACAGATCTTAGTTGACAAAGACTGAACTTGACCTTAAGTAGTCCTCCTCCTACCTCCTCCCACCATTGCCCTCCCAGACTGGAAATTACATGTTCCAGCATGGGGCTCACATATCTTAAGCTAAACCCCACAATTTGGAAAGGAGGGGTGCTTTCTTTCCTCACCATCACATTCTTCTCCAGGGCTGCCATCTTTGGGTTCCTGGTTTATGCAGTCTGAAATAAGGAATAACCAAAGAAGATATTGTTACTTAGCCTACTTCTTATCTGCTTTTTGAGCTGCCTATCAGAAAAGTTAGTTTGGAAGATTTTAGTTACCAAACTATCTAGCATCACTGGCTCTTCCCTTCTCCCTCCCTTACCTGTGCCATTGCTCAGGGAGATTTCTCATCTCCCAGCAGTCTTTTATGTATGTATAGTTGTGTCACTTTTATTTTCTCTACTAGACTGTAAGTGCCTTACAGCCAGGAAAGATGGTTTTATTTCCTTTACAGTCTCCCACAGCACCTAGAATAGTTTGTGAGGGACTTAACTTATGTGGATGATTGATTTATCAGTGCAATTTTCTCAACAAATTGAATTTTGACCATTAAGGAATCTGTATATTATTAACTGAAATAGAAAGAATGCAAAAGAGAGAAAGAAAAAAAAGCTCACAGCCACAAACGAGTCTCATGTGTGAGCATTTGCTCCATTTTTGGAAACATATAGTTACCATCCTCATTTCAGGCTGTTAATTTTTGTTATTAGAGAAGGTTTAAAATACATTAGCCTCATAAATAGCTGTGCATGATGCTGAAACTTCTCCTTGAATATTTCCAGTAGAACTTGTCTCTTTTTAAAACAGTCCTTTTCATCTTTAAATATTTAACATTTCTTCCTTGAAATGATTTAAAATAGACTTTCCTCTAACTTCCACTCTTTGGTGTAAGTTCTATCTCCCATGCCACACAGAACAAAACCAACCCTTCTCCCTCACACCAGTTTTTTAAATGTGTACTTTACAAATCTTCTCTTCACTGTCCTGGTTTGTCAATCCTTCATGTGACATGGTTGCAAGTTCCTTCACAGTGTCACCCTCTTTCTGAACAAACTGGGTTGTCTATTGTCTTCTAAAGACATAAACCCCCTTGTGAGGCCTTATGTGAGCAGCATACCAGGGAACAGCAGACCACCTGGTTTAAGACACTAGAATTCCGTGACAATTGTATGAAGCATCTTAGGGGCCAATTTATTCTCCAGAGCCATAATGAACTTACTGATGACTAAAACCTCAGTCTTTTTACAACTCCAATACAAAGCCAATCTCACTTATCACATACTTAAAGGCTGATTTTTTTCCCCATTCAGCTATAGGTCCTCATGCTTATCCCTCACATAATTTTGTCTGATTAGAATTGCTCCATTAGTACAGGCTGTATTCTAAATGTCATAGGAGGCATTTGCTATCTCTCCCAACTTTGTGTCATCTGATAACTGGATGGGCATGCCTTCCATATTCCCATTCAAATCAATGCAAATTGATATTTACAGGCCAAGAATGAAGCCAAGCCCCAAGACATGACAATAAGCACCTCATTCTAGATTGATAATAATACATTTACTCTGTGTTCCTTTGGGACTTGACCAGATTTAATCCATACACCTAGAGTTCTTCAACTGGTCCATAACTATAAGACTTTATCTAAAGGTTTGGCATTGTACTATATAAATGGCATTTTCCTGAGAAATCACTTTAATTTTCTCTTTCAAATGAGCAAGAGGGTAGTTTCCCTTTTTTTTTTCCAAGTTGGTCTTAATGAACCCAACTAATTTCTAGTAACTGCCTTTTCCTTGGTATGTACAATCCACCTCAGTTACACTATCCACATACTAGAACATTTAGTGCTGTTAGAGAAAGAGTACTTCAAGTTCTTTAGATATATATACAAAAAAAAGCTGATGTGACAATAACTTTGTGAAAGGGAGATCTTAGCAAAATTATCAAAATAGGGTCTTAGGTTATTTTAGCTATAATTAGTTGAGTTTTAAAGACAATTTACTTAGGGGGAAAAAAGAAAAAAAATCCTACTTAAAGGAAGTTATTCACCAAAGGTGAAAATACTACCTAAGCATTCCATAAGTTGTCAAAATAAGGGGACAATTTATTAGCTGGAATTCTGTATTATGCTTTCTAAAAATGTTTATTTGGTTTCTTCACCTGCTATTTTATAGTAGTCTGATAAATGCAGGTTAACTGAGGTGTGGATTGATCTTACCTCCAGTCAGGGGGTCACAACTGCCCAACAGGTCATTGCTGTTACAATTGCATGGTTGGCAGCTACCTCCAAATTTCTGGGGATTCCCAAAATATCCTGGTGCACACCTATACAAAATACAGACAAGAGGAGAATTTCGCAGTGACAGACCTGCTTTCTCTGAGCACCAGTGCCCATTCAGCTGCACACAGGGGCACCAGGAAATTATAGGGAGACATTGTTGGAGTGAGGGCCCAGGCAAGACTTGCTCTGTACAGAAGTGTGGGTGGTATGCATTCTCCCTGTTGAGCCCTCCCCACCCCCAGTGCACTGGATGCAGAGCCACCATAGTTGTGACATCATCAAACTAAATAACAGAGATTGCTCTGCCCAGAGGATTCCCTGAAACTCTGCCTCCCCCAATTTTGGGCCCCACCCAAGCCACACCCAGGTGTATCCTCAGCAAGTCAGGTGCTTCTTGCTGAGCAGCGCCTAGACTCACACTTGAGACAGCTGGCCTTGGTTTCTGGTGGGGCCTTTTGGGCTGGTAATGTACTTAAAATAAAGCTTCACTTTATGTGACCAGTACTATATTCTACATAACAAACAATGCTACTAAAAGATCTGTGTTTTTTACACCTGAAACTTACTGAATTTCATTAACCAATGACACCAAAAAAAAAAGTAAAAAAAATCTATGTTTTTGCATAAAATTTTGTTTTTTTAAAATAAAGGTTTAAGAGAGCTAGCTTGTCCTGTGCTAACAGGCAAAGAAAAAGATCTATGTTTTAAATAGATCTATGTTTTAAACAGCCTAGGACTATTTTCTGCTTCATTGTTTGTAAAGAACCATAAGAAGGATTGAATTAGGATGTCTCTCCCAGGTGGGAGTCCCACAGCTTTTCAATCACAGAGCTTGGAAGATTTTCCCATGTCCTGTTCCCATGTCCTGTTCCTTCCTGTCTCAGTATAGTTGTCCTTCCATCCCTTGCTCTTCAAAGATAGTTGAATATCCCTCCTACTGCAGGCTGACTTAGCCCAGTTATGTTCTCTCACTATTTTAATAGCTCATCTGTATGTCTGTCTACTACAAGACTGTAAAAACCCTTGAAGGCAGAATCTGTGTTCTGGTGGCTAGTGTGTCCCTAGTGCTTAGCACAGTGCCAGACATATACTGGCATCACTATACATTTTTTATTAAAGGCAAGAACTAAATAATAGATGTGAGAGAAGTGTGGGCAATGTTCTTTTGGCTGAAATGGAAAATGGAAAAATCTTAAATTGCTACTCTTTACTATAGGACAGTTCCAGACACTCAGCATTCCCCACGATAAGGCAGTCCCCGCTTCCACCCATGGCAGGCATCCTCTAGGCCCTTGGGCTTTCTTGCATTATTCTCCTGACCTGACCCACCTTCCACCTCCACCTTGCGGCTCCACTGGGTTCTAGTCATCCCTTCAACCTACGTAAGTCCCATTTTGTCCATAAAATGTTTCAGATTACCCAGTCTAGAGTGTCCCTGTCTTATTATGAAATCTAGTTGAAGAAATTTTATATGTTTTGAAATTTGGTTAAATTCTTCTAAAGATTTAATTCTTTAGATTCTTCTGAAGATTTAAATGTAAGAAATAAAACCATGAAAGTACTAAAAGAAAAAATGCATAAATATTTATATTGCCTTTCTAAGTACGACACTAATGGCTGAAATCCTAAAGGATAAAAGAATAGATAGAAAATTCGTATCTAGAATTGACAAAAACAAAACCAAAAAACATACAAACAGAAAACAAACTGAGATAAATGTTTGCAACGAATATTTATAGTATGGTTGATTTCCTCTAAAAACATGTACAAATCAATGAAAAAAATAGAACAATCCACTAGAAAATATGAGTAAAAAATCTGGAAAGCAATTTAAAAAAATAAGATTTACAAATGGTAAATAAGCACATGAAAAAAATCTAATTTATTAAATTAAGAACTGTAAATTAAAAGGATATACAATATTTTCCTATCAAACTGGCAAATATTTTTTTAAATGATCATTTTTTACTGTCCACCATAGGCAAACAGCTGCTCTTTCACTGTCAGCCACAATGTAAATAGATACAACTTTTCTGGAGGGCAATTTTGCAAAATGTATCAAAAGTCTGCAAAATGTAGCATCCTTTGATCCAAGGGATCCACTTCTATAAGTATTTCGTAAGGATTAATGTACACAAATATTTAGCTAACAGGATTTACTTTTGGTTCTGCTTTCAATGGAAAACTGAAATTATCTATCTCAAAGACCAATAGCAGGGGCTGTGGAATTTCAGTGGAATTTCTTGGTCCTAACATGATGTTACCAATGAATACTTACTGATATGGAAAGATATTACTAACATACTATTAGGTAAGAAGACAGAAAGTAAAATAGGAACCTGCTTTTGTTTTTAAGAAAAAGTCTGTGCACATAGAAATGATCTGGAAGAACCTACAAGCTTTTAACTGTGGTTTACTGTGGGCAAAATGACTATGAATAGGACTGCAGGTGAGCAGGCATGGAGGGCTACATAGGGGTATCAGGCTTCATTAGGTCTTCACTCACCTACATTATATAATTTTTAAATAAATATGTACTGATTTTATGATAAAGTAATTTTAAATTTAAAAAATATGTTGCCCATATGATTCATTTGTTTTACTTTTCCAAATATGTGTGTGCTACCTTCTCTATTGGATTATAAATATCTTCTATAGCCTTCATAATACTTGGCAGTGCCCTATGCATAGTAGCTAATCACAAAGTATTATGTGGGGACTGAAGGTGTGTGTGTGTGTGTGTGTGTGTGTGTGTGTGTGTGTGTGTGTGTGTGTAGGAATGTCTATGTGTGTATGCAGAAATATGTACAGTTGTATATGTGTATAAGGCAAGTGGGGATGTATACGGGGTAGGGGTATATATTTGGGGGTAGGAGTAGGGATGAATTTAGACAAAGGCAGGGGTACACAGGGATATTTATGGGGAAGAGGGATTAGGGATGTGAAGGGGAAGAAAAACATAGGAGTGTGTATGGAGGGAGGGGTATAAAGGGCTGTATGTCAGGGAGTATATAGGGCTATGACATATTAGACCTTATTCTCAAATTTCTGAAACATGTACAAAACAGGAAAGAGAAAGAAGTTAATGATTTATTAAATGTGCAATCTTGCATTTTCCCCAAGCAATGTTTTTCCAGCCTCAGTGTAACCAGCCGCCCCACCCCTATCTCTGAGCCGAGACTAGGCAGAGCCCCGCCTGTCTACAGCCCTGGTGCCTGCAGCAGCCTGCCTGCAGAGCCCACCCTCACCTGCAGGATGGGTGGTGGGGAGGCCAGGTGAGGGAGAGGCAGCACCCACCTTTCGCACTGTGTTCCTGTGTATCCAGGTTTGCAGGAGCACTGCATGTTTCCCCCAGTCACAACACAGCCGGTGGCAAAACTTGAAGGAAGACAGAACAAAGCCACAGTGAAAACATACCTTGACAGGCTTTATGCTCATTATTTTTTGCCACAAAGAACTGACTTGCATTAAGTGAACACAGAAACCAAGGGTCTGGCTACATTTTGTGTAAAGAGAATTTTGCCCATTGAGACTTGTCGACTTATGATGAATAATTATCAGCTGATATTGGGCAAATTTTTGTGAATAAAGACTGAAGGCATTTATTTTTGTTTTATTTTTGGCCTGGAGAAATACATTCCTTCCCATAAGACAGAGCAGAGTAACTCATTTTGGAAAAGATGATTACAACAGCATTTTTTCCAGGAATAACAAGGAAGGAATAAAACAAGTCTAGGCAGAAAAAAAGAACAGAGAGTTCTGATTCTTTAACAAAATTTTCTCCTTGTTTATTCTGGTTCTTTTATATTGGGCACACTGCCTTTTGAGAAGAAAAGGTGGTGGAGGGACCCGGCCCTCAGAAGCCCACAGGGAATAAGGCACAAAGCATGGTTGCCAACTAGGTATTTCTGTGGGCACAGTCATTGGTGATTTTTACATTTTTCAAATCAAGTTGTGGAATTTTGATTCCCTTCCTTTTAGTTCTAAACTGTTTTTTTTTTTTTAAAGCCCTGTTGCCTTGCGAAATGTCTATGTCTGTGCTTCTAACATTACACTAACATAAATCTGAGGGGAAATAATTCCATTTATCATTTGCTGGTAACAGAATTCTCATTTTGAGAAGCTTTTCCTGGCCTCTTACGTGAATACAGAGTTATAGCTCTAGAGGGACAGTTAGGAATTTATCAGCAGTATTAATATTGCAGGAAAGAGAATTAGATAAAAATAGGGTTTTATTGATAAATCTGAGGAACTGCATGTTACATCAACTGCATGGAAGCTAGAAGTACACATGATGTTAACAATACACTTTGCCACCATAGAAAAAAGCTTATCTCAAGCACCCTATGGAAATCTCACTGCTTTCTACTCTCTAGCTTCTGTTCAAACAAGTCTGGGCTGGTGTAAAGTGACAGATCTCTTTACAAATAAAGTCGCAGGACTGGGCAGGTTTAAGAAATATCAAATACATAGATGGCAAAGCAGAGTAAACATTTCAAATCTGCATCTCCAGAAAAGAACATTTGGGCCAGTAACTTCTGGTAAGATTAAGACTTGGCCAATTCTTCTCTGCTACTTAGCTGATATCAATCAGCGCTGTGGTCCACACTTGTTCCAGAGTCTGTTCCACATACTGATACTTTATCAGTATCTTCCTGATTTTCTTGCTTCACTTAGTTACTTGTTTTATTTTGCTTGGACTCACAGTGAACATGTCATGATGAACAAGAATATGACAAGGTGCCAGGCCCGAATGGAACACAGATTGCCATGAAAAGAAAATGGTAGCTTTCTACCTACATAATCTATTGGCCACACTGGAGTCTGAGTGACAACACAGACAACATCACTCTGCAGCTCAGAACTGTTCCGTGGCTTCCATTTCACTGAGAGTAAAATTCAAATGCCTAACTCCAGCATGCAAAGTACTGAAGAGGATCTGAACCCTGCCCTGCCAGCCTCAGCTCCTGGCCCTCTCTCCCATGCTTCAGTCACTCTTGCCTTCTCACTATTCATGAACACATCATCACAGATGCTTTCTCTTTGGATTTTTTCTTGACTCACATTGTTAAGATATTGCCATGGCTTACTTCATCTCGTCATTCATCAGTCCCTGCCCAACAACCTCAGAAAACCCTCTTACCATCCTCTCTAAAGAATCTACTCACTATCTATCATTTAACCCTTTAACCACTTGCATAACCCACCTCTATCTGAAAGTATACTTCTTATTTGTGCACATATTTATTGAGTATGACAACTCCTTCTGTTCATATTTTCCAGATAAAACTTCTTGAAATCAAAGTCTTTGCCTGTCATTTTTACTGCAGTTTCCTCAATATCTAGAGAGGGCTAAGTCTGGTAGTGGGTGCTCAATAAATAATTGTTTAATCATTGAATGAATAGTAAAAGAAAAGAGAAAAAGGAAAAACCCAGAAGTGGACAACTTGGAAAGACTGTTTTTCATTTTTTGCTTGTTCTTTTAAAAATATAACTGCTTTATTGAGATAGAATTCACATACCATACAATTCACACATTTAAAGTGTGCAATTCAATGGCTTTTAGTATACTCACAAATTTAGAATATTTGCATCACCCCAAAAAGAAATCCCATACCCTTTAAGCAGTCAATTCCTATGCCCTGCCTCTACCCCCAGTCCTAGGCTACTATCAAATGATTTCATGTCTCTGTAGATTATTTTCAGGCTCCCACAGTACCTGTTTGAATGAGGACATAGGCAGACACTACAGGATCCCTGTATGGCGTTTCCATAGTAACCCTCTTTGCAGTG
Organism: Macroglossus sobrinus; assembly: GCA_004027375.1. Taxonomy (NCBI): domain Eukaryota; kingdom Metazoa; phylum Chordata; class Mammalia; order Chiroptera; family Pteropodidae; genus Macroglossus; species Macroglossus sobrinus. Next base: position 1,539,187 of record PVKZ01000102.1, read on the forward strand.
CTCACAGTGTTCCCCGGCAGTGTTATGTTGGCAGTTCTTGGGACAAATAAACAGTACAATTAATAGCAGCCAATTACATTTATTACTATTGAGATCATTGTCATCTTAATTACTCACACAATTATAACTAAGTTCTCTGAGTCTGTACAATATCAGTTCTGCTAACCATTTGTTTTTCCTGTCCATTCCTTCAGTGTTGGTGCTAGAAGAAAGTGTAAGTGTTCTTCCATCAGCTATTTGCTATTTCATTCTGGGAAGCATGATGAAGTAGATAGAGAGACCCACTGGGTTCAAACCCCATTCTAACATAGTTGTGGGACCTTGAGCAAGATTCTTCAACTCTCTATGCCTCAGTGTTTTTATAAATCAACTTTATAGGTGTATGACTTATGCACAATTCTAATATTCTTAAAATATAAAGTTAGAATAATACTCACATTCCAAGATTGTTGAGAGAATTTTAAAATGTCTAATAGGGTCTCAGTAAATGTAAATCCCTTCCCTCGTCCCCTTAGAATTGCTTCTATGAAAATGAACCTATTTGAATTCACAATTTACTTAAAATAAAATACTGAAGAGCAATAAAATTGAAATAAGTTTTTAACACATGGCATTTGTTAAAACATCAAAAAGTTGCATCAAAAATGAAGAAAGCACTCAACTTAATTTCAGTCTCTCACAGAAGCAAGATATTAATTTTATCTAAGCCTGAGTTTATATGAATCTAATTACTTTGATGTAAAAGTCAAAATCTAATGAACATTGTTCTTTAGTAAAGATGACACAACCTTGCAACTGAGCATTGTACTGAGGCAAAGCCAAGCAGATTATGTTGAATTTGTTCTCTTTGTAGAATTTTTAGCCCAGTATAAACTCTCTTGGGCTTACTCTAGTAATAAAGATCTAAGTGCACAACAACTGTCAGGCAAACACTTCTTACTGTGGGTATTTGATAATTCAGGGGTGCTTTGTATTAACTGTATGGCCTGGAATAAGTATAATTTTAAAAATGTGCTTATATATGTTACCTCTGTAAGTAGAGATAGTGCTTGAGTAGAAAATGTTAATGAATGTTAAGTTTTTAAGTAATAACTGGAACTAGGTTGGGAAAAACAATATGTACCTATATCCTAAGTGGGTGTTACCACTCTGAATGGCAGAGACTATCTTTCAACCATAAATGTCATCCATTTGTTCAGCTTAAATAGATTTATCCTTCACGAACCTTTGAATAACAGATTTACACAATCCACTAAGATGTTAACATATCTTTTCACATTTTTTTCCAGATATAAAATAATGCTATAAACTCAAGGGATTAGTAAGTATATCAGAAAACTAGGTAGGTCTTTAAAGTAGAAATGCTCACACATTGACGTTTCATCATCATCAGGAAAGTCACCCCTGTCCTGAATCTTTCCACCTTCCAAAAATGTGACTGCTCTGTGGGTTTTCTCCATAGTTCTGGATACTGGTTACAAATCCACACTGCAGTGTATCAGATCCCTCAGTCTCTCAGGGATGTCAGGAGAGGTACTGATGGCTTTCTCCATCTTTGCTTTGCCCGGCACCTCTGACTCTCTCAGAAAATATTCATCCTTTTAAACTAATTAAATTCATTTCTTTTATAACTCAAAATGATAATTAAAAAAAAATCATATGCCTGAATAGATATATTTTAGTCCTATGCCTACTTAGTACTGAGTTGAGAACATTAGAGAGGCAAGAACATGGAGAAATAAGAATTACAGTGGGGCCGTCTGTATCCTACTAAAAACACTGAATGATGGTCCTCCACAGGGGTGAAGAGAGAGGATCACTGAAGGGGGTCAGAACTTGTGTTGCTTGATAAAGTCCTATAAGAATATCTGAAACACCCTCACCCTCTATTCTAGAAGCTGCCTTCATCAGTCCTGCTAATCTGAGGCATCTGCCTATCAAATTTCTTTGTGTTTTATTGTGAATAAATAAATGAGTGAATGAATCCACAGCCACATCCACCCCCACAATATGTGTTCTCTTAGCTCCATTTGACACCAAACATCTACTGGGCATTTACGCTATGCCCAACTATGCTAGATACAGGGATACAAAGATGGATCGGTACCTGACTCTGCTAGATAAAACCCTGTGAATAAACCATATTTGATGCAATGTGATGACAAAGCTGTGCCAACATCCCAGAAGAGGAAGAAGAACCTCAAGAAAGGGCTTCTGGAGGCTATGACGCCTCCTGCATGGAAAATAGAAAGAGAGGAATTAGCTGGGTAGAGACATGAGGAAAGGGCATCCCGGGCACAAGGAACAGTGTCCACAGATCTTCAGTCTTGCAGGAGTGTAGCAGCACATGTAAGTGACATGAAGTAATTGGTATTCTGGAGGCTGACGTGCAAAGGGGCAGGATGCAGCTGGAGAGGAAGCGAGGCAGATCGAGGGGGACCTGAGGCTGGCTGTGAGCTTCAGGGGATCCTTGCATCAGCTGTGAGTTTCACATAAGGAAACTCACAGGAGGGAAGATGGGCTCCAGTGGTAAGGAATAAAAAGAAGAAAAACTAAAGGAAGAGGATAAAAAGGAAAAGGGTAAGGGATATGGGAACAGAGAGGAACATGAGGGTGAATGAGAGAGTAGAAGGCAAGGAAAATGGAGGGCAAGGAGGAAATGGGATGGGAAGGAGAGAGACAGTGGGCAAGAAGAAGAGGAAGAGGTAGGGCCTCAGTGCAGAGAAGGGAGCCCCTCATCGCCACAGGTCCCACCAGCCAATGGCACCTATAGACCACATCACTTCCTCTCAACTGGACACAAGCTACTTTATAGGCAAGGAGTTTGGCTACTTTCTTTTCAAACTTGAAAGTTTTTTTCTTAAAAGCCATGGAGATTTGCACATGTGTGAAAGTCCCAGATTTTAGACACTGACTTTGGACCTTGAGAGGTAGAAGCCAGTGTGCAGAAGAATCAATTAATTTGATAGTGAAAGGTACTTGGTTTCCTCATTACTGTTCTTTAAGAATGAGGGCTGCAACCTGGGCACCCATGCAATGGTCACATTTGAGAGCAGTGTCAGCAATCAGTGCCTGCAGTTAAGTGAGTGCAGACAGGGGCTCCATGCCTCTGTGTGTGAACATGTGTGTACGTGCACGTGTGCATGCACACATTCCTCACTAGACAGTGAGCCTCGTGAGAGTGGGGATTATAGCTAACGTTTTTCACCCCAGCACTTGGCTCAGTCCCTCCCGCAATAGCAAATGCTCAGTACGGGTTTCCTGAATGAAGAGTTTCTAGAGGCCACAGGGGCATGAGGGACAAGCTACAGGAAAGAAAATGGGAATGAAATTTTCTTGTTTGGTTAAAACATATGACTATAACTCTCATTAGTGATCCTTTCACTGGGTGATTGGACTACAGAATAAACTCCCTTTGTTATTCAGCAGATTTTATAAATTAGGCTCATTATTTGGCACTGGTTCAGTGAGAAGATAAATACATTTCATTAAAGCATCTACCTATATTACACACAACATAGGTTATCAAACAAACTATTATATATGAATATGTATGAACTAAAAATAATATTTCTCAATGTCTTTTATTCTTTTTGAACTTACAAGGTGAAAATCCTACAAATATTCTATCAGGCTATTTACAACAATTTCCTGTCCTGGCCTGCCCCATCTTGCAGAGGAAGCAGTTCCCTGGGACATGTTGAATTGGCTTAATGAGGTCTAGGAACTCAAATAGTTGAAACACACTCTAGTTGCATTACACAATGAAAAGGAAATCCATGCCAGAAGAATGTATTTCCAAACAGATCCCTAAGTCGGGTCTCTGTGTTTCTGGGGATACCAATACTCTCCTTTCCTTAGAATTGTCCATTATCTTAACTGGGGAGATCCTGGCTCCCAGAGAGATAAATTCTAATGAAAGGGAAAAATCAGCAGAATGAAATCCTCTGCTTCAGGATGCAAACACAAAATTTCCTGAGGATTGAATTTTCTATGGGAGAATTCTCTAAAATATCCCATAAGATTGTTTCCAGTGGAAAACACAGCAAGGACTCCGCTTACCTGTCTTCCCACATAAACCCACTTTGTCTTGGCAGCTGTGGAGGGTTTGTGTTTGACTGACTGTACACATGAAGCCTTTCTTAGCATGTTCTCTCCCCCAATTACTTTTTGAGCTCATCTGACAGCAACAAAACTCCCTTCCCACAATTTCCTGCCACCCTAATGAAACTGGAGCCCAGAGTTAGGGTTTTGATTTATTATATCCTGGCAAGAGTTAAGTCTCAGGATCCACCCATTAATATCATTTAATGAAGCAGAGATTTAGAAGCTAAGGTGTAAATTAATTGTGTAGATAGGTGTTTTCCTCTGATGGCCCATGTTAAAATGAAGGAAAAGTGAAGTGTAAAGTAATTCAGCCTAATAACACTGGAGCCTCCTGCATTCACACAGCAACCTCTATTTAGGGTTTGGTAGGAGATGTGACATTTGATGTCTCAGGGCCTAGCAGGGCGGGGGCAGTAGGGAGATACACATTGCCCACAGGTAGCATTAGAATATCAATTTACTCACAATACAGATTCCCGAGCCATCCTGGCATCGATTTGAATGTCCGTTGCAATTGCAGGGAACACACCGTCCGGTATATAAACCTCTGTTATCCCAATAGTATCCAGGGCTACAACCCTAATTTTCAAACAAAGTGTTTAGTCAATACAAAGAAAAAAATTATTATCCAAAGCATGTGACAATTCTGACTGTCAAGCCCTTGCTTTATCTTCTTTCCTTTGGTCTGTGTGTGAATATCTACTTTCAAACACTAGCCAGGTCCACTTGCTTTTTGTTTTTGGTCAGGTTCTATTTTGTTTCCCCACCACAGTGGGAATGTGTGTGTTTGTGCCTGAATGGGAGTCACATGGTGGGGAAGCCAGAGAGAAGGAAAGGTGGAGGGCGGGTGCAGAAGGAGCTTCCTCTCCTTCTTATGCCAGTTGTTTTGGGGCAAGTGCAGGCGTGGTATGCTGAAAGAGCAAAAGGGATCGAGACCTCAATCCTTAGTGGGGAGGACCTCTAAACAAATCCCTCCAAGTTGAAGTTCTCTTTGGGAGCCATTCCCTGTCCAACTATGGATTTGGGCTGGTGGGGAGTCTTTATTGGGATCTACACAATCATGTCAGGACTGCGGAATTATTTCACTGCCACTCATCAGACTATGGGCAAAACTGAGAGGGCAGGGGAGAGGAATATGCTTGCATTCTTATACCAAACTTTTCAGGAATGTTTGGTTCTGACCGAGCATTAAAAGACCCAGATCCAGTAAATCTCCCATGTGGTCTTCTCTGGTTCAATATCACTTTGATTATTTCTATCTCTAGGATATCATCTCTTTCCAGTATAACACAAATTCTTATTTTTCATATGGATGAAAAAATTACATTTTTTGATGAACTAATGTATTTTTAAAGGATTCTAGTTAAGAACATCTCCAGCCACTAAAAGTTATTTAGATTCCTGTCTTTAGAAAGAATTGTAGACATTTTCATTACTTTGGCAGAGTGAATCAGTGCACCGATTAAAATCGGATGTTGCCCCTAGTGCCTTTCACTCATCTTTTATTTACCCTATCTTTAAAGCATCAGAAAAAATTAATATTTCAAGATAAAAAATCTTTTATCTAATCCTCTTTAAACAGCACATGTGTCTGTAAGACTCTGAAACTACAATCAGGGAAAACCCTGAACTGGCCATTCTGACTCATCCATGGCCATAAAAATTTCTACCTGGGGTAGAGGGAGAAGCCAATTTGAGAAGGCTGGAGTAAAAAGCCTCCTATACATCCCAGAGTGGAATATTCCAGTCGCTGCTAGGAGCTTCTTCCAAAATTACCCGTGACTACAAATTGTACACAATAACAAGACTATAGTTTCCAATATATTTTCCCTTTCATCTATTAGAAACCATGTTTAGGCAAAAGAACACATTGCAAAAAGTTAGATTACTTTATGTGTTATGTGAATAGGCTTGTCTAAAGGAGAATCGAAGTATGAAAAGAATGTTCTTTAGCTGAAAGCACAACTGAGAGAATCATTTGAATGAAATTCAGCCAGTGATGGTATGATATCTACAAATGAATAACCTCTGCTAATAAGTGGTATGTAATTATAATTATCACCATATATCACATTACATGCTTATAAAATGACCATATTTGGTAAAGAACAAATTATCCAAATAAATAAATATATCTAGTTTGTTCGTGACAACATACCAAAGTAAAAGCTGTGTGGGGGAGGATAGTCTATCCTGATTAAAGTTAAATTATTCATCTTAATTTTGATTAGAATAGAAAACGTACTCTGCAAGAGTTATGTATCATGTGACTATCAATTACTGAAAGACAATCATTTTAACTCTATATAGCACACAAACTCCAGATTTTATGTAAAATTCAGTTCACATATTCAGATTGTATTGCAAACTTATCTAAATGAAAATGAATATATCCTAATATTATTTCAGTAAATGGGTTTTATAGCTAATCATTTGTTGATTGATAATTTTTCAGGCTAAATTTCCAATAAACTTTCATAGTACAAATGATAAAATTATGTCCCTATCAGGTTTTCAGGGCTATTTCAGCAGCTAAAGGATCTATTTCTTTGTGAGTATATATGTAACATCCAGGAAGTTTAAAGAGCAAGAATAGCATTTTTAAGTGTTTAATGCCTGGCAAATTAAAGCACAACTGTTAGGTATTATACAAACTTGAGCTCATCACTTTTTTAGAACAGATTTACGGATTCTAATGTTTTACTTTATGGGTAATTTTTCTTCCAGGCAGAATCTGAAATCCTATAGGCATATAAGCATTTGTCCAACGCTTAGGTTACTCTTAGAAGGGCACAAAGTTTATTGCATATTAACATCCCACAAGTATTCAAACTCCTATCTGTATAGGCATTTCCAGGTGGGCTGATGTTTATAGAGTTTGTGGTTAACAGCTCAAGAGAGCAATCTGTTAGGCGCTGTATAAACACTACCAGTGTTGAGATAGGGAGACCATCAGCCCCTCCCCCAGCCCACCCATTACTCATTCATTATCCTAACTTAAAATGTCACAAAGCTGGGAACTCTTCCCCATCCCAGACCAAAATTTAAAAGGGACATTACCTGGCTGGGTTTCAACTCCATATAATTTGCTTGCAGGTGGCTTTGACCAGTAGGCTGAAGAAACACTACCCTTTGCTGCTGTGAATTGTACCCCAGACACTGCCCCAGGGCTGCCCCAAAGATCCACAGCCATCTCACGCTCTGGGCTGACCACCTCACTGCTGGGGGCATCCTGGTCCCTAGGCGTCCTGCTGGCTGCACGCAAACCTCTGCTTCTTCCTCTTATACCAGCCCTTCCTGCTCGGTGCCCAGGCCCGCCTGACTCAGGTAAGGCAGGCAGTCTGCGGCAGGAGGCCCCACCTGTAAACTTCACCTATGAGTCAGCCTGTGAGAGAGCACACATAACAGTCCCATATGGAAGTGCACCGCTCTGTAATCCCTGCGAGGTGGGGCAAGCATCACCTTCTGCCCACCTCGCCCCACAGACAGCCGGCACTAGCCGATTAGAGCTGCTGTAAATCACAGGCTGAGTCATGCGTGCAAAGGACACGCCCTGGGCAGGAGGGTGGTAAGCCTTCCACTCTTTCCCTTTGGCTATATATTTTATTTAATCAGGCTAGAAAAGAGATAGAAAGAAGGGAGAAGAATGTAGGCACCTGTGGACTAAACGTTAAAAGAGTCCCCAGAAAACCACTGCAGGTAATATATTTACAGATTAAAAAAGAAACTCTTAAGTGCAGATCACCTTGGGGTGTTCTGCTACAAAAAGGTTAGAAGAGAACATAAAGGATATCTATGGAACATACAAAAGGACAATTTCTTATTTTCTGATAATTGTAATAACAGTTGTGCTTTCTTGCTCTCTCTTAGGAAGAGAACACACTTACAGCCTGAGATATCAAATGGTTTCATTTTATGGCACATTTTAATCACCTGAGGACAAGTCTGGTTGACTGGATCTCAAATAAGGAGCTGCTGTGAGCTAGAAAATTGGACTTTGATTTCCCCTCAGAGAATTAGGATATACTCTGAACTATAACTCTTCTGGGGGTGATAGTTAAAGAGAGGCCCTGGATTAGAGAAAGGCATGAAAACCCCTGGTGAGCAACTAGGAAAGCAGTAGCTCAAATGCTGGGGTGCCAACTGGCAGCCTTCTTCCTACTTATGGAAAAATTCTGATTTTTACAACCCCCAGTACCTACTGGGCTCCTGGGGCTTTCCTATGGATTTTGAAACATTTGTGATTTCCCTTTCATATTTAATACCCAAAGGTGGTCCAGGTGAGATAGAAGCTACAGCCCGGCAGACCCTGACAGAGTGCCCCACACCATCTAGCAATGCTGGACAGCAGCCAGGAGAGTCAGCTTCAGGAGTTCCCTGTGGGAATTTAATGAAATAAGAGAATTTCCTACCTGACATGAGTCACCAGTGTACTCAGGGGGGCAGGCACACATCTCTACATTATGTGCTCTACGTCCACTTCCTGTGTCAGTGGCCTCTTCCAGCCCCACCCCACTCAGGGTGAGCCGCTGAGTCTCTGTGAAGTAGAGGCCTCGGAGGCGAACATCTTCCAGTCTAGACAGCACCGTCATCAGTTCTTCCCGAGTCACCGGAGCACCACTGCTGGCATGTCTGAAGTTTCCCTACATGTGAAAACAGACAGGCAAGGTCTCCCTTTGGCCAGCTCAGTTCCAGTAAGAGGCACACACCCAAAAAAAGTCAAAGAAAAGACATTTAAAATGCATATAAATAAAAAAAAATAAGATAGGTATGTGTAAGATAGCGGATTTACATCAGAAGTCAGATGTCCTAGGTTATTCCCAAGAAGAGAGAGTGACACATGAAAGGGAAAAAAATGAAGGCAGGAAATAAGGAATAAAATAAGATTTCCCAATGTTATGCTTATTTTAAAATGTACTTTTGTTTGTTCAAATATAAAGTCAGTGAGAAAAATGCAAGAGAGAAAGGGATCGGAAACCACCTGAGCCATGCAGCTCAGATCATTCATTAAATGTACACAGTTGTGACGGAAAGTACAGTCTTTTCTTGCATACACGCACATGCATATTATTTTATTTTTTATGATGGTAAAAAAACACATAACATAAAAATTACTGCCTTAGCCATTTTTCATTTTACACTACAATACTGTTAACTACATGCACATTGTTGTACAACAAATCCCTAGAACTTTATCATCTTGCAAAACTGAAACTCTACACCTATTAAGCAACAACTCCCATTTCTTCCCCCTCCTCCAGTCCCCAGCCCTTGGCAACCATTATTGTATTTTCTGTTTCTATGAATTTGAGTGCTTTAAATATTTCTTATAAGTAGAATCATGCAGTATTTGTGTTTTCGTGACTGGCTGATTTCACTTAGCTAATGTCCTCAAGTTTCATTCATGTTCTAGCATGTGACAGATTTCCTTCCTTTCGAAGGTGGAATAATGGTCCAATGTATGTACATGCCTCATTTTCTTTATATGTTCATTTGTCAATGGACATTTCAGCTGCTTTTACCTCTTGGCTATTATGAATAGTGCTATAATGAATGTGAGTGTGCAAATATCTCTTCAAAATCCTGTTTTCAATTCTTTTGAATATATGCCCAGAAATGGGATCACTGGATCATATGGTAATTCTATTTTCTTATTTTTTGAAAAACCTCATAAAGCAACTGCATTGTTTTATAGTCCCACCAACAGTGTACATATGTTCCAATTTGTCCAAATCCTTGCTAACCCTTGTTATTTTCTGTTTTTTGTTTGTTTGTTTGTTTGTTTTTTTAGTAGCCATCCTAATGAATGTGAGGTGGTATCTCATGGCTTTGATTTGCATTTCTCTAATGATTTAGTGATGTTAAGCATCTTTTTCCATAAAAGCCTGCACTTTTAACCTTCAGATTTTGTTACCTCCTTTGAAGTGTTTCCACATCTCTTTAATACCATAGTAATGGTGCCTAACCTCTCAGGACTATCATGAGGATTAAAGAAAATTAATGCTATAATGTATACAAAGTATCCAGCACAGTGCCTAGCATGTAGTAGACATTCAAAAAAATGATTATTATTAAAATATAAATATAATACTTATATTTTAACAGCTCAAGGGATAATTTACATATAATAATATTCCCTCGTTTTAAATGTACAACTTTTAGTAAATTTACAGAAGCATGCAACCATTATCACAATGTAATTTTACAACATTTTCACATTTTACAGCATGTTCTTGCAAAAGAACACTCGTGGCCATTTGTAGTTACCCCCTATTCCCACCCCCAGCCCAAGGCAACCACTAACTTACATTCTGTCTCTATGATCTTGTCCATGATAGACAATTTATATAAATGCCAACTTAATCTCAACAGTATACAAAAGCTTAGTTTACATTTGCTTCATTTCCTCCCCTGCTCCTTTGTGCTATTCTATACAAATTACATCTTGATGCATGTAAGTCTACAAACACAGATTTATAACTATTGCCTTATGCAGCTGTCTTTTAAATCTAATAGAAAAAAGAGTCACAATCAAAAGATATGTTTCTAATGCCTTTTCTATTTACCTATGTAGTTTTACCTTTGCCAGTGCTCTGCTTCTTATGTGGATTTAAGTTAGTCTAGTGTCCTTTCATTTCAGTCTACAGGATTCCCTTTTAGTATTTCTTGTAAAGAGAGTTGGCTAGTGATAAATTCTTTGTTTTGTTTATAATAGAATATCTTCATTTCTCCTTAATTTTTGAAGGACATTTAGCCCGATATACACTTCTTTGTTGACAGTGTGTTTCTTTTTGCATTTTGAAAATGTCATACCACTGCCTTCTTGACTTCCATGGGTTCTGGTGAACAATCAGCTGTTAATCTTATTGAAGACCACTTGTTATATGATAAAGTGCTTCTCTCAAGCTGCTTTCAATATTCTCTTTTTGTCTTTGTCTTTCAATATTATTACTATGATGTTTCTGTATATGGATTTCTTGCATTTATCTTACTTGGAGTTTGTTGAGCATGAATGTGTAGATTAATTATTTTCACCAAATTTGGGGAGTTTTCAGCCATTATTTTTTCCTTTTTTTCTCTCTCACCTCCTTCTGGCACGCCTATTATGCACATGTTGGTACATTTGATTATGTTCTGAATACCTCTGAGAGTCTGTTTGTTTTACATCGTCCTTCTTTTCTTCCTGTTCCCTGATAGATAAGTGACCTTAAAATTTGCTCATTCTGCCTTCTGCCTGCTCAATCTGTTGGTGATTCTTTGTCTTAGTCAGCTCTGGCTGCCATAACAAATTATCATAGATCAGGTAACTGAAACAACAGAAATTAATTTTCTCACAGTTCTGGAGGCTAGAAATTGTACATTAAGGTACCAGCAAATTAAGTTCCTGGTAAGAACTCTATTTCTGGTTTGCAGGTGGTCACCTTCTTGCTGTGCCCTTATATTGCAGAAAGAAAGAGTGAGCTTCCTTCCTGATATCTCCTCTTATAAGGATGTACTATAAGACATACATAATCCTGTCTGATCAGGGCTCCACACATCATTTAAGGTTAATTACTTTCTTACTACAAATACAGGCACAGTGGGAGCCATGGCTTCAACATAGGAATATTGAGGACACAATTCAGTCCATAGCATCTCTTCTAGTGAATTCTTCATTTCAGTTGTTGTACTTTTCAATTCCAGAATTTCTATTTGGTTCTTCTTTAAACTTTATATTTCTTTATTGATAATCTCTATTTGGTGAGACATTGTTTTCATATTTTCCTTTAGTTCTTTAGATATGGTGTTCTTTAGTTCTTTGACATATTTAAAATGTTGATTTAAAAACTTTTATAGTAAATTCAATGTCTGGGCTTCCTCAGGGACATGTTTTATTTGTCAGTATTTTCCCCTGTGAATAAACCATACTTAATTTCTTTGCATGTTTTATAACTTTTTTTTGTTGAAAACTGGGCATTTAAAATAACCATATTTTTACTCCTCTCCAGATTTGTTGCTATTGCTATTTGTGTTGTTGTTTGTGTGTTTGCTTGGTGACTTTTCTGAATTCTGTAAAGCCTGAAATCATTGACTTGTGTGGTCTAAAGGCCCTGCTTGGTTAGCTTAGTGGTCAGCTAATTGGACAGAGTTTTCTTTAAATAACTGGAACCCAAAAGTCTCCTAACTTTTGCAAAATGGCTCTGCATGCATGTTGGGGGACCCCTTCAACACTCATCCAAGAAGCTGACAACTCTGTGTTAGCCTTTATTTCCTGTTTTCATAGAGTTTCAAAGTCACCCAGAGAAGATGGCTCAGGGCCTTCCTTCTCAGGTTTTTCCTGAGCATGCACATATGTGAATCCTTCTATATTTCCAATATTGTGTTGGAGCTTTTCAATAAACACAGCCTTAGAAATGGGATCATCCAGAAAACCCCAGACAGATTTTGACAATTCTCTGGGAATGAGGCTTTGTAAGGGCTCCAGGCCCATTCTGTCTCCTCTGGTGGCTTCCAGGCTACTGGCTTTCACCTTGATGGTGGGCTATTGATTTTCAAGGCTACTGGAGAGCTGAAGGGGTGAGGTGGGAATTGAGAATAACAGCCACAAAACTCATGGTTCTTTGCAAGATTCATCCATTTCTCTTGAATAAATGCTTTGCAGATTGTTGCAAACATTTGATTAATTTCCAGAGTTCTGAAATAGTTGATTCTGATCAAGTAGGCCCGTTTTCCCATTGCTTTTATGGAGGAGATAAGTTTTGGAGGTTCTTAGTGCACCATTTTATTGGCATCACCTCTGTCATATAAATAGAATCATATATATATTTGGTGTCTTGCTTCTTTCACTCAGTATAATGTTTTTGAGGTTCTACCCTATTGTGGGAGGTATGTATACTTTGTTTCAATTATTGCTACATAGTATTTCATTGTACAGAATGTTAAAATATGTCTGGGAGTTCAAGGTATTTGAATAAGTATCATCTTGAGGTATTGGATATCTTTAATAATACAAATAGAACACTATTTTAAAGACATAGTTGTAATCAAGTTGATGCAACACAATGTTTTATGATTTAGTGAGCTTTCCTTTATATGTCTCTATTAATTTTATTTCTTTTGGTGTTAGATGTTTTTGTGGCTTTTCCATTCATTCGTCCCAAGGATTTGTTGGCTACTCATGGGTCACAGGCACTGAGGGAGGCCTAATGATAAGAGGGAGCTAAATAAAGCACTGACAAACTCATACACACAAGAATAATTAACTGTAAAGCAAGAAAGACAGGGCTCAGTATCATAAAGATGGTAGGAACAAAGCCATGTGAGGATGAAACTCTGTGTATTTCATATAATGTACCATTTAAAGTTTTTATACATATAAATTATATTTATGTAAATATAATATTTTAAATTCATAAAATAAGTAAAAGATCACAACTGCTTAAAAGAACAAAGTCAAAGAACAAGAGAATCATTAGAAAACATTTTACATATGTTCTTCCTTTACCTCCACCACCTGCACTCGACCGTGATACAACCGGTCTGGCCGTGGGTTATTCATCTCCTCATAGATGATGGACATGTGCTGACCCTGTTTAATGAAAACACAAATGCATGAGTGCTGTGGCTGGGATGTATTAAAGTGTATGATCTAAGAACAAATTTCGGTGACTCTGCATTATGTACAATGCCTAATTCTAAAAAATAGGTGTGAAATGAAATAACTGGTAAAAGGATTAGTCACCTGGAAACAGAATAATAATAGTCAATACAGTGTATTTTCATCAATAGAAAACCCCAAACTTCCCTTGACCAGAAATGGCTAAAAAGACGAAAAAAATAAAACAAAAAAACAAAGCATCTCATGCTTCGCCGTCAATGCATGAAATGCTGTTCCATTACTGCCTATAGGGCCTGACTGTGATAGCGAGAAAGTGCTTTGGTGGATGGGTCAGGCAGAAAGGTTAGCAGGGCCTAGCAGTGCAGCCTGCAGAGCCAGGGAGCTTCGGAGCTGGTGCATGGAGAGGAAACTAGGCCCACAGCCCTTATCCTCTGGGATCCAACCTCATTCACTCTCAGCCTTTATTTCTCCTTCCCATCACCTCTCCATGAGTTCCAACAGTGGCTTTTGAGGGACTCCTAATGGGATACAATGAGAAAGTCAGCACCTATCATTAGCACCAAACACATACATAAGAGCCCCAGCTTTTCTGTTTTAGCACCAAACTCCAAAGGGTTCCATTCATTAGAGCTGGAGTTTCAGAAAGAAGAGCATTATCTGCAATCACAAGTCATTTAAAACCTTAACCTAAGAAACATGCCCCATAGGCTCTTAATTACAGTGGTTCAGAACAAAGCAGCAGAATAAATGTTTTTCCATGTTTGAAGGTGGGATTAAAGATAAATTTTTATCATCACCTCTCCATGAGTTCCAACAGTTTGCATAATAAACTCTTTGGCAGTAAAATATAGGTATACTAATGGCCTAAATTGGAGATAGACTGCAAAAATAATGAAACTGAAATAAAGCACTGCCATGACAATATTTTTATTGGGGAGCTATTTTTCCTTAGACTATAACTCTAAGATCTTTGGTGCTTCATTTTCAAGGTGTTTTGCAAAGGCTCCTTTGGGTTTTTAAAATAATAATTCAATAAATTTGGGTGGCAGTAAAAACAAAACAACATGGCAATGCTTGAAAAAATCTGCAAGAATGCAAGGCCTACAACTGTACTGAGATGTGTGAGACTTGCTGGTCCCTATTTTACAGTGAATGACACAAGAAAACCCTTCAGGAAGCTGTCATTGTGTTGCATTAATCATAGAACACAAACCAGAAGCAGAGTCAACTTGGGTGGCACTCCGATCTACGTTCAAAGTTCTGTGCCATACATTGTAGGGGATTCAATGTAGATGTTACATTGCATCTGCTGATCTCAAGGAATATTCTAGATGGCAGTTTTGAATTGTGTGGCTGGCACATAGTGTGTGATGTCACTTTTCTTCTCAAAAAACCAAAGTTGCTCCTCACTTTCTACATCAAGCCAAATTGCCTATATAGTATAAAACAACCTTCTTCCTACCTTTCCAGGCCTGTTTTCGATGACTTGGCACACAATGACAATCTAGGCAAGTTGGACTTGTCACCCCTTAAGCACTGCCCCTCTGCCTCAGTTCATCTCATTCTCTGCTACTGGAATGGCTCAAAACTATCCTTTTCCTTGAAGCCTTCTGAGGGCCTATCAGATATGTAAGTCCTCCCCTGAACCCCAGCTCCCACACAGTGTACTGTGTCCCAAATGCTTACTCTTCAGTGGATTGTAGTTATTTGCATATTTCTTTTGTCTCCCCTTTTAGACTACACTCTTTTTGAGGACAAAGATCATCTGTCCTTTATAAGCCCAGCAATATAATCTTGTAAATAGGAAGGGCTCAAAAACACTTGTGAAATGCAAAGATAGAAACATAAAAAAAAAATGCAAAGATAGAAACATAAAAAAAAAGTTTAAGGTGAACTTATGAGAAAGAAGAAAGGGTGAAATACAGTTCAGTACTGGAAAGGGATATTGCCAGGGGAAGAGGAGTCTCAGTAGGGGCTACATACTCTAAACTTCTCTTTCAGTCTCTACGGAATATTGGAAATTGCTTAATCCAAACATTTTTGTTAACCCCTTTTCAACATGTCCTAAAATTGGATTAGCACCGTCTGTAACTGTCACTTCCTGCTATTTAAGTCGTGTTCTAATACTTACAGTGAGCTGCACATCTGGCTTCTTTTCCAGCAGAATCATGTCACCAGGTAGGCCAAAGGACTTCATTTGGTAGGTGAGGTAGCCACCATATGAGGAAACCTAAAATTGCAATAACAGAACCAATAGTAAAAATATTTGAAAAGACCTTGGCACCATTAACTCATATAAAAAGTATATAGGCATACAGATCTGAAAAGATACACAATTGACCTCTTAACGGAGGTCATACTTAGACAGTACAATTGAAGAAGGCATTATAACATTCTACATTACACCATTTTATATCAATTAAAATGTTTAACAAGAACATATTTCCGTTTTATAAACAAAAGATACGTCTAATGTTTAACAAGAACATATTTCCGTTTTATAAACAAAAGATACGTCTATTAAAAAAAATAATAGTCACACAGAAATGAATAAGATCCTTTAATTCTAGATGATTACTAAACCAAAATGCTTATTTAGTCCACAGATATTCTAAGAAATCTAGGCCATTGGTTTCTTATTTAACTGAGAGAACTGGTTAATATCTATCTGTTATAAAATAAACCTCTAAAAATAAATTTCCCAAAAAAACCTTCCCTGAGAGCAGATGGTGAATATTTCCAAAGAGATTATGCATTCTCATGAGTACATGTCTGACTACCCTGTTAGGTGTACAAACCTTCTCTCAAGGCCTCATAAGTAGCATAATGGTGGTAGAGATATGGAGGTGAATGATAATAGTTTTTGACAGCAGCTTCACCTCTGGTCCTGTCACCTCCCACCCTTAAAGTAAAAGCCAACCAAGAAAGAAGTAACTAAGGATGGAAATCAGAAACAATGTAACCTCAGAGCGAGCAAGGACAAAATAACCCTACTACAGAATGCAAATAACTTGCAGCAGGGGAGAAGGCAAAGCATTTCTGGCTTTCACATCTACCGAAGTTTTGCCCTGACAAAGTGTCACTGACTTATGATCTGAAAATCTGGAAGTATTCCAAGACAAAATCTTGCATCATCTTATCGAGTAGAGTTGACCCTTGAATGACACAGGGGTTAGTAGGGCTGACCCCCAACCCCTAAACACAGTTGAAAATCCATGTATGACTTATGTCTCCCCTAAACTGTAACTGGAATCCAGTCAACAGCAGGCTATTACATATGTTATATGTATTATATACTGTATTCTTACAATAAAGTGAGAGAAAAAATGTTATTAATAAAATCATAAGGAAGGAAAAATACATTTATAGTATGGTATTTATCAATACTGTAACTTTATGTCATCTGTTTACAAGATGAAAAAAAATCCACACGTAAGTGGGCCCCTGCATTTCAAACCCGTGTTGTTCAAGGGTCAGCTGAATAGCCTTGATGGGCTAAGGTAGTTTTAAAAGTATGTCCACATATTTGATACTCCTGTTTTTATGAAGTGTAGCTTAATTCTCCTCCCTTTGAGTGTGAGCTGGACTCAGTAACTGGCTTCTAATGGACAGAATATGGCAGAAGTGAGTATATGTCATTTCCGAAATTAGGTTATAAAACGACTGAGGCTTCTGTTTCTCAGTCTCTCAGTCTCTCTCTCTCTCCCTCTCTACCTCTATCTCAATCTCTCTCTTTCAGTTGCTTTAGGGGAAGCCACCTGCCAGGTTACGAGGACTCTCGTAACCTATGGAGAGAGAATTTCATGTGAGGAGGAACTGGCACCTCCAATCAACAGGCAGCAAGGAAGAGAGATCTGCTGACTACCATGTGAGTAGGCTTGGAAGCAGATCCTCTAGTCCCAGATGACCACAGACAGCCCTGGCTGACATCTCAACTACGACCTCATGAGAGACTCTGAGCCATTTGCTCCTGGATTCCTGATCCATAGAAACTGTACAAGACAGTAATCATTTGCTGCTTGAAGCTTCAAAGTTTGGGGATAATTTGTTACACAGTAATAGATAAAACCAGTATGTAGGCTTACCACATGGAAGTGAAGAAAAATATTACATGAGGGAGAAGTGGGTTATATGAGAAAAGAAATATTCCCCACACTGAAAGGTCAAAACCCATTGTCTTTTAACCAGAAGGCAGAGGTCATTAAAAACCTCAGGCCAACAAGGCCCTAATATTTAGTCATTCTGAAGGTGAGAAAATGACATTACCTGAGCTGGCCCTCTGAAATCCGCCCCTTCTCAACAGCTCTACTCTATGCCACTAGGTGCGTAAGTCACCTGATGGTGTTTCTACAGGAGGCCCACACTTCTGTCCTCATGCATGAATGTAGCTGGACAGGCTCTGGAATAATAATTTATGCAGCAAAGGAAGAGCAACTAATGTGCAAGCTCCCAAAGGAGTGTCTAACTAACCACATGTGATTCTGCTAATGAAAGCCGAGCTAGCACTTAGTCCTGTGCTTCTCTTAAAAAGCTCGTGAGTCACTCTTCAGCTTTTGTTTTCCTGACAAGGAGCCTTTCTTCTACTTTAAAACAAAGAATGTTCAGCATTGGCATATAAGAGCATACATGTCCCATTTGCAACACATATCATTTAAATGGTTATTTCTTTTGGCATTAAGTAAAAATCTAGAAAACATGGTGTGTGACATCCTTTGCTATTGAGCTAAAGCATGTGGGGGTCCATGAGCTTTGTACATTCTCAGCCCCTCCCAGCAGAAGGCAGGGTCTCTTCTGCATTTGTAGTTAACCTAATTTCTTCAATTTTAGTAACCTGAACTTACTAGTGCTTCCTTCCAGACACCAGGAAACAATGCTCATGCAGTGAGAGAGGAGGCCCAGCGAGGGTGTGGAAAAACAACAGGACTTCATTACCTTGTCCCCCAGGTAAGAAAGAGGTGCGGCCCAGGATGCGCTCTGAACTGCTGAGGGCAGTTCCTGGAGGTCTGCGACCACACTGTTGCTGCCCGGGTTGAATGAGATGGGGATGTCCACTCTGTCTGCTGTCTCCAGGCGCCAGCCCATCATATCCACAAACTGGAATAGAAAAGCAAGAGATGGAAATGTGTGTCTGTGGCTTCTGTGGTGATGGCTCAGTTATGCAGAATAGAAAGGGCTATGGGGCAGCCACCTTGCTTCAAGGCCTTCCCTTTCTGTGTCTTTTCTTGGCTTGCCCTTGGAATTCTCAGAGGGCAGAGACCATATGTATGTGGGATTTATCTTTGTATCCCCTCACACATCCTGGTTCTTGACATTTAGTAAGTGTCCAATAAACGTTTGAATAATATATAAATAAGTATATGAATAATAACTAGGAGTGTGGGTGCATTTTAATGGTCAGCTCCTTATAGAGAAAATGTGAGGTAGGACACAGTGGCCTGCTATCATTATTTTACTCTAAATGGAGCATCGTAATTAAATATTTTCTTGATCACAAAGGAAACCAAGAGTTAAAATATGCGGGGAAGAAAAAGAAGGAACTGATAAGGCATAGATTAAGAATAATGCTTCTGGTTTGCCCTGAGGGATATAGAGAGGAGACTTCAGAGTTGATTTACAAATTAATTTTTTTCCCCAATTACAAGCCTATCCTCCTTCCAGGAGGCAGATAGTAAAAATATAAGATAATCTTTCTTTGAATATTTGTTGGATGTAAGACATTACTCACACAAAGATAACAAGCATGAGACTAAGCATGAGACTACTGGTTCATGGAATAAGGAAGGCAACAAAAGTTTTAGTTTCATAGAGTTAATTTAAAAAGTGATCAAATAATAAATGAGGTAAAATAGGTAAGAAAGCAAAACAGGAAGACAATAAGCAGATAAAAAGAAATGAGGGGGGAAGAACCACAAACTCCATTTATTTAATGAGTATTTACCAAGCATCTACTATGCTCCAGATGCTTTGGTAGGCACTGGGAATGTATCAGGAGCTTACATGCTAGCGGTGGAGGAAGCCAGACAATAAACAAGTTTTAGAATTAAAGGTATAAATGTCAGGGAGTGATAAATGCTATTGAATACACTGAACAAAGAAGGGTGAGCTCACAGAGAGTGAGCAGGACAAGTTATTTGTTGGGAGTGGTGAAATAAGGCCCCTTAGAGCATGAGACACTTGAGCAGAGACCTGACAAACTGTGGGCATGAGGACAATTGGGAAAAGAACACTGCAGGCTGAGAAATGGCGAGGTCAGTGCTTAATCTTTTAACAAAGTAATATATAAAAAATTCCACAACCTTTCATGTTTCATGCCAATTTATTCCTTATTCAGAAGTACTAAATAAAAACAAAATCTTTCGTTCCTTGCATACCTTAGCTCTTCTTTTATGTGTACTGTGACAATTATTGTTTACTCCAGAGCAAAAGCAGCTGGTACAACCCTTGGGATTTGCTGGGTCCAAGTAGAATGAGCCTTCTCGACACACATTACACTCTGCTCCTTCCACATTCTCCTATTGGAAAAACATGAAATGAGAAATTATTCCTTCTAATGCTTCCTTGACTGCAATTAGCTACTTGCACAAATTAAATCTGATACAAGATGTTAGAACACAGATGCTAACAAAACATTAAGATACATAATCGTTAAACTTTTATACTACATTGTTTAAACTTTTATGCCACACACAAATGGAAGAGAGGATTTCTGAAATTTTATAGGATTCCCCTTGGCATCTTGAAGGTAGTGAATTGGCACCAAAAGGATCCACAATGTGGTAGGATCAGTTCATCCCAGATACTATCATCTTAAAGCATCTGTTAGTGCTTGGGAGATCTCCAACCACCTGGCCAAACCGCTTGGAGCAGAAATTACTAATCTGGGGTCAATAGGCCAGAAAGAGGCTTCTAGGGAACATTTGAACCTCTTGAAATTATAGCAAACGTTTGTGTTGATTTTTCTGGAGAGGGTCTGCACCTGTCATCAGAGTCTTAAGAAGGTCTGTTGCCTCTCCAAAGGATGAGAGAGGTGAGAGGCGTCTTCCCTTTTATCTATTTCTATCAAATAAGAATGAATATAAAATGCAACACACACTGTGGAAATCTATTGTGGTCAGTCTCATTTCCCACATTGTTTTATATATTGGCTCAACATGAAGAGCTTCCACACTGATCAGTGGCTGAAGTCCCTGGTCCTGCACGTTCTGTCTCACCTTGCAGAGGCAAGCTCCAGTCTCAGGATCACAGACCCCTGGTTTAGTCCCACCTCTGTCACAGTGGCAGGGAATGCACTCAGGGAAGTGGTAAAACCCAGAAGCACATCGGTCACACCGCCGTCCTGTGATTCTGGGCTTGCATCTATGTCCAAAGCAAAGGAATAAAAGTTCTTATCATCTTACTAGAGTCCACCTGCACTGCAGCAGAGTGTTTACTGTATGAACTGTTAAATATGCACAGTGCCTGCTCATGAGGTGCTTATTACAGTCCAAGGCAGAATGGAGAGAAGCAGATAAAAGGCACCTACACAAAGCAGGCCAAGGTGATTATCATCTTGATGATCATAGGGGTCAAAAGGTACAAACTTCTAGTTATAAAATGAATAAGTCATGGGGATCTAATGTACAGCATGGTGACCATATAATTGATAATTATATTGCATGTTAGCAGAAAGTAAATCTTAGAAATTCTTTTCACAAGAAAAAAAATGCTTTTAACTACATGCGGTGATGGATGTTAACTAGACTTTTTATGGTGACCATTTCATAATATATACGAGTATTGAATCATCACATTGTACAACTGAAACTACTATGCTATATGTCAGTTATACCTCAGTTGGGAAAAAAGATGAACATCATAGACGGTGCCCTCTGAGGGTCAGGCTTGGTGCAAGGCTCTGGTGGAGGTGGGATGGACATGGCCCCTGAGCCTACGTGGTGAGACAGAAATGTGAACAACTGCAGACATGGGCCTGGGCTCTGAAGAAGGCCCTGGGAAGAGCTCTAAGCCATCACCAGATACATGCACCTGAAGCACCAGCATAGATGAAAAAAACACCAAAGGCTGACGAAGTGAGAAGAGCAGTGGGCCGTGAGCAGAACTGAGAAGCCCAACATCGCAGGGATGAGGAGAGGAAGAGTAAGTGGGTGCCATCCTTCGGTAGTCAGGTACTGAACTCCACAGCTAAGGTCCCTGTTTGTGGGTCTACAGAAATCAGTAGGAAGTGTGCTTTTTGATGACATATAGAGAGTACAATCTGATATGAAATATTTCATTAACTTGCTACCCAAAGTAAGTTGTCACCTATCTCTTAATATCTATTAAAATATCTTAACCCAATGACCATGACAAAAAAGAAAATATAACTTTATATCTCAGTAAATTGACTTTGGAAAATATCTGCTTATAAGCAGATAAAAGATTTTGAACTTGATTAAGAACATTAATTCATGGCCAGGCAGCCTAGGTTTGAATTCCAATTCTACTTACTGGACGTGGAAACTTGGGCAAGTTAATCTCTTTGTAATTGAGTTTCCTCAACTGAAAAAATGGAGATTACATTACCTAGTTCATAGGATTGTTGTGAGAATTAAATAAACTATGTAAAAACCTTAGAACGATGCTGTGCATACATAAGTATTTGCTATTATTATCTTTGGTATGACATTAGCTAAAGGAAGCAGATAGTGCTCTTTCTCCCACTCATCACTCCTAAA
Source organism: Macroglossus sobrinus (assembly GCA_004027375.1). NCBI lineage: Eukaryota > Metazoa > Chordata > Mammalia > Chiroptera > Pteropodidae > Macroglossus > Macroglossus sobrinus. Next base: position 1,561,606 of record PVKZ01000102.1, read on the forward strand.
AAAACAGTCTTACCTACAAGGCCTACTGATAGAGCAAATGTCATTTCACTTCTACCTAGCCCCATCCCCATCATCTTCCTCCCTACCTGATATCTTCAGAGATTGCTTTCATAAAGAAGAATGTATTCTCCAGAGACCAGGTGGAAAAAATGTAAATATTCTGCTTAGAGTGATCACTCTGGCGAAGTGGACTGCAAACTCTGAAAGGGGTCAGGGACCCTTCTGGGAAGCTGGATAAACCATAGGCTCTCTTCTCATAGAAGTATTTAATTACATTCTCTCTCTCTCTCTCTCTCTCTCTCTCTCTCTCTCTCTCTCTCTCTCTCTCTCTCTCTCTCACTCTCTCACTCTCTCTCACACACACACACACTTACTCTCACACATACAGTTTTTACATTCACGCTTAGAGGGTTCCTGGGCCCAAGTTAAAAACACCTATTCTCTTCTTGTGACTCTCAGATTAAATGCAATCAGACAATCTGGCAAAAAAGAAGAAAAAAAAAGACTGTTGCCTGATGATTCCTTATTTCTGGAGGGAGCAGCGAGGGTGCAGCACAGTCTAGTGATGGGAGGCGAAGGAGCACAGACAACCTGTTCCACAGAGAGTGGTCAGGAAAAGGGAGCTTCGATCAGAACAGGACCTTCGGCGATGACCTGACTTCGATTCTACTCCCCTCATCGGGCAGTGAGGAAAAGAACGCTGTGCATGGACAGGGCTGTTGTTGTCACAGAGTGTTGGCTGGGAATTTTGGTGCCCTGAGGCCTTGGATGTTTCTTTTAGCAAACATTCAGGACTTCTGGCTCAAGGGTGCATTGAGTGCCAAACAGGGACTACACAGTAAATGCCATTGGTGGACAAGGCTGCAAGTGACTTGGACCTGGGCCATGAATGTGAGACAGGGCAAACAGGAGCCTAGTTTTTATACTTTCACTTCATAAAATAAAGGAACAGTATTTTTTCAGAGAAGGTGATTGTGAAAGCTGTTTGTTGAGACAAAGAGAAAAGAAAGCAAAATTATTACTTCTCTGCTTATTTATTTTAGAACATGTGTGAGATGATGTGGTGGAAAGGAGGGGTGGGCTGAGAGAATGTGACATGTTGCTAAGATAAAGCTCTGAGCCTCAATCCGCACATAAGTAGCAGCTGAGAGCATATGCGTGGATGAGAAAAAGCAACAAGCTGAGCAGAGTGATAATAGCAGAAGCCTGTGAACTGAACCCTGAGAAATCTAGTTAGGACTGATAGCCAAACATGGAGAATATAATGTCTGGATTCCTGAGTAATGCAATGCTTGTGAATCCTGTGTAAAAACAAGCAATCAAACGAGTTTTGGGTGGTGCCATGACAACAGAGAATCAAAAGGAAACTTCCTCTTCAAAGTCTGGCTGAACATCTTTTAAAAAACACCTAAAGTCATACTGACCTTGGCACACTTCTCCAGGGAGACACTCTACTACCAAGGAGCTGCTCTCACTGCAAAAGCAAGAGGTTCCAGTAGATGCTGCTTGGAGGTGCAGAACAGCAGCACCAGGAAGCAGGTCACAGGAAGCCATCTCCATGGCGATGTGCCCACAGCCAAATGTTATACAACATCTGCGTGTGTGGGTGCTCGCTGTGTCTCACACACAGTTAGACAACCAGGTGTTAGGGTGAACTCTATCCTTTGCTCCTTAGATACTGTGGGTCCCTTAATATTAAACTCATATCAGACTCCAGTTTTAATCTAGAATCCAAAGTCCACCTTGTTCATTTGTTTATTCATTCAATAATTGAGTACTTTTATATATAACATTCCTGTGTAGGGGACATGACAAGGAAGAAACAGAGTAGAACAGATGAATCTTAACTTTGGTCCAATTTCACTGAGGACATTGGACATGGAGATGCAGAAAGTTAGGTACTCATGAGAGAGATGGACGGCTAAGCATCAAATTTGCTTTACACAACGAGATGATGAGAATATCTGCACGGATTTGTAGAAGGCTTCATGCTTTATCTAATTTGCACTTTTCATACATAATCCTTGAAGGATAAGTACAATTTGGGGGTAACAGAAGAGGGGGATGGAGAACTTCTGTAACTGGAGAACTGAACATATGCAAAAGTGTTTAGAGGAAGTGAGAGAAATGAAGCCAGAGAAGAAAGCTGAAAAAAGGCTTACGCTACAGTAGGTGAAAGGCCAGATTACCCTGGAAAGCTGGTGTCTATCCTACCAGACAATGGGGATTTGAGGGAGGTTCTTGTACAAAAAGTGACATGATGGAGGTGGTGCTGTGCAGAGCCACATGCCCCTACAGCAGCCTGCACACAATGTGGCACCTGCCACACCATATTGTCATTATTGGTCAGTATACATTCCCCTATTCGGGCTCGGGCCTGGGACAAGTCTTATTAGTAGGCATGTGTGCCTTCTGCACAAGGCACAGTACCTGAACTGGAGCAGATACTAGATACATTTTGAGCAATAAAACATATTGATATCTGACAAGACAAAATTTAAGGCAAAAAAAAATAATTCACAAAAAACTGAGAACTAGTTTAAAAAGACATATACCAAAAAAATAAAATCGTAAACATATATGCACTTATTGGTATTGTCTCAAATTTTGTAGACTAATAGTTCTATGTATTCATGACAAAATCATGGGGACAATAGATTTTTATATCCCAGTATAATTTTGTATTTAGCATATCCCTCTTCAACTAATGGGAGAGAGAGAGAGACAAAGAGAGAGAGAGAAAGAAAAAGAGAGAGAGAGAGAGAAGGGAGAGAAGGAGGGAAGAGAGAGAAAGAGAGAAAGAGAAAGGAAGGAGGGAGAGAGAGAAAGAAAGAGGGAGGGAGGGAGGTGGCAAGGAGAAAGGAGGGAGGGAGAAAGAAAATACAAACCAGGAAAAGGCAGGTCAATTAGGTGACCATCAATATTATTCAAACATGAAGTAGTAAAAAGACTTAGCTGGATGGCAGCAGGTAGCAAAGAACCTTGGAAAGGAAGGGGGATAATATAAACCTTGCCAGAAGTTGACACCTAATTGACTGTAGGGAAAAGGCATTAATTCTAAGATATATTGAGATTTCAGGCTAGAATTTGGGGACTGGAAGGAGGCTGTTACCATTAACTAGAAAAATTTTAAACACACACAGAGAGAGAAATGGCTTGAAATGCAAGACAATGACATGGGTTTCAGATATGGAGTCAGAGTTGTAGAATTTGGAAGTTATAAGGGCCTTTGAAGATCATCCACTCTAACACTTCATTATACATGTGAGGAGCTGAAAGAGTTGAGACTTGTTTAAGGCCACCCAAAGAAAGCCAGTAAGAGAACCCAGGTTGAATTGATCTGCAATGAAGGTGAGATAAGATAGCCATCAGGGATCAGGACTAGAGCTCTAGATGGGGGAATCATGCAGGAGTGGGGGTAGTTGAAGCCAGGAGAATTGGTGGAGTTTTGTGGGACACAATATAGAGGAAGGAAAGCAGAGAGCCAAGTACTTGGCAAATAATAATAACAGCTAATACTTATTGAGTGCTAGTGTGTGTGTCTGGTCTTGTTCTAAGGGTTTTTGCATAGAAGATTTAATCCTCTAAAGAACTTCAAGAGGGAGGTGCCTCCAGTATCTATCTCTGTTTTACAGATGAAGAAATAAGGCAGAGAGAGGAGTAGTAACATATTGATGTCACCCAGATAGTGATTGCCAGTGGCAGGGTACAACCTTGTGCAAACTCACACCACATGTCCTCTGGGTCTGGAGGAGGAGGTTGAGCCAGAAATAGCCAGCAAAGGATCATTCAGAGAAAGACACTATTGTTACAGAAGATGAAAGAAGACAGAGGGAATGAAGGTGAGAACTTTGGGCTCCCGTCACATGGCAGGAGCTCCATCACCCTACTCACCACAGTGTGCCAGGGCCTGCACTCTACCTGGAATTTACCTTTCTTGTTATTCCATGAGGTGTGTCAAAGGATGTGCTTCTCCCAGTTGTTAGAATCCGTGGATTTATGCCTAGCTGGAAGCACTTCTGTTCCAAGAATGCCAAGCCTATGACCTTTTCTGGTATTTTGTTTCTCCATCTAACACAAATATTTAGTAAATCTCTGAGGGTTAGCTGAGATAGAAGTCACCCCAAAGGCCTGTCCTTTTGCTGAAAAGGCACATTTATACATGTGGCTTCATTGGATGTCCAGGTGGATTGCCATCTATCTCCCTTAAATGATCTTAAAATAAGTTAAAAGTAGTCAACATAATAGTTTTTAAAAGCAGTGATTACCAGTTTCCTTGTATCTGTTGCTGATAAAATCTGAGGATATTCTAGCCCTTTTGTTTGTTCAAAGACTATGATGGCATACCTCCTCTTCCATTATTAAAAGTAGATACAAATGTACTTTTTTATTGCTATTATATATTATTAAATTACTGAGTTGCCATAAAAATGAAATTTGATCAATATGAGCATTTTTAAGATTCATCTAGATAGAGTTTGGCTCTTACACAATACAATTTAAAAATATTTTCTGTGATACAATCAGATTGAAGAATAGACTCAGAATTTTGAATTTAGGTGAGACTATTTTATCAAACTTTATTTTATAGATTAAAAAATTGAGACCCAGGACAGCAAAATGACTTGCCCTTTGTCATGAACTAGCTAGTTCATGACAAAGGTGAGTTGAGAACTCATTTTTGTGGCCCCAACTTTATTTATTCTCAATTGTCTCTAAAATTACAATACCAATTTAAGTAAAGATGGAGGATTGTTAATTGCTACAATTATGTTTGTAATTCATTTTAAAGTAGATTAACATTTTTAACAATTTGACTTTCTTTTTAGTATGTAAACTTTAACACCTATAGTCAAATACAATTTGAAAATTCCAATTTTTAAGCTTTGTAATTTGTGATAAGTTATACAACTGCAAGGGAGTCTGTTGTATGATTGTGATAGTATGGAGTTTTTTTTATTACAAACTCCAAATATCTTTGATTATTTCTTCTACACAAACTTTGGGTTCTTCTAGACACATTCTTCCTTTTCATTAGGAAATTTTCTAGGTGAAAAACACATTCTTTCCTTTAACATTTTCTAAAGAAATAATCCTTTTAGACAATCAAAAGCTTTTTCAGCATGAATACTGGAATTACCATGGGCAATCTGTACAAGTTACAGTCATATAATAAATTGAAAGATTTTTTACACTATCTGCCAAGGGCCCATTCATAACAAACCCACTTTGATCATGGATAGATGTCACCCCGTTAGGTTATTATGGTCTCTTTGGTAACGTCAAGATAAACAATTTCGCATTTTGGTTTAAGTGTGATACAGGTCAATGAGATTCCATTCCTGTGATGCTCTCTCAGGTTTGGCCAAAACTATATGACATGTCTCAGTGTCATGTTAGCAATTTTCCAGACTAATGAATTGTCATTGGCTAGTAAAGATTTGTTAAAAACGTCTTAGAATTTTTACCTAAAATACTATAATGTATCTGTCATAGATGGTGCCTTAACTGACTTTTATAATTTTTAATGCATTCTTGGTTTTCTTTTTCTGTGGCAGCAGCATTGAGAAACTGTGAGGTTCTGTTTGCAGCAATGTGTTCTGTACCAGGTACTCTCTTTTAAAATTCTCCCACTAGTTCTCTTACAGTGAATTCTACTGCTTCTCTATTTCTTTCTTGGTTCCTTTCTTTGCCTCCTATGATTAAACATCGGTATCCCCTCCAGGACCAACACCTGGCTTTTCCTCTGTGTGTTCATGCCTTCTCCCAGGGGTCCTCACTCACTCTAACCTATGCACTTGGTCCCCAACTTTCCATCCCCAGCCCCAAACTCTTCATTTGGATGTTCTGCTTTCAAAATAAAAACTGAAGTAGTTGTTGTAAATAGATAGATAGATAGATAGATAGATAGATAGATAGATAGATAGATAGATAGATAGATAAAATAAACTTTCTTGTACTTCCTTGCACTTATTTTGTGGCTTAGTAAGTTTTTATTACTAATTTTACATGGGATCACTATAACGTTTTTAATATTTAGGGATCTAATTATCTTAATGCAGCTGCGACTGAGGCCACTACAGAATCCTGGGCTCCATTCTTTGCCACAACCTCCATTTCCTAATAACCATTCCATGTATTCCCTGTTTATTTTTCTTTCCTTCTGTTTCATCTAGTTTTTTTCCTTTATTTTCCCAAGGTTATTCATTGCTTATTCTGTTCAAACAAAACCTTGTTCTTTTGACCTTTTTTATATCCAAATTTCTGCTATTATATTCCTTGAGTGAGCAAAAGATTTTAATGCTAAGACCCTCCCCCATTCTGCTTATCCTGCTTATTTGTCAGATTTTTCACTTTCCTCTGAAGGATTTGTAATAAACTAGTCTGCATAAAGATGTTGAATCATTTCTTTTGATTTTTTCTTCAAATATATTAAAATGAAAACAATTATTTCTGAGTCAATCTGTTTCCCTTTTTTATAACACCCTGGATTTTCTTGTCCAAAGTCAGTTCTAATTCTACAGTTCCCTTTGGTTTCATAGGTGTCCTAGGGACCTTTGCGGGGTATGTGTATGTGTATGTGTGTGTGTGTGTGTGTGTGTGTGTGTGTGTGTGTGTGTGTGTGTGCGCGCGCGTGCATGTGTGTATGTGTGTTTTGGACTGAGTAACTGATGAAATATTTCAATAGCAACAAACTGGATTGGTTGACTATCTCTCGCTTGTTGTTCTAACTCTCCTGCAACCACCTTTTCAAACTCAAGTTGGCAGATCTTGTCAGTGCTCCCTTGGCTTCATGGAGAGAAAAATTCCATGCAGATGTTTCCACTGAGAGCCACACATTTTACTTACAAATACTCTGGAGTTCTGGTGTCAAATGTTTATAACTATCAGTTTCCTGTCAATAAAATTTGTTTTGTTTTTCAAGGGAGATGGGCATTAATGGGAATATAAAAAGGGAGAGGTCAGTGACAAGGGAGAAATAGATAATAATAGTGAAATATTTGTTATTTGAGGGAAGAAGGTCCTGGTAGAGGTAGAAAGGAACAAGGGGGTAAGCACAGTAGGGGTGTTAACTGGGAGAGGAAAATGATACCCATCGAAGAAAGCATAGAAGGTAATAGGAGGTAATGGGAGTAAAACAACTATGTTAAACGAAGAAGAGAGTAGAGGAGATGCTGAGAGGAATGCCAAATAGTCCATCTGATATTACTCTGCATGGCCACACTATGGACCGAATCTACAAGGTTCTACCACTTGTCCAGCTACTTTATAAACCAACGGTTGAAACAGAAGGAGTGGAAGCAATTTTCCCCCAAGAGGCAAATCCAGATCAATAACGAAGTCACAGAATCACACATAACTTTTCTCTCTCCTTTCTATAAAGTTGAGTGGGTTATGATTGGCACATATAGGTCCTGTTAGCTCCCCACTTATCCATCTTCTCTAGCCACAAGACTGCAGGCAACTCCTGGGTACAGTGCGCCTTTTCGCTCTGCAGCATTCCCGCAGGCCCTAGGCAAGCTTGTGCTTCTGCACCAAGTGCCATTCTCCTCACACATCAGTAACTCAATGAAAATAAGTTAGACATTTTCACAGGCCTATAGGTGTATTTGGAACACAATGGAGAGCCTTCAGTAATGAACTAAGTGCCTGTCTTCCTTCCAGAGAACAGCTTAAGCACTGGAGGGAACAGAACCTAATATGTGTTAATTAATTGTGATGAAATCTCTCTAGATGTCACCTTAAAACTCTTTGTGCAAATAACATTGTTTATGCTCATAGTTTGAGAAGAGTGAGCAACTGAGTTGACTCAGTAAGGACTCTTATCTATTTCGTGACTCAAGTTTTCATTCAGCTTCCTTCCCAGGTGTACAAAGAAGTTGTTAGGCACCAGGCAACTAATAAAGTGTGGTTTAAGGGTACTTCCTTAGGAAAAGTGAACATGGCTGCTATAGAGAATTGAATTTTATCCCCAAAAAGTTATGTTCAAGTTCTAACCTCAGTACCTGAGGATGTGATTTCATTGGAATTGGAGATAGGGTCTTTTAAGAAATAATGAAGTTAAGATGAGGTCATACTAGAGTAAAGTAAGCCCGAATCCAAAATGACTGGCATCCTTATAAGTAAAGAAGAGACACAGACACACACAGGAGAGGAGAATGCCATGTGAAGACAGAGGCAGAGATTGGACTGATGCATCTATAGGGCAAGGAACTCCAAGGATTGCTGTCAAGACCAGAAGGTAAGAGAAAGGCATGGAACAGATTCACTCCTAGAGCCTTTAAAGCATGGTCAAGACCTTGTTTTGGACTTTTGGCATTTAGAACTGTGAGAGAATAAACTTCCATTGCTTTAAGCCATCTGGTTTGTGGTCACTTTTTACAGTAGTCACAGGAAACAAATGAATATAGCTACCTTTGAGCTGGAGTGTGAACACCTGCCACCAGCAGCAGCAGCCTCTTCTGCTTCTGACACCCAAATCATAAGGGCATAGGCCCTAAAATCCACATGTGTGGGGAGGGCATTGAGGGTGTAAGTATAGGGTGGGTGGTGAACCATACTCTTTCTCCTCTATACTGCTATCCTAGCTTAGACTCCAGAAGCTCTGGCTCAGTTTTCCTGCCACATAACCCCATCTAGTTCTTTCTAGTCTTTTCTTCTGGGATACTGAATCCTGTTCTTCATCCCCTATATTCACTCTCCCATCCTGCTGAGATCAGGCTGATCACTCAGAATCATGTGACATCAGCTTCTAGTTTCCAATGCAGACCCTGACCTGCATCTGTTGTGCCAACGTTTGTCATTGGTCTCTTAGCAATCGTATGGGCAGTGCTGGACCTCTCAGTGGTCCTGGGGGCATCCTGCTCTCAAGTGAGCTCTCCAGCACGTACCTGCCCCATCCCCCACTTCCCTCCCCACCCCCAAATGACCCCTACTATGGAGGCCCAGCACCTGCTCCAGCTGGCCCATCTGAATGAGGGAGGTGGGCTGGAGGCCTTCATACTTTCACATACACTGTCCTTAACAAAACTGCTACTGATCTTAGAATAAAAGTTTGGAGCCCATCCCTAAATACAAATGGATATGCACCTACCACAAAGTGACACAATAGAAGAAACATAATTTAATTATCATGACGCACACTAAGAATAAGACTGAAGTGAATAGGCATGACAGCTTGTGGCCTCAGGAGACTGGCCATGTGCTCACCTGGGCTCTGCTGGGCTACCTGAGGGGACTAGCTACTCCACACACATAACCCAGCCTCGCTGGGGAGCCGAGCCCTGAGGTGAACAAGGTGCTATCCTCAGACCCATGAGAATCAGGAAGTCACAATGACCAGTGCATGGGTATATGGCATCTTCCCTTCCCATAACAGGATCTAACAGGTGAATCCACTTGAGCTCACCTGCACTGCCCATGGTCCCTGTCGCACTCCGGGGTGGCAGCCCCAGCAGTGGTGCCCCTCCTGGAGCAGTTGCAGCCTTCACAGCCAGCCAGGGGATGGAAGCTGAAGGAATGTGTCTCACACACTTCACACTGGGGCCTGACTGTGAGGGGAGGGCAGAGGCACTCCCCCGTCATCTCCTCACAAAGGCGCCGGCCACAGTTGCATGCTGGCCAGGGGATAAACAGATACATTGTAAGATTTAGATGCTGCCTGACCCTGGATGCTGCAATGTACCAACTGCCAGGATTTCCAGATGCATCCAAGGGGTCTGGGAGAAATATCTTGCTTTTCCTTCATTACAGAATTATTGACCATGGTTGATAAGAAAAGCCCTTTCTTAAAGCCAAGACCAACAATACCAAATGCTCATGGTGGATACAGTATATGATACAGTGTGTGAATGCTGAATGAGGCACAGCTGGACCTCCTGGCTCCAAGATACCTAGACAAAGGAGCCCAGCAAGCTGCCACCATGTGCCATTCTAATGCAAGGCCTCTTATTCATCAGAGCCTCCTCACAGCCTCCCTGAAATGGCTCCACATCACTCCACTGAGCTCAGGGTCAGGGCACAACATAGCCACAGGGCACAACGTAACCACAGGGGCCTCGTTAGGCAAAGGCTGGTCTCCGTGTGGGGACTGCACCACACCTGCAACCCTTCACTTGGCCAATGGCCTGGGATGACCCTATGTCTCAGGCATCAGGATGGTTCTTAGATACAGGTACACAGGCTTCTTATTCAGTGAGTAGTAGTACGCCCCTGTGGCCCCATCTAAACTGAGTTTTGATTAGGCTGTGAAAACTGAAGAGGCTTCCATTAGGAAGGGTATGGTGCTGTCCAATATTCTTAAAGCTATTTACACTCACCTGCTTTGTCAAATGCATGAGTCACATAGCCTGGAGAACACAAATATTTATCTTCTAGAACCTTGCTACTCAGAGTGTGGTCCATGGACCAGTGGCATAGGCATCATCTGAGTGGTTACCAGACAAGCAGAATTCTCAGGCCACAGCCCAGGCCTCCTGAATCAGAACCTGCATTTTCATAACATCTCTTGGTACATCTCAAGCACAGTGAAATTTGAGAAGCCCTGTCCTAGATGAGAGTCAGCCACTTGGGGCTGGAGACAATCTGGATGACCTGAATGTGCACTTACGCTTGCAATGTGGGAATCCATAGTAGCCCATTTGACAGCGGGTACATTGCCTCCCAATGACACCAGGCCGGCATGGGCACTGCCCGCCCTCTGGGCTGCAGTGATGGTCAATAGCCCCGGTGGGGTGGCACTCACAGGGCAGTGCACCCTTGTGGTAAAGGGCTGCCAGGGACCTGGCAGAGTTCTTACAGAATCTGGAGGCTGTCTGGGGGCTGTGGAGACAAAAACAACTCATGATGATATCCCAGATGTGCCCAGAAATGGCCCCAACCTTCCCCTTCCCACTTGCTCCCTCAAGCCATGTTTTGGAGAGGGGCTCTGGCTCTGAAGTCTGAGAAAAAATGGGAGAATCCCCAATCCCCGGACTCGCAGTCAGTGACAGCAACCCTTCCCCCTACCCATCCACTCCAAAACACGTCAAAGGATTAGTAGTGGGAAATTTTGGTGGCTGGAATAAAAGGGTGTGAGTTCACCTTAAGGATGAATTGTATGGTATAAGGAGTATATCTCAATAAAGCAGTTACAACAAGATTACACCTAAATGTGTAATGATGCACTAATGACAATAACGATGAGGAGGAGGTGAACTGTCAACATTCATTTAGTTCATCATAAGGACATAATGCTAGAAGCTTTGCCTATATCTCGCTTAACCTCAAAAACCACCAACTAGGCCTAAGCCCCATTTCACAGATAAGGCAACTAAGGCTTCTAGAAATTAAGTGATATGCCCAAGTCTGCAGACTATAGAGTGGCCAAGCAGGCACTCAGATTCACAGTTGTTTGACTTCAGAGCCTTTGCTCTTAATATTTTCAGTACAGGCTTTTTTTGCCTACAGGGCCCCCTGGAGCTTCTGGGTTCCTCAGGAAATGTGTGAGGCGGCAAGGTGGGTCTGCAGAAGAGGACAGGAGATGACACCCAGGGTTGCCCTAGGCTCTTTGTGTTCAAGGATTCAAACAGAGAGGATGGAGAGGTTGGCCTTCCTGCGACACTCCCTGCTCAGTCAGACAGCAAAGGAGAGTGGGAATCAGGGTTGACGTGCCTCCCAGTGGAGGGTACCTGTGTGGTATATTTTAGGAATCTGAGCTGCATAATAGGAAGCAGCAAAGAGGGAGAGAGACCCCTGATCAGCCCATGAATCCCCATTTGGAGGCGAACCAGTGTTGAGATCACTGTCAAGGATGGGAATCTTGCCCAGATGTGCATGATGAGGTCTGCTTTGAACAGTGTGTGTAGAGGAAGAGTGCCTTCTTCACCAGACGCGAACTCACTGCAGCTATGGAGGGACCGAGGGCCAGCCCCTCCTCCGGCCTCACTCTGGGCAGGAATGTGGGAGAGCCTCGTGCATTCCAGGGCCTTGCCACAAAGTGATACTTACTCAATATAAAAACTATTTCTTCCACAATTGGTGATAAACTCAAATGACTTGTCCACTGATTTTTTGTGAAGTATTTGGTAGTCATAATTCTCCGCAGGCACCACTAGAACACGGACCTAAAGGAAACCCATCAACATGTCTTTGGATTTCCAGCAGCAAAGCACACCCACAACCATTCATTATACTCTCTCTCTACTAAGATTGATGTTCTCTAGCATTAAGCCCAAGATCAAATGAAACAGAATTTATGGGGGGGGCGGAAAAAAGAATCACAAGAACACCCCTAAGCCAGAATTAAAGGCTCAATCTACAATCTTCTGTAAAAAATGATAATGAGTGCTGGACAGACCCCATGGAGCCCCTGCTCAGGGAAGGAGCAGCCTCAAGTGCTGGGCAGGGACAGGAGTCCTGGGATGAGCAGGGGTTGCCCTGGGATATCCTGTATTGCTCCCATAGCTCAGGAAAGATCAGAGAAGAATTTACAGATGTAGGTGTCATTCCCACAGAGGAGAGACCTGAATCAACAGAGGATGTTACCTGAAGAGAAATGATAGAACACAAGGGCTCAAGGTCCTACCCAAGGGAACGGCAATAAATGGGGACAAAGGGAAGGAAAAATCACTGAAGTACTAGAGAAAAGTGAGGGAGGGAGAGAAAACCTAAGGAAAGTAGCTATGGAAGTCAAAAGAAGGAAAGAACACAGGAGTCTTAAATGCTTCTGAGAGACCAGTGAAGTATGGAGTGAGGTGGAGAGTGAGACACTCACTCACCAGAGCTTGTAAGGGAGTTTCTTCTTATTATTCATTTCCCTATTATTCCAATTTTATTTAATTTTAACTGTCACATGCTTTTTTTGGGGTAAAAGGTAGCTGTAAATTTTAAATATTTTCCTATAAATATGACTTCAATTCTTTGAAGAATTATTGTCATGAGCCAAACAGACACACAGAACAACCGACCAAGGCAACTGTGTGAAGGGCAAGCTGAGGGACCAGTCGAACACACCAATACTAAAGACTTTCCTTCTGGGACCTTCACAGTCACGGCCACCTCAGGCTGCAAAATGTCAAACTCAATCTGATCTTCAGCAATCACTTGGTCCTGGCAACCAAGCACATGGGGGCAGAAAGAGGCATTGAAGACACCTGGGGACAGAGGAGAGTCCTGTCACACCACTGCAAGGCCTCATGAGGCAGGTAGCTGCAGGGTCTGCTCTCTACAGCTCACCTGGCTGCAGCTGCCCTCCTTGCACAGACACCTGTGCAGGAAACGCCGGGTGCACTGGTTGATAAAAATGGATGACAATACCATATCGGCCCAGGCGTGGTACAAGTCCTCTCAGCGTCACTTGGTTCTAGGATGAAAAAGGAGGGGAAAAGAAAAACTGCTCAAACTTCAGAGCTATGAATAATTAGAATCACAGGATATTTAAAGGTTAAAAACCAAAATAACCTAGGTATTTACCCAAGTAAAGTGAAAACCTTTACTTGAATGTTTAGAGCAGCTTTATTTGTAATCGCAAACACTGGAAACAACCCAAATGTCCCTCAACTGCAGAATAAATAATCTAATTGTGGTACAACCATCATGGAGGGAGTATAAATTGGTACACTCTCTTTGGAAAAATGTTTAGCAGTTTTTGTCAAAGTCAAACATATAACCAAGCAATTATACTCCTAGGTATGTAGCCAACAGAAATGCATAATATGTTCATCAAAAGGCTGTACAAGTATGTTCACAGCATTCAAGTACTACATGTAATAATAGTGTAATAAAGAGTCAGACTCCATTTTTCATGTTTGACCACTAACAATTTCCAAAACCTTGTCTTTTGCCCCATTTCTGGACCAGCCAGTAAGTAAGCCCAGATGCTCATCCCTTGGCACAGGTGGGAAGTTCAAACTACACAAATTCTAGCACACCAGAGAGGATGCCCTCTCCCTGGACTCCTCTCCCTTCCCCTTACCCCTACTCAACCACAACAAAAGCCAGAATCATATCCCTCCTTTTCCTAAAGCTTGAGTATGAGTCCTGCTCTCCCCAGAAAGCCTCATTATGAGAGTAATAAGTCTTTTTAAACCCTCAAAAAAAAAAAACCTACAAGAATAATGACAACAATAACAAAAGCTTATTCTCATCTTTCAAGTGAGAACTGTGACTTGGGATGGTAGGTAATTTACTGAAGGTCAAACACTAACTTGACCACAAAACTAGGACTAGAATTCTATCATCCTGATTTCAATTAATTTCCCCCTACTTTTTTAGGCTGCCATTCCCATATGGGATCCTAATAAATTTTCATTCTCAGATCTGTTAACTTCCTAACTCAATTCTATGGGAATGGATACAAGCCATCTTAAGTATT